>NQII01003310.1:0-126547 GCA_002778355.1 Clitarchus hookeri
CTTATACAGTCCATTAAATAAAATCATTCGTTGCTACAAAATATTTTGCGGAAATTTTTTTGTAAAACGCATATAAAAATATTACCAAAATACGTATTAACACAACGTTAAAAGTATTACTGTATCAGCAGATAATTAGACGAAAAAACCCGGCCGATGTTTTTTAAAAACATTTTCACTACATTTCTAAATACAAAAATTTTTTTGCTAACTTTATATCATTACGGAACAAGATATTTGGTGCAAACATTGTGCACTAACATCGCGAAAAATTAACAGAATTCTAGGTCAACTTCCCGGAAATAAACACTGCTAATATAAGCTTCATTATCGAATGATACTGCCATAATTTTATATACAAGTGAAAATAGCGAATCTTAAATGCTCCCAACCTATGTAATCATNTATCGAATGATACTGCCATAATTTTATATACAAGTGAAAATAGCGAATCTTAAATGCTCCCAACCTATGTAATCATTAGTGAAAGGTTTACAAAAATGTATTATTGGCTCTTCCAATGTGCCTATCTTCCATACCGGTATATGTGTTGTCATACACACGGGCGGAGTACTTCTAACCCAAGACCTCGAGAGGAGAAAATTGGGCTTTCTCGCCTGTTTCGAGTAACAGTACTCCGGCGGGTGGCACGTGATGTCACTGCGACGCAGTGCTCCCCTGAGTCTTAGGGCCGCCCGTTTGTCATTTATTGCTAGTTTCGGACCACGGTTTAACTCAACCAGGGGTCCAATTATTGAAACTGTCGAAATTATTCCTCTATAGGAAAGACGTCATTCCGCTATCGGAATGCCTAGAGCCAATTTCTGAACACTCGATAGCGAAATTGTATACCGGAATCGATCCATGAAGTGTCGAAATGAATCCGACAGCTAGGCAGCTGCCGGAATCGCCATACCTCTACAGATTTGTCTATAATCCTTTGTATGATGTAGGAAACTTGAAAATACACTCGCGCGTGGTTTAACATAAATATAATTAACAAAGAAATGTAAAATTGTTACCAAATATCAAATTATCTATGAAAAAATCATGCAAACAAAAATAAGTTGGTAGGTGAAAACTGATAGAATTGCTAAGAATATCATGTTAAATATTATACGAAACTGCTGAAACATAAAATACATAACGAAATCAATATTGCAAGAAAAGCCGTAGTTGTGAAGCGTAGTTAGTGCTATGAATCAAAACGTAATAAATTCGTTTTACACATGCAAACATTAATGAAAAATATTTTATAGTTTACATTCATAGCCGGAATGTTAGCAAAAATTTTGTAACGATATATTTACACCCGAAAAATATAAATTGTTATAGTGTTGCTTTTTAATTTGCATTTTATCATTTGCTACAGTATGGTAAAGCGTTCTACTGTTCTTTCGTGAATAAAGTTACGATACAGTAATTGAATATAAAAATGTCTTAAATATGTTCTTAATTAATACAAAACCTTTATCTAGCGGCAATATGAGATAACTCTTTAACGTGTTCTTTCATGTGCTAAGTTATTTTATTGGCAAATATTAGCGTAGTTACATCAATACAAGTTCTTTTAGGGAAAAAAACAAATCTGCATGAAAAATAAATGTTCCTGTGGATTACCAATGTCTGACTTCATTATTTATAATATATCAGTTAATAGTTTCGTCGTCACTGTAGAAAGTTTAATTTTTTAAGAGAGTTGCAATTACGTATCACGGATTATCTGCAAATAAATAAAACATATATTAATGTATTTTAAAGCAAATTTTCCTACTACAACAGATTTAACGTGATTGGTTCAGCTTCGGTGGCGACACACGTAATGCAGCGATGCCAAGTTGTAAAACAGATTCTTCAAAAATTCTATACATTTTATTTCGATAGTTACTAGTCGTCTGAAAAATTCATATTTTGGAATCGCAACACTCGTTACCGGAATGGAAGTATCAGAACAATCCGCTAGAGGATTTATTCCGATAGTTTAAAAAAATTGGGCCCATGTTTAATTTGGGTATATTTGTGTTATTAGGCATGACTAATATTTATCAGTTAGCTTCAGCAACTTCCTGGAGGATATTCTGCGGAATGATTCCATGCCGATGAAACGCGATGTTCATCTAACTTTTTCTTGCATAAGCTAATGAAGATTTTATTTTTATGTAATTCTATTTCGTGACAGTAATATAAATATATAAAAAAAAAGAACATGTTTGATATATATTGCAAAACAGTAGCTGTACCAACGTGCATCGAGTATTAGATACAAGTTTTACCCTTAGCTGCGGTCTCGACTGGCGAGGGCCAACCTCCCTTTGCTAGCAGTCTGGCTGGTAGCTCTCAACACATTGTTGTTATCGCAGAGAGAAATCTGTTAGTGGCGAGGGGTCATTAGAGAGGCGGGCGGATGACCTAGCCTGCTCACTGAAATTCCGTGGATCTGAGAATGGATTACAAACTGCCTGAGAAAGAAGAGGTGTATGGGAGGGATGGGGTGAATACGACTGTGGTGCCATCTAGCGGATGGTTTGGAAGTACATATTTACAAATCAGTTGGCAGTGCGCTCTGGGCGACAGAGAATCACACTACCTCCCACTTGACCTTTACCTTTAAGGGGCCCGCCTGCTTGGGGATTTTTACCGCGTTTGGGGCCGAGAAACGCAAGAGCTGTAAGGGCTACACTTNATGGCGATTGTGTTTTGTTACTTGTCGCGCGACGAGTTGCTGGGTAGTCGCCGCACCCAAGCTGCTGCAGTTCTGCCGCAAAATCGAATTATTCTCGGAAACGAATTGCATTATAATAGTCTCATTTTAAATCGAATGAATCATTCGGATTCCGAATATTCGCTTTTTTTTTCGATTCGCTCTTTCAGATTAACTAATGAACTTTCTTGCTGCCGCGTGTTAACAGTTGAAAAGCACATTCTTAAAGCGAATTAATGAAAGGCGTTGTTTTGCAGAAGTGATGGCACGGCTGTTTATACAGCAGTCGTGATTTTTGTCATTAAAATGGTAGCATTTGAAATTCTTGAAAATTATTTATATGGTGTGACATTTTTATCTGTTTTTGTGACTGTGTCATATTTTTTTCTGATAAAACAATATAAACGATATGAATCGCAGAAGCCTTTCTGTTGTGTGGAACTATTTTGTTAAGAACTTGGATTCAACTTGTTTTATTTGTCAAATATGCGAAAAGAGCTTGAAGTTTTTTTTAGTAATACTTCGAACTTACAAACACATTTACACAATTTGCATCTTTCTGTTTTAATGTCAGATACATTACTGTGTGAATTAGAAGGTGATTGTGAAACGAATTAATATTTAGGCAACAATACTGCAACTGCCAGTGCATCTTCTTCGTCACATTCAATTATACCAACCTTCCCGCAGAAAACTACAGTCCAGACGACTGAGTTATCTAATGTAGCTGCTGCAACTAATACTGAAAGGCCACAGGCGAAGCGGCCCAAGCAACTCAGACTTTACGGTTACACATCTAAATATGTCACAGAAGCACACAGGTCTGAAATAGATAAGGTACTAGTGAACATGATAGCAAAAGATCTACAGCCCTTGTATATTGTTGAAAATCAGGGGTTTCTAGAACATTCTAAGAAACTGGAACCAAAATATACACCTCCAAGCAGGAAGATGTTGTCAACGAAACTCTTACCTGACACGTACAATGTGCGTAAAACAGTAGCTGATACTTTGCATGCTGCATCTTATGTTGCTATAACAACAGACATGTGGACAGGAGAAAATGCGACATCGTACCTGACATCTACAGCCCACTGCATTTCAGAGAGCACATTGCACTCGTTTGTTCTTTCAACAATACCAATAAGAGATAGTCATGCAAGTGAGAACATCGCGGTCTGTATTAGTGACATTCTTTCTGAGTGGAGCGTGTTAGGTTAAACCGTTTTTACTGTCGCCGATAATGGAGCTAATGTAAAAAAAAAAAGGCTGTTGAACTACTGAAGAAACCTCAGCTGTCATGTGTTGCACACACGCTCAATTTAATCGTCGCTGATGCAATAAATGAAAATTGGCAACTGTTCTGCATAGCGAAAAAATGTAGGGCACTTGTGACTCATTTCAAGATTAACTCCACTGCAGCCGATAAACTACGTAGCACCCAAAGTCAAATGGGCCTTTCACAACTAAAGTTAAAACAAGATCCCTGTACGAGGTGGAACTCGACATTACTGATGTTCGAGAGAATCTTGGCATTAAGAAAGCCCCTTTCTGCAGCAATTGCATCCTTGCCACGTGCCCTAGAGACACTGGATGCTTTTGAATGGGAACTACTTAGTGAAAGCAATCCTCTGCTGAAACCCATTGAAGTTATGACAGCTGAGCTTTCTGGAGATAAATACCCAACTCTATCAATGGCGATACAACTTGCAAGAGGAGTTCAAGTGTTAATAAAGAAGAAAAATACTCAAACTGAAACAGCAATAACATTTCAAACTTCACTTCTTTCTGGTTTTTCTAGTCGCCTCAGTCTCTTAGAGAGTAACAAGATATCCTCGGCAGCTACCCTGCTTGATCCGCGGTTTAAGAAAGCTGCTTTTGGTTCAGATGGAAATGCAAAACATGCACACGAGTCTGTTATGAATGAGCTAGCAGAATTGTGCAGACAATACTAAGGCACGGAAGAAATAATTTCATCTGGCGGTGGAATGGAAACCAATGAGGTGGGGCAAGACTCCATATGGAGCCATTTTGACAGTAAAGTTGCGGGTGTAAAATCAACCACAACTCCAGTCAGCAATAGCATAGTAATGATGCAACGATACCTCGAAATTCACTACCTTGACAAGAAGGGGAACGGTATTTAATTTTGGTCTGCACAACAAAATGCGTACCCAGAACTTCATCATTTAGCTATGAAACATTTATGCATACCAGCCACGTCCGTACCAGCTGAAAGCGTGTTCTCTAAAGCAGGGCAGATACTGTGTGCCCGAAGAAACAGGCTATCGCCTCAATTTGTGGATAAACTAATAGTTTGAACATGAATTCCTGAGATGTTTATTAACTTAGACTGATTACAGTATTGTAATATATATTTACTGTTGTTCATGAATACCACTTAAATTGTAGATATGCCACTTGTGAATATGAGTGTCATGAAAACTTGTTTACTAGTGTATGATCCGCTTTGCAAAGAGATACTTCATATTTTATCACGTACAGTTATTACTATAGATTATTTGCTTTTCCACGAAAAACGTTTCATTTCTATCGATAGTAACAGTGACAAGAGTAGTTATAAATAGGGCATTCGATCACAGCTTCATGACAGGGAGGCCGGGAGGAAGAAGCTTGGTAAGGAAATGACAAACCTCATGTGTATGCATACGGCTTCGGGGGCGGCCATCTTGGCAGCCAGTGCCATTCTGAGGCGGCCATCTTGGCAGCCAGTGCCAAAATGTGCAAAAATTTGCAAAAAAAATATTTTTTTTACAAAATTTATTTTACAAAATTAATGTTTTAAAAAGTTTTATTCAATATTTCAAAATATTGATTTATTATTTTAAAATATTGATTTAACTTTTTAAAAGTTCCAAAAAATTATTTTTTCGCGGGCATTTCCTGGCGGCCATGTTTGTTCATGGAGGCTCCCTAAGCCGACGCCAAGGGGTCAGTCATGGTGGTTGTGGCTCCCGAAGACGACGCCGTCCTGTAATGCTCTGGCAATCAAGGGGGGTGCCGCGGTGAAGCAATGGGTATAGCGCAACTTCATGCTCTTGCATTCACGCACCGACGGCTCCCAACAGAGAGCTTCACGCTCATGGATTCCAAAGGAAGGGTGCCGTGGTGAAGTTATGGCAGCCAGTGTCATTTGGAGGCGGCCATCTTGGCGACAAATGCCAAAGTTTGCAAAAATTTGCAAAAAATTGCAAAATTTATTTTCAAAAAATTAATTTTCAAAAAATTATTTTTTTACAAAATTAATTTTTAAAATAAATTTTTTGAAAATTTTAATTCAATATTTCAAAATATTGATTTAATATTTCAAAATAATAATTTAACTTTTCAAAAGTTTCAAAAAATTATTTTTTTCTCGGGCATTCCCTGGTGGCCATGTTTGTTCATGGAGGCTCCCTAAGCCAACACCAAGGGGTCGGCCATGTTGGTTGTGGTTCCCGAAGACGACGACCCCAATGGTTATGCTCTGGCATTCAAGGGGCTGTGGTGATGCAATGGGTAGAGCGCAACTTCACGCTCTCGCATTCACGCACCGACGACGGCTCCCAACAGAGACGCAGCCAGGACATCAGGACATAGCTTCTGAGTCGTTATATCATGCTCCGGCATTCAAGGGGCCTCGGTGAAGCAATGGGTAGAGCGCAACTTCACGCTCTCGCATTCACGCACCGACGATGTCGGCATCTCCCAACAGAGACGCAGCCAGGACATAGCTTCGGGACTTCATGCATTCCAACGGAAGGGTGCCGCGGTGAAGTAATGGGTAGAGTGCAACTTCACAAGCAAGCATTCCCAAAAGAGATGCTGTAGATGGCAAGTTAAATGTAATGCTCTAGCATGTACAATTCAATGGGGCCGCAGTAGCATAGTGGATAGAGTGAATGTTAAAACATCACACTCCTGCATTCTCAGCGAGTGCAGCAGCAATATAATGATTTAACATTTCAAAAGTTCCAAAAAATTATTTTTTCTCGCACATTCCCTGGTGGCCATGTTTGTTCATGGAGGCTCCCTAAGCCGACGGCAAGGGTCGGCCTAAAGGGCCTTGGTGAAACAATGGGTAGGGCGCAACTTCACGCTCTTGCATTCACGCACCGACGATGGCGGCTCCCAACAGAGACGCAGCCAGGACATCAGGACATAGCTTCGGAGTCGTTATGTCATGCTCTGGCATTCAAAGGGCCTCGGTGAAGCAATGGGTAGAGTGCAACTTCACGCTCTTGCATTCACGCACCGACGAAGACGGCTCCCAACAGAGACGCAGCCAGGACATCAAGACATAGCTTCGGAGTCGTTATGCCATGCTCTGGCATTCAAGGCACCTCGGTGAGGCAATGGGTAGAGTGCAACTTCACGCTCTCGCATTCACGCAATGACGACGACTGCTCCCAACAGAGACGCATCCAGGACGTAGCTTCGGGACTTCATGCTCATGCATTCCATTGGAAGGGTGCCGCAGTGATGCAATGGGTAGCGCAACTTCACGCTCTTGCATTCACGCACCGACAATGGTGGCTCCCAACAGAGATGCAGCCAGGACATAGCTTCGAGAGATATGGGACACCACGCTCTCACATTCCATAGCAAGGGTGCCATGTTGATGCAATGGGTAGAGCGCAACTTCATGCTCTCGCATTCATGCATCGACGATGGAGGCCCCCAACAGAGACACCAGCCAGGACATAGCTGCGGGAGCTATGGGACACCACGCTCTCGCATTCCATAGCAGGGGTGCCGCGGTGATGCAATGGGTAGAGCAAAACTTAATGCTCTTGAATTCACGCACCGGCGACGGCTCCCAAAAGAGACACCAGCCAGGACATAGCTGCGGAAGCTACGGGACACCACGATCTCGCATTCCATAGCAAGGGTGCCACGGTGATGCGATGGGTAGATCATAACTTCATGCTCCTGCATTCGCAGGGGAGGGGGCAGGCATGTCCCTGAGAGAGAAACGGCAGCCACGCCTCCAGGACATATATATGCTGCAGCCAAGCTGTACGATCAGTCAGTATGCAAAAAAAGAAGCCATGCAGCATACTTNGATCAGTCAGTATGCAAAAAAAGAAGCCATGCAGCATACTTACATACATGTACACGCACGCCCACTTCCAAGACACAAGTGAAAGGCCGCATCGAGAAAATACGTGTAAATGTGAAGAGACATGGGCCGAGGCACTGGGAGCCAGTAGGAGGGAGGACGCATGCACACACCGGACGACTTTCAAGACCGTCAGCTTAAAGTAGTTCTCGCATCCCAAGAGGGACCGAGGCAATGCAACGGATAGAGCGGGTGCCGAGGCAGCTGAGTCGTGTCCCAGGAGGAAGTATTAAAAAACAAACTCGAATTTGCTTTAAAATAATAATAATAATATTACATTATAGCCCCCGGTCTAGCCGAGAGAGAGAAAAAACACATTTACATGGTTGTACCGTCCCTCCTGTGCGAGAGCGATGGAAATATATATATATATATATATATATATATAGTGCATGCGAAGCCAGGAGGGTGATCTCAGAGTCTTCCCAATTCCGAGTATACTTAAATTGTTTCATACTTACACATNTGCGAAGCCAGGAGGGTGATCTCAGAGTCTTCCCAATTCCGAGTATACTTAAATTGTTTCATACTTACACATGTAGAGCAGACCACCTGTTGTAGGTCTTGCTTCCACGGCATCTCACGAGATACTATATGATACAATGCTTAGAAAGGTTACGCACATCCCAGCCCCCCGACATGAGTTTCGGAAATATATATATATTTTTTTTTTAAATATGTAAAATAGAGAACCAATTATATGTACACACGTACAGCAAACCCATCAGTTGTAGGTCTTGCTTCTACGATGTTTTACGAGATATTATATGATGCAATGCTTATAAAGGTGTTTTTTTATTGGAAATAAATATTTAAAAATATCTAAAGTAATATGATTAAAAATTATTATTAACGTCCCAGGCAAGGGCACGCAAGACAACGACTTCAAGCGGCACACACGTGATTTGCGGAAATATATATATATATAATATGTCAAGTAGTAATCACTGCCGCAACCAATCTACTTACGCCTAACGCAAATAGTACAAGCAATGGCCAGGAGGGTTAACCTTATTGTCTTCCCAAATTCGATTATCATTTAATTCCCCTCCTATGAGGCTGTATACATCATGTGCTTGCATTCCAAGCTACAGGTTGTCTCAGACATCGCATNATTTAATTCCCCTCCTATGAGGCTGTATACATCATGTGCTTGCATTCCAAGCTACAGGTTGTCTCAGACATCGCACGTTTGCATTCCAAGCCGGTAGGATTATCTCAGAGTCTTCCCAAAAATAATTACCATTTAAGACCTTCCTACTAATAATATACACAACGTGCTTGCATTCGAAGCCAGGAGAGTTAGCTCATGATCTTCCCAAAATCAATTAACATGTAAGTCATTCCTACAAGATGAAATACTTCACGCTCTTGCATGCCAAGCCGGGAGGGCTATCTCAGAGTATTCTCAAATTAAATTATCGTTTAAGACCGTCCTACTAGATGATATACACCACACGCCTGCATTCCAAGCCAGGAGAGTTATCTCAGAGTCTCCCCCAACATATGTGCGAGGGCTATCTCATACCATACACAATGATAAAGCATTAAAGGCAACGCAAACTACTATGAAAACAATGGCGGGAACAGTCATGTGACTACTGTAACATATCATTTCCATATGCCTACAATGCGAAGAGACATATGAAGCATAAAATGTAAGCTATCGCTGTAATAAAGTGAGAACACCACTGCGCATAAAGGAACCTAACATGCTATGCGAGGCTGTCGTTCACTGAGGAAAGCCGAGACACGCAATACAAATTGACATGTGTATAGTATATATAAGCGAACATCACTTAAAATGAAGATCATTCCGTTGTCGAGCGCTGTTGTGAAAAGCAGTGACGTCTTTTGGAACTGAAGCCTCGCTGACCCACTTTGCGAGCGCCTCTCAGTCGAAACGTGCCTCGAGGCAGGTGGCGGATCGCAGTGACATGTGTGCCGCGGCTTAGGCCTTCCCTACCACCCCCTTCACCCCCCTATGCCTCTAGCAAGCCGGGAGATCTGTTGATCGCAGAGGTTTCACGAGATAGAAAATAATCATGCACTGTTCGCTTAAATTCAGGAAACGCACCGAGAAGAAATACCTTACGAGAGCAACCTAGGAGCAAAGTGCTACCACCCCCCCTGCCCCCAACCTTCAGGAACCAGGGCACGTGTTTTGAAAGGCATTGTTCTGCATTCCACCACCTCACCCCCTCACCCCAATAAAAGAGACATGTGCCGACACTTAAGGGGGGACACTGGCAAGCATAAAAAACCCTTTACGAGAGAAGTGGGACAGTTCATTAGTACCACACAGAGAGGGGGTCAGTTGATTATTGCGGAGCCGAGAGGTTAGTCAGTCGGTCGAGAGGCCGGGAATCGGATTCCCGGCCACAACAGTACCTCAGTACGTCAGTAGGTCAGTAGAGCCATCCAGGGAAGACGACACCTAGTGCGGGCCTTTTTCCAAAGGCCGCCCAACTCACCGGAGATCATCCACAGCTGACAGCCTACCCGCGTCAACAGCAGACAGAGCTAAGTATACAATCGCCGCGCAAAGAAGCCCTCCACCCAACCACGAAGTCTGCCGCAGTTAATCCGAATAATCAAATAGCCAAATTAGAGTACCACGCCTCTCAAGTGTTGATGAATGTAGTTCTTGTGCAAACTCCAGACAATATATTCGTCCTTCAAAATGAAACAGCAAAAAACTACATTATTGCAAACCCCTTAACCTTCAGGCATCATATAGTCTGTTCCTGAAGGCATTAACTACGACGCTCTAAGTCACCCTGTCTTCCACAGTGGCGGTACAGCGCCATTGTTATTTGGCGACCAACTGTGGGATCCAGCAGTAGCATCAGTGTAACAGTACGTAGCGTCAAGTTAAGTTGGCTTCCCCAACGTGGGGCCTAGATAAGCCTGCAGTATACCTCAAGTTAAGTTGGCGCCCGGACGTGGGGCCCAACGCTATTTAGTGTAGCATACGTCAGCAGTCTTGTTTACAACAATATGAAGACAGAATCAATGGATGAAGACTAACCATCGCCAACATCGGCATCAACAGCAAGGTACACTGAAGAGCCACTACACGCATTACGATATCATTGTAACTACTACAATCGTGCACCCTGCTGTAATATGAGGACGGAACCAATAGCGGAAGATTTACCGTCTACAACCTGGCCAACAGCAAGGGGTCCTGAAGAGACGATGCAAGCGATATGCCATCAATGTAAATACTGTGGAAATACTTTTAACACAAGGTATAATTCACGTCGGCATGAAAGTTGCCATTGCATGTTCAGCCCGACATANTGCCATCAATGTAGCTACTGTGGAAATACTTTTAACACAAGGTATAATTCACGTCGGCATGAAAGTTGCCATTGCATGTTCAGCCCGACATACAAAACATTCCACTGTGATACCTGTGATGCCATGTTTGCCCGAAGTGATGGTGTGTATAGACATAACAAAGACATGCAAAGGCTATGTTCGTCGTTCATCAGGAAGCGAGTGCAAGTATTGCTGCAAGAAATTCAGGAAGTGTAGCTGGACCAAACAACATGAAGATAGCAACTGTAACTTTGCTACCATCTACAAGACCTACCCATGCGATAACTGCAGTGCAGTATATTCGAATAAGAGCCAATTGACAGCTCACAGAAGATATTGTTCGTCTGCTAAATCAGTCAACATAAAGTGTGGCCTGAGATTAAACCTTAGTGAATTGAAATTGGAAAATAAGTGCTCTGACTGCCCTCAGATACTGAACAGTCTTACTGGGAAGTAGAAGAGGTCAGTGCCGGCACACTGTCTCCCCACCTCTGTGTTGCCGGGGCCACAGGGTAATCAGTCCACCGGACTACTAGTTCGTGCGTGGCCATAATTCCCCTAGCGGGACTCCCTGTGGACTGCAAAGAGGGAGAAAAGGGACTCCAAGCTGCTTATATAACGTGATGGGTCCCCTGGATGACCGAGTCGAGCAATTGACGAAGATCATCCAGGACATGTGCGAAGAGAACCTACGGAAAACAATAAAGGGTCTTCCTAATATGTCCTGGTGGGACAAAGAGTTAGAAAAGGAAATAAAATCCCTAAGAAGAGACAGAAGACATCTTCACAAGTTAAGAGGTGAAGAAAGAAAGGATTTCTCAACTGAATACAAAGGAAAAAAGCAGGCTTACTTCCGTAGGGTGAGGAAGAAGAAAACCAAGTCATGGGAAGACTTTGTTACTAAGGTCGGCAATGAAGATCGTTTCGGTATTGTATATAAACTTGCGGCGAACAAGTTAAAGAGATCGGTGCCACCTCCATGCATGAAAATAATTGGTAGACTGATCCTTGATCAGAGGAAGTCTATGGAGGCTCTGCTCCACGCGCTCCTTCCAGACGGCTCCTTGGATAATGAAGGGGAGGTGCACTCCGCTAGGAGACAGTCTATGGATATTGTACCAGAAGAACAAGACGCACCAGAATTTAGTTTAGAAGAACTAACAAGTGTGATGTATAAAATGAAAAATGGTAAGGCACCTGGAATTGACATGATTACCACGGAAATCCTGAAAAGGTGCTATGCAAGAATCAAGAACATCTTGCTGGATATTGTTAATGACTGTCTTCAAACCGGAGTGTTTCACCTCCCCATGGAAAATTGGAATATTGAGAATTCTCCGTAAAGATAATAAGAAGGATCTGGATGATCCCAAATCCTACAGGCCCTTGACATTGCTTCCGGCGCTAGGCAAAGTCTACGAGAAAATGATCAATAGAAGACTCACCATGGCATTGGAGGCCAAAGGAACCCTCAATTAATACCAGTATGGATTCAGAAGAGGAACTGGGACGGACTTCGCGCTGGCCGACGTAATGAAGAGAATCAGAGAGTCTACAAGGAAGTATGTAATGGCGATCTTTCTCGACATCTCTGGAGCCTTCGACAATGCCTGGTGGCCGGAAGTGTTGTACAGAATGAAGGTGAAAAAATGTCCTGCTAACATCTACAGGATCATCCAGGACTTCTTCAGAGACAGGTGGAGCATATACTCCAGTAAGAGTATGCAAGTCAAAAAGAGGCTAACCAAGGGGTGTCCCCAGGGTTCGGTCCTAGGACCGATCTTATGGAACATCCTTTTTCATGGTTTTCTCGAGCTGGAGCTTCCTCCGGAGTGCACAGTTTTTGGATATGCCGATGATGGACTACTTCTTGTTGAAGGAAACTCCAGGAGAGTCTTGGAAGAAAAAGCATCTAGGATCATGGAACAGACCTGGCAATGGTCGAAGGATGTTAAACTGGATTTCTCAATAGAGAAAACAAAAATTATGATGGTTAAGGGAAGACTTCAAAGAGCCCCAACTGTGCGCTTCGGGGGTCGCCTGGTTGGATATGTGCATGAATTTAAATATCTGGGAGTTGTCATGGATGACAAGATGAGCTTTCTGAGCCATATTGAGTATGTGTCGCGGAAGGCGGTGGTGGTGGTGTTTCAGAAACTTAGAAGAATTGTAAACACTAGCTGGAGCTTCAATTATGGTACCTTGCACACCATATATAGGGCGGTGTTTGAGGCGATCATCACCTATGGAGCAGTAATGTGGCACCACCGTTCCGACCTTTCGTGGCACAGGAGAAGGCTTATAAGTGCACAAAGGGCTGCGCTGCTGACCGTTACCAGGGCTTATAAAACTGTACCGAATGAGTCTCTCCCGGTTGTTGCTGGTGTGCTGCCTGTAGACTTGTTGGTCAGATACAGGGGCCTCGTGGTGGAGAGATCTCGAGCTGGCGGGCTCACAAGTGAAGATAAGAAGATGTTGTACGAAGACATTGTCACAGACTGGCAACAGAGATGGACAAATTCCAGTAAAGGGAGGTTGACATATGAGCTCCTCCCTAACATCAGATCGAGACTGGAGAACAAATGGATTACTGTGAACTTCTACAACATGCAGCTGCTTTCTGGACATGGGAATTTTAAAGCGAAGCTTCACAGCATGGGGCTTGTGGGGTCTCCCCTCTGCGAGGTCTGTGGTGTCGACGATACTGCACAGCATGTATTAATGGACTGTCTGAAGACAGAAGATGTCAGAGGAGAATTGATTGAGACATGTGAAGAGAAGGGCATTTACTTAGAAGAAAGAAGCATTATGGAAAACAAACTGCACCATAGGATATGGACTGATTTCGCCACCAAAGTTGGCAGAAGGCTTGAGGACTTCGACAAATGGAATCGGCGAAATTCTGATGACCCATGATAGAGTCAAGTAAAAGTCGGAGTACTTTAGATTGGCGAGGAGGACAGGTTTTTAACAGAGAAAACCAGTAGAATACTGTGTATACGGCAAGAAAGAAAAGTGAATGGCCCGAAGAGACCAAGAGGAGAAAGTGCCGTGCATTGACTTACTCATCAGAGTACAGTTAAAGTGCGGGAGGATGGAGGGTGTGTTGGCCTTCGGGCCTTAAAAACCTGTACCTATTAATAATTGTAGTTGTCGATAGAGTGCAAATCAGTTGTCTGTAATAAATATGCTTAAACACCGACTCTATTTATAGTCCTTTTTAGGTAATTTGTTGTGTAGCTTATTAATTTTTGTTCAAGTTATGAGTGACGTAAGACGTTTTTTCTGTAAAAAAAAACGTAATCATCATTCTGATGAAGGTGATTCACCTCATATTAAGACATCCAGGCCGGATACAGACGGACTATGTAGTCCAGGTATGTTGTGTTGGTGTTTCTACCCAAATTATTTAATGTATTGTTTATTATCCGCATACAGAGGAAAATAAGACTCAAAAACAACGAAATAATAATAGAAAATACTTCACATTTTTGTTATACTACACTGAAAGAAAAAAAATAGTAACCAGTACCCATAAAACACAGAAAAAAAAAGTCTCAACCAAATGTGCAACTTATCATTCATTATTTAAACTCTTGTATTATTTTCTCTAGAATGATTATGTATAGAAGTTATGAAAATATACATTAAATATTTAAAGCTTTATAAATTAATAAAAACCTTTGAAATCACTACTTAAATGTCAACTGATTTGTTATCACAAAAATTGGTAAAGTATACATCATATCATTTCATGAAATATTTTTGATTTTTTTTCTGAATGCGTTAATTGATTAGTTTATTTATTATATAAGAATCATTTTTGCTTAAAGGTACCAGCTCTGCGCATAAAAATTTTCAAGCAGATGCATTACTCGATTTTTCTAGCAGAAGCACAACTAATTCATTATTGGATATTGGGTTGTGTTTGGACCTCGGTTATCAAGTCAATGATGATCTAAGTTTGAAATTACTAAGAAATCCTTGGAACCCTAGTAAAACGTACAATTTTAAAAATGACGTTAACCTTGATGCTAAACGAGCTTTCCGACATGAATGGCTTACAACATATCCGTGGTTAGCCTACTCAGCTATAACAAAGGGACCTCTGTGTAGGATATGTGTTTTATTTCGGCCTCCAGTGCAGCGCGGTCTACAAGGACAGTTTATAGTTTCTCCTTGCCTCAAATATCAAAAGTTTCATGAAGCTGCACAGTCTCATGCGACAAGTAAGTGGCATTGTGACGCACTGGCTTCGTCAAATACATTTGAAAAGATCATGGATAGAAGGGGACTAAGCGTTCATGAATCTTTAAATACGGCATATCACAAGGAAGTTGAAGAAAATCGTTTAAAACTTCGATCTATCGTATCAACAATTTTATTTTGCGGGTGACATGACCTTCCACTTCGCGGGNAAAATGGACGAGGGTTCTGTTATTACAGATCTGTTACATTTTCGAGTTGACTCGGGAGACGAGATTTTGAAGAATCATTTAGAATGAGGAGCAAAAAATTCCTTATACATATCGCATCAAATTCAAAACGAACTGATTGAAATTTGTTCTGATGTTCTGAAAAGCAAAATAATTGAGGAGGTGAAACATGCTTCCTCTTTTTCGGTTTTGGCTGATGAGACTGCTGATATTAGTTGCACAGATCAATTATCGATTGGTGTTCGCTATCTACGTTATAATAAAGATGATAAAAAACCAAAAATTTGTGAAGAATTCCTCGGATATGTACCGGTACAAGAATTGAACGCAAAAGCCATTTCGGAAGCTATTATTCGCTTCCTTCAAGATTGTAATTTTGATTTAAATAAACTTATTGGCCAAGGATACGACGGGTGTGCTGCAATGGCAGGTCACATAGGTGGTGTTCAGAAAATTATTAATGATAGATATCCTTCAGCCCTATTTTTCCACTGTGCAAGCCATGTATTGAATATTGTCATCAATGACCTGAATACTGTCAGTGAAGTGAGAAATACTGCTGGGACAACAAAGGGCATTATAAATTTTTTTAGAGAGAGTACATTGCGGCAGAATAAAATTCCAAATATACTTCTATTTTGTGAAATGCGTTGGAGAGCAAAGTACAAAAGTATCAAAAAATTTTCTGAAACTTTCTGATTATTGTACAAGTTTTAGAAGAACTTTCGCAGGACGCGCCGAACTCTACAACAGAAACCAAAGCGTATTAGCTCTACACGACTGCAACTACTCCAACATACATTGTGACACTTTTAGTAATTGCTACCTATTCTGCCAAACTTGAACCCGTGTGCAATCAATTAGAAGAAGTAAATATGAATATAAAGGCAATACACGAGCACGTAAATAAATTAACTGATGTGCTTCAATCTCACCGAGATAATGCCTCTATGGAGTTTGTGGTTTTTTCGAGAAAGCTCAAAACATTTGCTAAAAAACTGAATGTTGAATTTAAGCGTCCTCGAGTAGTAGCAAAACAGACTTACAGATCAAATCAACAATCTGAAAATGTGGAAGAATTTTTCAGAATATCTATATTCATCTCATACTTAGATTCTATTATTTCTTCACTAAAAAATTGATTTTCTTCAACACACAAGAAAGCATTTTCGCTTATTCAGCTTCACCCAGACAATAAGAGAAAATTAGACAAATCAGCATTTATAGCGATAGCAGAAGATATACAGAACCTCCACGGAGGTCTTCTACGTAATTTTATTGCCGAGGCTACCACATGGTACGAGATGATGAAGACAAAGGAAGCAAATAATGCGGTTTTTAATGAAGCTGTTGTTAAATACGGAGATGTAATTGCNCACGGAGGTCTTCTACGTAATTTTATTGCCGAGGCTACCACATGGTACGAGATGAAGACAAATGAAGCAAATAATGCGGTTTTTAATTAATCTGTTTTTGAATACACAGATGTAATTGCTCAAGCCACTCCGTTTTACCCAGAGGTATGTGAGGCAATCAAAATTGGTTTAACTATTCCAGCAACAACAAGTAGTATTGAACATACATTTAGCACGTTACGACGTGTCAAGACGTGGAATCGCTCAACGATGGGAGACGCGAGGCTAAGCGGCCTGTGCATGCTCAGTGTTCACAGGAAAATAGTAGAGGAGGATACTGAATTTGTTGACAAGGTGATGAACAAATTTGGACAGCAAACTAGACGCCTTCAGTTTCTATTCAAACAGTAACTTAATTTAAAAAATGCAATTTTTCTATGTATTTTTTTTCCGGTCAGGGGGGTGCAAGTGCACCCCCTTGCACCCTACTGCCGGCGCCCATGCTCTTAAGTATTTTGTTGAATTAAAAATGAGGTGTATTTAATAAATAAGTTACATAACTGAAAAAAAAATTGCTGTAATTAATTTTGAGTGAAACCGAATTATTGCCATAGGTGTCTCGTAAGTGTCAACAGTCATTTAGTCAAGAATGAAACGTTCTATTTTTGGAAGTGAATAAACAGACAATGAACATTCACTTTCATTTAGTCATAAGTGTACAAGTCCCGTGTTTTTTTTTTTTTTTTTTTTTTTTTAAGTGTTGTGCGGGGTCGGTCTGGTCTGGGTTGCGTCTCAGGGCTACATGAGCCCTGAGAGGCCCATACGCCTACATGAGAGGGCATTTAGAAAAGGAGGCGTGCATTGTGGCAAAGAGGAATANGGGTACCAGTTAAGACGTTGTCACGTTCAACTATCGTCAGTAAACCGACTTTACAGACAACCAATTTTTTTTTTTTTTTAAGTGTTGTGCGGGGTCGGTCTGGTCTGTGTTGCGTCTCAGGGCTACATGAGCCCTGAGAGGCCCATACGCCTACATGAGAGGGCATTTAGAAAAGGAGGCGTGCATTGTGGCAAAGAGGAATAAAGCAGCCATGGCCAGTATTTTTTTTTTACTAACTACCCTCATAACTGAGTGTTAAGTGTTGTCCGGGGGTAGGTCTGGACTGTATTGCGTCTCAGGGCTAAGCGCCATCTGTTGTCGAGAAGGAAAACTTCAAACCGAATGATTAATTCGAATACTACAGACAATAATCGAGATTCCGGTTATACTGAACAATAAAATATTCTAATTGTTTTCATTCAACAAGTGCCATCTACTGTCGAGAAGGAAAACTTCAAACCGAAAGTACTTTGGAATACCACAGATAAAAATTGAAATTCTGGTTATACTCCAACAATCGAATATTCGAAATATTATCATTCGATTTATCCCATCTTTATTCAACATTAGTGTTTAATTGTTGAATGTCGGACTGTAAATTGTTTTGTAAAGTTCGAATGTCTGCATGCATTTTTTTACAGTATTTCCCGCCTGTGTCTGCATTTCTTTTACAGTATTTCCCGTCTGTGCTTGCAGTCGTTGCAACAATAAAGTTAATTATTCAATGTCAAAGACTTTACGTGTTACCTGTGATAGTGTGGTAAAATTACGTTCAGGGTTTTCAACAGATTCATGGGCAGTGTTATTACTGACAATATATTATTTTCAGTGCCTGGGGTATGGTTTACCGTTTCAATAATATCAGGAGAATTTATTTCCAACGCTGACGCTGTAAACAAATATTTTTAATTCGCCATGTGTGACATTACTCTGACATTAAGATTCTTTCTCCATGGCCTCGTGGGGTACTTGTTCGCCACCATTATCGTGCATAGAGCTGCGAAAGAAATACCTAACTATCTCAATGCCCATACCTAGTGCAAAAATACGTGACAAAATATTGCTTACAAAATTGTGTTATTTCAGAAAGCCCTAAATTCTTCCAAAATATTGGCCCCAATAAAATTATGTGTGTTGTGTATATAATTTACATTCTGAGTTCTGTAATTTTGAAAACTCGTGTGCTGCACAATTTACCGGAAATAAATGTGCATTGTGTTACTACAGTTATATGCAGCATCTATACCAACCATTAGAATAATTTAAACTAAATAGAAATACAAACAAAATGAAAACACTTTGTATTTCGCACCAGCCTGCAAAACTGCAAAAGAAAGGTAAATAGGGTTCATGTAGCACTCGTTAATACAAGTTACAAATAAATAAACCCTTGGGCTTTGACACATATTTACTTCAAACATAGAAGCTAACAAAACAAACAAAACTAATCATACTGAACTCCATTACATTAATTAAGGTAACCAAGATATCCCAATGGCATCATAAAGGTCTGTCTGCTCAAAGTAAACTATTCTTAAGTTAAATATTCAAATTAACATTTGAAACAGTCGTTAAAAATATTAGCAAAACAAAATTTCAATTTCAAAACACATTTATCTCGTATCTTAATGAAGTTACCTACCACAGCGCTACAGTTGTTGTGAGAGCAGCACGGGAGTGCCACATCAGCATCATCGACGAGATGCAGCGGCTCCAGCATCTCGATGCCGACAATCACCACTAGCTGCGGCCACACCCCCAGCATGTACAGCCCTGGTGCCAGACCCCATAGACACCTGCTGCCAGACCCCATAGACACATGTTACCAGACCCTGTAGAAACCTGCTACTAGACCCCATAGACACCTGCTGCATGAGGGTCAAAATAGACTACCACAGGAGAAGAGGGGCCTTTGACGCCATCTGCAGCTTCCCCCAGAGCCCTCGTCGACCCTTGTGCACCATCTACTGGCTCAGGTAGGATCTTTATTTTCCCAACACCTTCCACTGGCCCAAGACAGACATCTCAAGTCACTGCAGAAACTAACTGTGCGACATGGCATAACTTCTCAGAAACATAATTAAACTGCCTAATCACTGTGCTATTATTATCTGCAGTGATTAATATGCTCCAGCATCAAGCAAATGAGTGTAGCATTTTCTGTGCATGTTCACCACCGCAGTGTGCGCGTGACATCAAAAAAATCACGTATCATTTTGCGAATCAAACTAGTGGATTGTGTAACTATCATTAAACAAACATTCCACTTTCGAGTGACATCTTTAACAAATGCCTTGAATAATTAATTAAATGAATAAGTTTTGACTCGAGCAGTGGGACACCAAATCCAAACTAGGTCATAATAAAATTATTTGCAACATTTCACGTAATTTAAATATGCAGGGTAAATTGTTTATCATTGAAAAGGTGTTTGTAAACGTTTTCTTTCAGCTTACAAAAAGACTTTCTCTGAAACAAACTACAGTTATGTTAAAAATTATTGCCTCATAATTTTTATTACATCTTTTTACATCAACGTCAACAGAGATCGACACAGTGTACATGTAATGCCTTCATCAGTATTATGTATTCACATATCAACCATTTCATTTTTATTCAAGGGAATTATATTTTTGGCAGGCTGTGGCAACTGCCCTGCCGCCGCCTCACCTACCCCTTCTCGGACTAGAGAGAGTGGGCATCAGGGTAGGTCGCGTCATGCAGCTCTGCAACTTCACCTCGCCAATCATTTGAGAAAAAAAGGTTTTTATTCTCTATCTCAGAGACTAATCAACCGATTTCCATAAAAATTTTCACACAAGTAGCATTATGGTAGACCATGTAAACTTATGTGTTTTTAGTAGCTCTGACACTTATTTTCAAAATAATGGGCGTATAAATATTTCAGGTTAGTGAACATTAGATGGAACACATCCGAAATTGATGCTCCGAATCCTACCTCCGTGATGCAGTTAATTGCAAGCCAGCTTAATTTGTTTAATTTTTTTCTGAATTCGAATCCCAAGTGTGTTTTAATTGTCTTGGTTCTGTTACGCATGTTTCTGGTTTCATATCTAATGATATTGCGGTCAATGAGTCGCCAATGCCTACCTTCCATCTAAACTTTTAAGAACTTCACTAAAATTTATTTGCACCCATCTAGAGAAAAGTAGACTCATATGTTATCAGTAGCTTCTTGTTTTTACTCTAATAGATTTTCTTGTTAAAGCTTACTATAACTTTGGTTGAGCCGTTACAATTTTCTTTGTAAATTTTGTGTTTCTGCCATATATGCATAAGACTAAATTTGGCAGTGCTGCTTTTGGTTATTTGGTCTCTGTGGTAGTTGATGCTGGTTCCTAATCTTTCTCTGCTATTCCAGGGGTCACTTGAATTCTGGGTGTCATGGAGAAGAACAATTTCCGCATTGCATGGCCGTCGGATGAGTCAACGGCTTAGGTAGACAGATCATTTCATGTCGGTTGTGGTTGGTCAGCATCAGTGGAATCACAGAGTGTTTCTCGATGCGCTAGTCGCCGAAGATAGTTCCAGTGCACTTGTATTGTATGCGAGGAAGTTGTTCGCCGCTAAGACTTGTGTTACCACATGTGGGCCACTCCATTTCGCACCGAGGCCGATGCAGAAGTTTTTTCATGCTGAGGACAGTAGGTACTTCCTGTACAATACCCTCTGTCGTAACTGTAGCCGCTGTGGTGGTCATCTGATGAGACATACCCATTTGGATATATACACAGCTTGTTGTACACAGGCTACTTCCATCTCCTGCGTCCTTCGCCATTGGTGGGCAGGTATACTCTCAGGCTTATTTGCTTCCTCTACTGATGGGCAGTTATACTCTCCTGGGAGTCGTAGCTTGTGCCCATGTATGATGGCAGCAGCTAACATACCTTTTGTTTCGTTGGTATGGCGGTGGTGCATGAAAAGTGCACTGGGCAGCCGTTTGGCCACAGATATGTGACCTTTCCCAACTTGGAGACGCATCAGAGTCATGAGATTCTAGTTTCTGTGCTCCATGGGGTTGGCAAGAGGATGGTAAATTGTCATTGTACTCTGTGTGCCTCTCCCTCCCTTGTTACAAAGGTCACTCCATTATCATCCAAAGAATTGTGTGTTGTTGTTCATTAATAGCATCCTGGGTTATCCATCCTCATTGTGAGAAAACTCGTTCTTCAAGATGCCTTCGGATTTCTCTGTGTGTGTACTTGGCACCACATATGCTTCGGTCTACCTGAAGAAGAGGTATGTGACAACCACCACCAACATTTTCCCCATATATGTTCTGGGGTAGGGGCTCATGAGGTCGAGTGCTACCATATCTAATGGCTCCTTTGGTGTTCTGGGATGTTGATGCTGTTGGCCATCGGCATGTCGATCCTTAAAGTGATTGCACTGCAAGCACTCTCACATATTGATGTATGTCATGGTAATGACATACATCAGGCCAATGAAAATTTCGTAACAAATTACATATGTTTCATAACACTAGGGTGACCGGCAAACTGGATGTGGTGTGCGAAGTGGAGTACATCAGCACACTGCGCAGCTGGCACATACAGCTATTACTGAGTTTCTCCCCTACACCGCCTGGTGTCCAGCCAGTTGTCAAGCACCCGCCACTTGTTTATGTTCTACTAGCTGCAGAGTGCCACTTTGGCCTTCGCACCTGGAACTGTTGATGTGACGTCACTAACACATCGCAAAGTTCATAGAGGCGGACATCAGAAGTAATGCTTATGTTGGGGCTGGTGGTTGTGTTGTGCGTGATGCCACCGGCATTCTCAGTAGGAGTGGTATAAGCACCTCGTCCCACTCATCTTCATTGTGTGAGGTATTCACATCGCCAGGTGAGCTGGGCAGCTGGTTTTCTGTACCTGGCACATGTTCTATGTTGAAGTCGTATGCTTGCAAGACAATTGAACAACAGGCCAGTTTTATCTGCACTTCATGTGTATTGTGCTACCATACTAGGCAGCAGTTGTCAGTATGCAATGTGAAATGCTGGTACTCCAGATATGTATGGTACCATTTTAACGGATATACTACTGCAAGACACTCTGCCTTGTTGATGTTTGATGTGAACCACGGCTTCACGAGCTATTTTGTGCCCACTCTGACTGCCGCAGTCGTTTCCACTGCACCAGCTACACCACACCAACTGGCTTGTGGACCAGAGTGGGAGTGGAAAGTGCTATAAAGTGTAATTCATTAGTGTTCATAATTTTAACAAACATTAAACCGGTCGCCNCCTTGTTGATGTTTGATGTGAACCACGGCTTCACGAGCTATTTTGTGCCCACTCTGACTGCCGCAGTCGTTTCCACTGCACCAGCTACACCACACCAACTGGCTTGTGGGCCAGAGTGGGAGTGGAAAGTGCTATAAAGTGTAATTCATTAGTGTTCATAATTTTAACAAACATTAAACCCGTCGCCGCATACACAGCTACAGCCAGGGGTGTGTTTCACTGTATACTTGGAAACACTGTGGCTAGTGTAATGCGGACGCATCATCAAAAGTGCAAACAAACATTTATGAGATAATGTAACAACTCTTAAAAGTGTATTTATGTAAGTCATTATGTTTTCTTATGCTTTGATTTAATTCCAATAATTTTTCATCACATAATCATCTTTCAGTGTTATGTTGTGATTCATATTTTCACTGCTTGGCTTCGGCTTTCGCCATTGGTGACGGAAGCCGACTCCATGCTCTCCCCAGTTCATCTCAGCAACGGAACGAGACCGGCGGTGTAAGTATCTCGCTCTGCGAGGCCCTCAGTACCGACATGTAGGCTGAAATCATTTTAATTGCAATAGTATAATACTAATTACCAGAACATTTGTATTCTATTTAACGTACTGGGGGGAGAGCCCCCATACTCTCACCAGAGAGTTTTTAACGCAATAGCGTTTTCAACATAAAACAACATGTTATTCGCCGCGTAAGGGCTGAGGCCATTTGGCATATCATTCATACATTTATTCATCTGTAAAAGGACAATGAATAAACAACTCATCAAGTGAAATAGTGTCATGTCATTGTAGGGCAACCTTATTGGTATCACCAGCTTTTTTTTTGTAATATAGTTCAGGCGTACGAGACGGCCGACAGTCTCGCCATCCTATGTAAACAGTGCAACTGTAAGTACGCGACAACCAAGCAAATAACTGACAGAGGGTTCACCAGGGCCCCTGGGCCGTCGACCTTACGATCCTCAATTCATTAGTTCTCCACTGAGCTATGACGCTGGGCAAAAATTCAACATCAAACCTGCTCTGGTAACCTCGACCACGTCATGTTGTAATGCCTTTCTGCCGGCCTTAACTTGGCACTTCTTTAGTCTTTTATGTGGCATCTGACATTGTCCCCAAGTTCGAATAGGATGGCACCTAGGCCTTGTACTTCAGTGTCCTTTTGGACATAAAAATGTCGACTAGGGTTGTGGAACATTGGGGCCTTGCACACCCTAAATTGGTTCTTGATAACCAGGAATCTGTTTCCGGCATCGGTGTTCCATAGGCACTTGGTTGGGTGACATGAGTTTGGTGAGAGTCGCAGTTATTGTGGTAAAATCTTGGATGTACCTACACAACCAGTTAAGCAGGCCGGGAAGTTTCCAAACTTGTTTCCTGGTGCGTGGTATCTGATATTCCTCGATCGCATGTAATTGCTCATGGTTGGGTCTGTTGCCATTCTCGTCAGTAATATGACCTAGGAAGCCAAGCTGCATTTTACCGATATGGCACTTGTGGTTAGTACACTTCAAATCCATTAATGGCGATACATTCGAGTACAAACGAAAGATGGTGAATGTAGCCTTCCACGACTCTGACCAGATGACACTGTCTAGGTAGGCTAGTATAAAGTCGCCTGCGAGACCGTCTTGTACTCGAACCACCATGGTTTGGAACGTGGGGATGGCAAGAAATTCAATCCAAACACCATCGTGCAGAATTTAAATCGCCTTCCATCGATAGTGGTGAATGTGGATTTGTGCCTGTCCTCCAGTTTAACTGGCACCTGCCAGTAGCCACTGTGAAGATCCAGCGAAGACATGATTTTGGCCTTACCTAGGATATTAAAAACATCTTTTACACTGAAGTAGGGAGGTTGGGTGCTTGTAGTAACCAGGTTGATTGGCCGAAAACCGACGCAAAAACGCCAGATGCCAGCCTTATTTTGTAGCTAGTGCAAAGGCGGACTTGTAAAAGCTTTCTGTAGGTTTGATTACCCCTTCTGCTAGCATCTCGTGTAGGTATCTGTTTTCTGATGATATTGCTCTGATGGCTAATATAACTGTGTGGTTGTGTCGAAATCTGTTGGTTGTGGTCGGTAGGTATTGAAAATTCCGCGATGTTGGTATGTCGTAATGGATCGGCAGCTGCAAAAATGTCACATCGTTCATCCAGCACTCGTTATACTGCATCACGTTAAGCTGGTGGCACCTCGTGATCCAGGTTCTTGCTATGATGGGAATCCAGGTTGTACACTGTTCTACGTTCCTTTGGGCCAAATTGAATTCTCCTAGGTGCTGATTCAACGATCGTATTTTGGTCGGTTAGTCATGGGAGACTGAGAATTTAGTCTTCACATAACTCATGAATAACAAGGGCTACTGTGTTGGTTTCAAGATAGCATAGGTATGCATACAGTGATGTGTGATTCTCCAATGGTTTCCACACTGTTGCTGGCTGTCGCTAATCGCACTGACTCTGTGTGGGGTGACAGAGCTCTCACGCGAACATACCCTCAATTCACGAAGTTGTGGGATGAGGCAGTGTCGATAAGAGCATAGCACTTCAAATCTTATATGTACACTGGAATGGGTATGAATTTACTTGTGGTTCTGGATGATCAGCAAGGAACTGCTGCAGTATGGTGTCGATATCTGTGTCAACACATCGTGGATGGGGGGAGGCGATGTGCGGCCGACATATCTCTTCTGTCCGTTTCCCGACGGTGGTTGACTGTTCGAGTCTGGTGCTGTTCCCTTGTTTCTGCAAGGGCAGTCACTGTACCAGTGGTATAGTCCATACTGTATAAGAAGGCCATTTTCTGACAGGTCTGCGAAAGTAGCGCCACTGTTTACGTCTGACTACATGTGACTATGTATCCTTCCGCCATCAGCCGGTCCGTCAAGTCGGGGCTGTATTTTTTATCAACATGCTGTCAGCTAATCCACTTGCCATTGTACTGTATGCTAAACAAATTTTAAGATACTTTAGGACTGACATCTGTCTAAAAAAAATTAATAGGTTATAAAAGTAAAAATATAAAATGTTGCAAATAATTAAATATTTGTTATCTCTTTTTTAATTCGTCCGAGATAGTGAATTTGGGTTAACATTTGCGAGACGGTCTGTTGTATCTATTATCACACTTTGGACGTTATAGCTAATATATTCGAGTTGGAAATATGTGACGTGGAATAATGTTAGAATTGCTTAAAAACGATTCAGTGTGTCTCACTTCCTATGGAAACAAGGAGATGGGTTTCGAGAGAACATGGCGTATAATTTACGTAGACGAACGATTACCGGCCGAATATAAATGACTTCTACTCCAAATCGTTGTACATGAAATATATGTTTATTAAAAATTATGCGGAGGTCGTGGAAGAAATATAACTATTGGCATTTGTTTGTAAATTCGTTATTTATCCCGCAGGAAAGAGCTTCATTTCTGGCTGGTAATACCTCGCATAATATCCGAGAGATCGCGCGCACAGCGCGTCACGGCGAACTTTGCCGCTGTTCAACAGATAGCGTATTATCTTTAAGTTGATTGTTCTTAGATTACGGGCTGGAAATATATTTCAAATTCGTGTCGTTTCGTCAAATTAATAGAAAAATAATTCAACAATATTATGCAATATTTCTATATGCTTTTCGAATTAATATCAAGGACGTGTTGAAAGCGAGGTTGGAGAGGGATGATACGACGTGAAAAAACTTTCTGAAGTTAGCACAACTTCAGAAAACTTTTCCGCGTCGTATCGTTCTATTGTACATTTCATTTTGAACACCTATACATAACTACATTATCACGAAGTTTAGTTTTTAACACTAACAACCATTGTTTTGTGTCCTTGTAAAATAAAATGCATTAATAAATGTAAGAACTCTTTCTTACCCGCGTATTTTCTGCTTTTGTGATGTGCATTGGCAGTGCACTCAGAATAGCCAACGTAATTTTAACTTTTGTTCGTAATTTTAACTTTTGTTCGTTCATGCATCAGCTGATACAGGATTTTGTAAATGGCACTTTGTTTGTTTCGTAAATTTTAAGTTGCCACTCACTGACTGTCAAAAAGAGGCCTTCTTATACCTTATGGACCATACTACTGGCCTGGATAGTTTTTGCATGGATAGGGTGGATTTTTCGTTTTGTCGTATATGAGTTTGACATCTGTGCTTACTATGGGTTGTTTGTGTTGGTGTCGACTTGTGTATTACGTTTGTAGTGTATTCGCCGATTTTTGTGGGTACTACCATTGTCCTGATTCGTTCGGTTTCCGTCGAATTTGTTTGTTGTTTTCCACAGTACCTTGTAATCGTGGTCTTTGCATTCGCATATGGTGTCGTCCGCAATCATAATGGACCACATCATGCTTGCTACTACTTCTAGTAATTCGGTCACTGGAATGTGTGGATGGTACCGCTGCACTAAAAGTATTTCCCATGGAATAAATGCCGTTTGAGACTCCTGGGGTGACTGGGCATCCAGTACCTAACCAAGGGACTTTGCTGGTGTCACCCATGTAGTCGGAACAAAGGGGGACCATCAGCTGACTCGTGCGGTGCTGGGCGTTGTGGGATGCTTCTGAAACAGCGATGAGGTACTGAAGCTGACAGCCATGCCTAATGTTCTTGTCGTCAGCATGGGGCTCAGCTGGGGCTACTGGTGTTGTTTACAGTGCAATAAACGATCACAGAGGTCCATGAGTTTAGATTCACTCCACAACTTGATGCTAAACATTAAGGGCTAAATGTTATAAGAAAACTGATGTGTCTACAATTGACGTTCATGGGTACACATATAAATTATGGTTGATTTATATAGATAAATATTTTAATAAATTGTGTAATTTTAAAACATTTTTGTAAGATAATGAATTCTGTAGACTTTATAGTTAAGCTAAATTATTTTTTTATACTTTTTGCATTATTTGTTCATTTATTCCATATAACAGAACATGATAAAATGTACTACGATTGTGAGGTCATATATTGCTGAATAGCTTACTATTTGTTTTCGCTTGTCTGTTGATATCTTTAATTCTGATTTGCTGGCATTAAACACATGGACTTGAATGTTGACCAATTTTTGGCTCATTGTGTTTAATGTTTAGTGTCAAATCAATGTTTAACATTGATTGCAGCCACAGAGATTACTCTTCTCATATTAACAACATATTGTAAAGAATTGCTGTAGCATCAACCCAACTGTAGCAGAGAATTAAGCAAAACTATAACNTCATATTAACAACATATTGTAAAGAATTGCTGTAGCATCAACCCAACTGTAGCAGAGAATTAAGCAAAACTATAACACATGATTACTAAACTGTGCTTGACTTTGGGGAATTGACCTTATAATTTGAAGGTATAAACGAAAATTTATGAAGCCATCAATTACTAGGTATTGCACTGATGACATAGTGGCGAGATAACATTAGATATTTGTGTTCGGATTCAACATTTATATACGACAATCTTCACTTAAAAGATTAAAGAATATTTCTGATATTTGTGAAATGTGTGTTAACTGGACCAGTGTAAAAAATTTCCTTTGCTTATATCTTAAAGAACACTTCCAGGAAACTCCAGAAAATTAGGTTCTGATTTTAATATGCAATAAGCACAGTTAGATGTCACTTACACAAAATAATTTAAATCTTCATTACAATTTTAACTGCCCCACTGAGTTGGGACAGGAATCTGATAGTGCAACAAACTGGACTCTTGACATTACTGGCTCAGTTTGTAGGTAAATTTTGGGCACAGTTTTTCTTATACTTCGTGAAAATTTCCCATTTCATTATATGCATTCTTATGAATAAATAAATTCTTCGCATTCTGTATTTTTATATGCATTCCTACCTGATGCACAAACTGTGTTGCAGTGCGTGTGATATATAACTTTCAAAACAAGATGTTTCACATTTTCAGAATCTCTTTTCACATAATAATAATTCATACTTTGAATTAGGTCAGAATACAACTTGTAACATAACCTGGCTTCTGCAAATATTATTCTGAAGCTCTTCATTACGAGGGGGGTGGGGAAAGGCCTTTTCAGACAGCTGTATCCTAAAATATAGAATATCTCTAAAAGTAGAACNTCATTACGAGGGGGGTGGGGAAAGGCCTTTTCAGACAGCTGTATCCTAAAATATAGAATATCTCTAAAAGTAGAACATGGCACTTAGCTGAACATAGCTGCAAACCTTCCACCAATAACACTACAAGGTTGCCTTTTCTTGAAGTCCCACAGTACAATTTTTACGACAGTAGATATTGTACTTTGTGGCGATTGCGCACTTGATGTATGCGCCCATGTCGCCCTTTTTGCTCCCTTGCTTCTGAGCCTCAAAAGCACTAATAACTCTAAATATGCAGATGCATTTAAGATTTGTATGTATTGGTAATTATGTAGGCTAGGGGTTCATCTGAAGGAAAGTTTTTTTTCTTCAAATAATTGTGCTATATTTTATTTCTAATAGACCTCCCGAGTTGCAAATATGTGATCATATTTAATGAGGTTATATGGTTAGTTAACAAAAATATGTTTATTGTTCAAAAGTGATTTACCTTTTTTTAAAAAAAATAAACTGCAATGTAGCATGTTGAATATGTTTTATTTTGAAGTAATTACATTTAATGCAATGGAATTATGTGTTTAAAGTCCTCATTGCATATTTCGCGAAGAAAAATTAGGGACGTAATACAGTTTAACGGCATTGTTTATGTAGGCCACCATTTTGCTACCCTTGACTATGTGATAATCTCTAAGTACAGTGAACAAATGTGAAACAGTATGCTGCATCAGCATTTACAGTTAGTGTAGAAAAATTCAGCTTAGATAGCTTCTGGATCAGAGTTTGTGTTGCACACTGTAAGAGGAATGTTGTGTGTCGCTATCACGATTTTCTTAATTTTACTGAGAAGAATTGGGATTTTAAAAATGGAGAGTGAATGCACTGGTGTATTTGGGGATTCGAGTCAGTCATATATAAGTAATTACTTTGCTGCTTACAAATTAGCATATTGTTTGATACCAGGTGGAATTCACATATCTAAATAGGTTTCCCAAGAAAATATGTGTACGCATCACTTCCCCCTCACCACCAAGAACTTGTTGGTGCAACCATCATTGGTCAGCACAAAAATGTCACCGTTACTTATAAGTTCTGACTGTTCGAATATATTGTTTTCCAAAATTTTCCCGCCACACTCTCATCCCAAAAGCTGGCCACAGAACAGTGAATTCACAAAAAATCTATGACATTATGTGCAAGTGATAGCAAGCACGTAAGGCCCTACTGATATGCCTGCTTNAAATGTTCACATATGATTTATTTAATTTAAATGAAGAATGTAAATTAATGCATTCCTCCACGCTTGTTATTACTCGCACTCCATGAAGCAGTGTAACACACATTTAGTGTAAAATTGCAATTATATATCCAATTTTTATTAGTTTTTAATTAATTTAGCTTCTGTACAGTGTTTTAATGTATTATACCCCGCAATTTCCCTGGTCTTCACATCCACCTTCTACCACGAGTCTTATCTTGTGTAATACATCTACTGAGACAATAGGATTATGCTTTAGTATGTATAGTAATGTCAGTACATAACCTTTATTTTGTATTTTAAACCTTTCATGCGTCATAATAACTCATGTTATTTTAGGAATTAACACAATTACTGCATTTCACTTTTGTTTGGATTGCAAGTTGTTATAACCAAAACCATATAGTACAAAATCGTTCATACCTACCAAGAATCATGTCTATGAGTTGTTATTGTAGACGTATCTTGGGGATTCTTTAATTTGTATGATATAGTGACTTTCTTCAGATAATAATCATTAGAAAAATGACATTTAATAGTTTAAGCCTGTAAACTGTGCATACACTTATTTATATGTTTGTAATGAAAACCAATCCATATTATCTACAAGAAAAAATAACGGGATAATTGACGTGAATTTAAAGATAAAATACAAATAACACAAATCACTTTAACAATGACAGTGATGTGAGGAACCAATTCTTAGGACGACTGCGAGACACACACAGATCAGGGTAGACAGGTTACATTTCGAGAAGGAAAATAAGATTTCGGATTCTTCTCAACTCTGTAATTGTTACAGCCGAACCAGGCATATATTGGGCCTCCAACACCATAAGCCTGGGGTTACTGTCAATAGCTAATTTTATAATTACCAACGATTTTCTCAAATTATTCCACGTCTCTCAGAGTAAACAAATAGCAAGTACATATTTGCTTCCACCTTCTCTCCGCTTCGGGCACTGGTCGCAGTGTGTCCCATTTGGCTGTCGAGTATCCTAAATGTATACTGTTGTGTTTGTTTATAATCAAATAATAATTTTTTTACCTAATCGATTTTAAATTTAGTGCATTATTTGCAAAATATACGTTCTAGCGGTCAATATATTTTGGAGTATGGAGTCTCTCATCTCGTGTGTGTTATTCATTAAGTCTGTGGAAGCGATTTACCTGTTTTGTCGTCTGCTGTCCGTCGTTCCAGTTGTGGGTTGTTAAAAGTTAGTTGCGTAAAATGGTTATAACAAATTCAATTACGTTACCTACTGACGAAGAATTAACTGTGCCGGAAGTAAATATTAGTGGAGCAGCGCTCAAGGCTGGTGCGTTCCATTTTGGAAAACATTGTGAATACGAAAGCAATGTAAGTTACATCGCTGTTTAAAGATGAAAGGTGCCAAATATAATGAATTTGGTGTATGTGAATAATATGCATAACACCCTAAATTTCATAATTTTGTGATTGTTACTTTAATATGTTTAAAATAAAATTGTATTTTGTCTGCCAACAGGAATTCATGTTGTGTCGTAAAGAGTTGGATGACCCAAGAAAGTGTTTGAATGAAGGGAAAGCTGTGACGGGCTGCGTCCTAGACTTTTATAGGAAAGTGAAAAAATCATGTTTTGATGAGTTTACACAGTACTCCAATTGTTTAAACAAGTCAAGTGGAAATTTTGCCTTTGAAAAGTATGTATATAGGACTTATTTAGTTAAAGGAGCAGTTCACCCAAAAAATCGAATTTAATTTTAATAAACAGGGCATTAGATGATTAGATTTTGTCACAAGGTGGTAAGATTACGTGGAACCAAAAAATGGCATTGGATAGAAAAGCTAGTGAACACAGTACCCAGGCGGTAATCCTATAGAATAAGTGCTTTTCCGAAAACATATGTTTTCACGGAAATTGGTGTATATAGACTTCACTAATTACACAACATGAGTTTACTAGAGGCATCGCGATTTTCACATTATATACTACGAAATGTGATAGTGGGGAGGGCTATGATGATCAGGGAAATTATGGGGTAGAACACTTAAAAATTATGTAAAATGCATATGATTTGGGTTCCTGAACCACAAATCAAAATTACAAATCTCACTGAACACGAATTTACTAAGGTTAAGACTACATTCACAGTACGTGCTACCAAATATGTGATTTAGGGGAAGGCTTTGTAGACAAGGGAAATTGTGGGGTAAAACACGTAAAATTTATGTGAATTAAATGTTGTTTAGGTTCCTTAATCATGTTAAATGCAAGATGACCTAACCTAACTTCACAATATGTGATTACTGGGGGAAAGTTTACAGACACAAGATAGCGTGTTACGAAATGCGTAATAAGCTAGCTCGCGTCGGTTCATCCATCACCTGTTATTCACCTATTGTGAAAGTTAGATTTACATTTTGCATGGCTCGCAGCATAAGTACGTAAGCCCTTAAATTCCCACACTCTCATGCAATACTACCCAGTGTAATTCTCTACACTATAAACCCTTTCCATGCTAAAACTCCAAATTTATTAAGTTATCCATGAAATCGGCGTATACAACACCTTGAGTTGTATTGCTGATGATGCACATAATGGACACTTTAACGCCTATTTGTTGAAACTCTACACACACTTATATTTCCACGCACTTATTATATTGTAACACTTCACATGGACAAATTTGCACAGAAACACTCATATTTTCGCACAATAATTTGAATTGACACCTAAAACAGAGTGTATTTCAACAAAACTAGCTTTATACCACTCGTACATCACACGCCTTAGCACGGTCAAATTCATACGGTACACTGAAATTGCGCACTCTCCCAGCATAAAATCGTTGCACATTTGTTTCCTGTCTCTGTGCATCATTGATCTATGAATGTATCATAACGATGTACGTCCACTGTTTGTACACAACACCTGTGAACATCTTTTTGTATGATATACTATATGTATATTTCTTTTTCTATTAATATGTTATGTTGTACAATCCCGTCGTGAATATGGAGAAGGTAAGCATTGAGAAATTCAACAGAATATAAATTATATTTCAACTCTGCTTGATTACAGTGTTTATACCTGTATAACCATAGCACTCGGCATAAATATACCCTGTGAATCACGTTTGGTGTCCAAAGGTATTTTTGTATTTAACACAATTTGTAGGTATTTTTTCCAGATCTTTGGAAAAGCCCCTATTCTATGTAATTACCAAAAGAAGTTGTAACAATTTTTAAAGTTTTTTTTTAAAGCACAGTGAAAAAATAAATCTGCAAATACATTTACACTAGACTTTGCAGTATATTCTGTACCATATAAGAACGCCACTTTATGACCGCTTGGCGAAAGTAGCGCCACTGTTTACATCTGACTACGTATGCTTACGCCATCAGCTGGTCCGTCAAGTCGGGGCTGTATTTTCTATCAACACGCTGTCAGCTAATCTACTTCTCATTGTACTGTAATGCTGAACAAATTTTAAGACTGACATCTGTCTAAAAAAATAAGTGGGTTATAAAAGTAAAAATATAAAATGTTGCAAATAATTAAATATTTGCTAACTCTTTTTTAATTTGTCCGAGATAGTGAATTTGGGTTAACATTTGCGAGACGGTCTGCGTATCTATTATTACACTTTGGACGTTATAGCTAATATATTCGAGTTGGAAATATGTGACTTGGAATAACGTTAGAATTGCTTAAAAACTGTTCATGCGTGTCTCACTTTCTACGGAAACAAGGAGGTGGGTTTCGAGAAAACAATATGGCGTATAATTTACGTAGACGAACAATTACCGGCCGAATATAAATTACTTGTACTCCAAATCGTTGTGCATTAAATATATGTTACTTTAAAAATTATGCAGAGCTCGTGGAAAAAATATAAATATTGGCATATGTTTGTAAATTCGTTATATATCGCGCAGTAAAGAGGTTAATTTCTGGCTGGTAATACCTCGCAAAATATCAGACAGCGCGCACAGCACGTCACGGCGAAGTTTGAGCAACCCTTTTTTTGGTCAACAGATAGTGTATTTTTTAAAGTTGATAGTTCTTATATTACGGAGCTGGAAATATATTTCAAATTCGTGTCGTTTCGTCTAATTATTTGAAAAAGTAATTCAACAATAATATGCCATATTTCTATATGCTTTTGGAATTAATATCAAGGACGTGTTGAAAGCGAGGTTGGAGATGGATGATACAACATGAAAAAGCTTTCTGAAGTTAGCACAACTTCAGAAAACTTTTCCACGTCGTATCGTTCTATTGTACATTTTATTTTGAACACCAATACACAAAGTTTAGTTTTTAACACTAACAACCATTGTTTTGTGACCCTGCAATATAAAATGTATTAATAAATCTAAGAACTCTTTCTTATCCGCGTATTTTCTGCTTTTCTGATGTGCATCGGCAGTGCACTCAGAATGGCCAATGTAATTTTAACTTTTGTTCGTTCGTGCATCAGCTGATACAGGATTTTGTAAATGGCACGTTGTTTGTTTCGTATACATGAAGTTGCCACTCACTGACTGTCAGAAAGTGGCCTTCTTAGACGGTATGGACTCTACCACAAGGTATGACCTGTTGAGACCAAGAATTTCCTTTTATATATAATTACAAAATTAACATTATATAGTGGGAGAAGAGACGAAACATGCGCAGTCCCCGGTGTCGGCAGGCAGTCACATGACGAGCAATTAAGATAGTGGAGTGGATAAATCATTCAGCAGCTCGTGGCCCTGCGGGATTGGTCCGGCACGGTTGTTGGACGGCCTGAGTTACACAGTACGACTTACCTTCATTGCATGTACGTCATGTGTTAAGTCCAGTAAAACTCTGCGGAGCATGGGTATGGAGGCTACAGGGGAAGTGCGATTCTGAACCCCACTGGGGTTATGAGGTTCCCTACTGGAATTACGATGTACCCCGTGGACCCCTGAAGCTTATACCTAAATTCCACGTTAACTATAACTGTCGGACCATCTCTTAAAATAAGCAAATGCTGCGTTCTATTTGTTCTCTTACTTCATTATCGAACATATTTAAGGTATGCATTCAGGATGAGGCGAGCATCACAAGACATTGTTGGCTATGAGTACACTACAGTGAAAGGTTAAAAACATTATCCTGCGTATCAACGTGATAGAAAAAAAATTGTAGCTATTTGACAATACAACACTTACATTTTTTTTTTTTTTTTTTTTTTTTGAGACAGTGATGTCCTTTAAATTTTATCTGGCAAGAAAGATGTAATACTTTGTTAAATTTCTAGGTTCACTTAAAAATTAAGAAGAGTATCATTGGAGAATTAGCTAAAAATTTTTGGACTACAATTTAAAACAACTTTATAAACTGGAACTCAATAATAATACTGTAGGGTGTTTATGAGGCAGTCGTGTGCCTGGTGCTTGAAATGCATTGCACTGTGTGTGGAAAATGCATCTTTTGACAAAACTTTTAAAAGGCATCAATAGGTTTGCCTATGTAAAGAGAGCATATTCCAGGCGATGACGAAATGGTACTTCCAAGACATCACGCACATTGAAAACATTATTTTCATGCCCTTTAAAATAGCTAAAAACTGCCTCTTCAGACTGCTGTATCTAAAATATATGAACCAAATACATGGGACTCTACTATATAGGCATGCATTGGACTTTGCTACAGAGCTGCGTCCAATAAAATTAGAAGGTCGCCGTTTAAATTCCTAAAGTTCTGCAATCACGACGAAATCAATGCATGCTAGTTCATAGGCTTGCGAGTAGAGGCGATACTGCTTTGCATACGCCGGTCGGCGTGTGTAGGTTTAATGAAAGTAATAGAAGTATAATGTTAGTAAAAAAAATTCATTATCAATAACCTAGTGTCGTAACAAACAAATTTAATAAGTATGATATAAAAGCTCGGCCACCTTTGCCCTCTAATGGGCGGGCATGGAAAACTAGTTGTTTTGGTAAAAAGGCATGTTTTAACGATGGACCTCTACTGGAAAAATATGCTTATTTCTGCACCCTTGCTGTGGGAACAAGCATGGAAGATATTATACAATGCTGGAACACATCTTCGTGAACAAAAAAAATTGCATAAATTGACGTATTTCATTAAAGCAACAAGAGCCGTAACATGAGTTTCAGAATCGACAGTCAAACAAATTTTGGCAGAGGGTAAAGTAAACAGCAAAACTACACAAGAAATTAATTGAAGTAGACAATTCTACATGTGGTGCCGTGCAGAACAAGAATTTTACATGGCGACAAAATCTTTGTACTCTTGTTCCAAAGTTGAGTATGTTCATATTTGTCTAATATTTGGGAAAGTAAAAAATTTTATGAGTGTAATCTGTTTTCTCTTGTTCAAATCTTTTTTTGCTTCACTGGTTTACTATTTTAATGGGCTCTAACAAATCGCAGGTCTGTTACATACCCTTGCAGGTACCTATACATTTTTATGCTCGGCTTGAAGATGTTTATATACAGATTTGTGACACAAACACCGGATCAATACAATGTTTCACTTTATTTGTTCAGTCTGTTACCGATATAAATATAGAAAAACCTGTGTTAGATATGCTGGCTCCGATTGAAACAGGTAACCTATTTCAAAATATAGGTAGGTGTAAGTGATGAACGCATCGTGAAGTAAAATGCCAGAGTTGCACATTTGCTCGTGTAATATGGACTCGAGCGCCGAGAACCAGTTTTCCACCCTTCCTGCCTTGTAGAGGTAGGGGAAAGCAGCCGCTGTGCAGAACGAAAATGGAGACATCTTTTGTTTCTTGCACAACTATAATTAGTATTGTTGGTATCTGCTCTAAAGTGTCGGTATTGCTGGTATTGGCAAAAAGTGGTATCGGCTAAATTATAACGAAAATCACATCATTTAATAACAACAATAAACACGTTACAAAACAACACAAGTAGGAAGGATTTCATGTTATGTTGCTTCGTATGAATAAACATAAAAAGTTGAGTGTGCCCACCTGTTAAATAGTTCTGCCCATCAAGCTGGCCACCTCGAAGTATCAGAATCTAGTTGTGCCTTGAAACCTACATAATTGCCATCAGGTTCTGGAAAGTGATTTTGAATCTTGCAAATTATCCAGGATGGTATTGTTACCCTATTTCTTTGTCAAATAGCTGTCCTAGAATTTACCCAGTGTTTAAACTGTTTGTAACAAACCTAGCACCATATTTTTGAACTAGGTATACCTTTGATTTTTTATTTTTTTTTTCTCCTTCTATTATTTGTCTTCAGTGCTTATGAATTATGGATTTGCAACACTTCTTAAGTCTTCATCCAATAGGCCTTCAAAAAGGGTTTTGCATAACTCATAAAACATGTAACACATAGCTGGCTGAACAAAACTTCGCGCTAACTTGTATAAGGGGGTTTTCCCTACAAATAGTAAACCTAGTACTTCTGAAAACACATTGAAAGTTTCATAACCAACACCATATAATATAGAGCTGAAGTAATTGGCACATTATTTCGTTCTTGAGAACTCTAAATGTGTGTGTGTGTGCCCTTTCTGACACCACAACTGTAAGGGCAGCTCCAATTTTTTTTAGCGAGTTGTGCATACCGGACGGTCACAAATACTGCAATGTTAAAGCCGGCAAAACTACAAAAACAATGTTAATAAATTTGCTTCCAGATTCTTCATCTTCAAATTCAGTATAATAATTTTCTCTGCATGAGCTTGCACATTCATCCAATAAAGTGAAACCTGCATCAGTATCACAATCTTTCAGTCTTAGGACTTTGTTACCTAACTCGCATTGGATAATTTTTGCATTGTCATTAACATTCTCACCTATACTACTATCTTCTACAATATGTCCCAGAACAACCTTGTACTGCTTCACCTACTACTTTCTTCCTCTCATTCGTAGACTTTCTTCATTTTGAAGGACCTGCTTCTGATGCAGTCATTCCAGATCATCATGACTCGCATTTTAAAAGTAAAGACGGTACAACACTCTTTTTTTTAAAGTGGGTTCGAGTTTTTCGCCAGGCATATATTCACATTTTAAGATGTATCATTCATCAAAATCTTCTCTTTTGAAATTTTTATTATAGCTCACCTTACTATTCTTTGTTGGTTTGCAGTTATTACGACTTATCGTTTGGATCACTTTGGTGATTTATCTCGATCTGGAAATGCGTGAAAAGAAATACATGTGGATGTACAGTTATTGCTTTTATCACGACATTCGTACACACAAAACTGAACCATTTCCGACAAACGATGTAGATCGGCACATTTACTTGGCATGATGCACGAAAACGGTAACGACAAAGACGAATAAATAAGCTGTTGGTCTATCAGTTTAAACACCACGATCCATATACCAATACTGCTTATCTGATATGCGTGGGTGTGGCCGACTAGTATCCCTGGGCAGCAGGGACTCGTCTGCCGAGGCTTCTGCCTGCACCACTGTATCCGGCTACGTCTCGCAAACGGTGCCCAGAATTTCCATCACCACTCTTCTTATTTCACTTTTCCCTTTCATTTAAAAGCAAGTTAATTTTTTAGGTGAACTGCTTCTTTTAGCTTATATTGTATTGTGTAGTGTAATGTACTTTAATTACTTTTTGAACAAATGAGAGAAAGAAAATCTGGGAATATGTATTGTGTTTTTTGAAGTCTACAGAATTTTCTTAATCGTTTGCCAAAAGGATGTTTTTTTAATTCTGCATGTATCTGATTAATAAAATCATTTTGGCAGTTAACTTTAATGACTTTTACAAAACCTGGGGGAAAAAATGTTTGAAAATGGGGTTTTAGTCTACAGAAACTGCTGATTTACCAGGTGCGTATGAAGCAGGTAAATAGTTTTACTCTGTGCTTGCTTCACTTGCACTCCGGCAAGTAAAGTGGAGCTGGTTTTCATGAATTCATTGTTCTGGAGCAATTTTATTGCCTGTGCAAACTGCATAGCAAATGCAAAACCCCAAACTAATAAAATTTATACCATGAATAATTCAAAGGTGTTTGTAGTCATAGTCGAAATGACAATTATAAGTACGTAGCGGTCACTGAGTAATGAATGTTATTCAAGGCAGAATGTATTCCATGATCATGCTCGGTAGCAATCTGCTAGTACAATCTTTGACTGCAACGAGAAAAATACAATTAGTACCTCTCAATCCTGCCAAAATTCCACTTACCCCAGGACATTCCCTATATATTGTTACAAGACACCAGAGGGGTGTAAGAAAGTTCATGAGGGGTGGAGGTCTTAATAAGATAATAGAACCAAATTTAATTTTTGATTTATTTATAATGTTATAAATATTTACATAGCTATTATTTACAATATAAACTACCTATCTCCACTACTACATCATTTGTTTTTCTCAGTGAGCGCAATATTTGTTTATCTCAATTCTAATTAAAGTCCTTATCACTCTCTCTATTGGTTACAGTCACATAATTCACAATTGTTATTTACATATATTCAATCTGTCTATTGCCATCATTCCAAATGTCTGTCACCCGCGCATCCAGTTCAATAGTCCTGCCCGTTAGTCTCACTCCACTGTACCAATGCTAGGGGTCTGTAGACTTCACTCTCGCTGGTCACTCATCGCCACTCATCACTTCTCTGGCTTGTCGTTTCGCTGTCTTCGTACACCTGGCGCTTAAGGTCGTCCAATTCTCCAAACTTTAGACAGACTGCTTGGAGATCTCGCTGGCCCGATCTAGAAGGTTCTCTGCATTCCGAGTTTCACTGAGAGAAACTAGGGTGAATACTAGAACATCCACACTACGATAACCCCACAAATTTAGTCAGCTCAAAGACAGTAGCGCACATGTCCTGATAGGTTTATTTTGGTGGTAGTGGTACACTTTGTAAATCTCTGTGCACTCCTCACGTTAGCACTTGCCCTTGACTCACTGATTCACTTGCTTGAGCAGAGTGGAGCAAGGGAAGCGATGAAGAACAGAAAGCATGTAGCACTGCCCCCTCCTCAAGTCTGTTTGTCGTGAAGAGACTTTGCAACATCCGGATCTTCGTAGAGTGCCAGTCGGTCGAAGTGGACAACATTCAGTTTTGCTCAAGAGCCTTGAAGACAAATTCGAAAGAACACATCATTGATCATCTTCGGAATCCTGTAGGAGCCTTTCCAACATTTCTGTAGTTTCGGGCAGTACCCTTTTCTCTTCTGTGGGTTGTACAGCCACACTAGCTGTCCTTGAAATACCTCGCCTGACTTATTCTCCTAGCATACTGCACCTTCATCCTGTCACTATTTATTCTGACATACTTTCGAGCAAAATCATGAATTCCAACTAGTCTGTTACGTAATGCGCTGGCATAATCAGGGGCTGCAGCTTCCTCTTCTGTCGGTCGGCCAAACAGCAGGTCACTAGGGAGGCGTAGCTCTCTTCCAAACATCATCCTATATGGTGTCACCTTTGTAGACTCATGAACTGCAGAGCGGTAAGCAAGGATAAACCATGGCACCTTTGAATCCCACTCCTTTTGGTTGTCTGCCACAAAGATCAAACATTCCATCTGACTGAGGATGTAAGACTGTAGTCCTGGTCTTTTTCATTCCTAGAATCTTTGGTTACATCTTGGAATGCAGCAGCTTCAAAATTTCTTCCCTGATCACAATGGAGTTCTACTAGCACCCCAAACATCGAGAAGACATGCTCAATGAGTGCATCAGCCGCAGTACGTGTTTCTTGGTTTGGGAGGAGAATGACCTCAGACCACTTGGTAAAGTAACCTTGCACCACCAGTAGATATTGTTTACCTCTCTGCGACAGGCAAGGGACCCAGAACATCTACTGCCATCCTCTCAAATGGGGCTCCAACATTGTACTTATGGAGTTGACCTTGTCCCCTGGTCTTTGGTTCGTTCCTCGCTGTGCAGGTGTCGCACATTCAGCACCACTTCTCAACCTCCCTCTGATGATGAAGCCAGGAGAATCTCAGTCAAACATTGTGGATGGTCTTATTAACACCAATATGCCCGTGGGCTGCCCTATTATGCAGTTCCTTTAAGTTCCTGCATTCTGGAAGGACCAACTGTAAGCTTGAATGTTTCCCTTCATGCGTTGACCCATGTGAGTGCACTAGTTTTAAGTAATAATGAGGAGAGTAGTGAGGGAGTAGACAAGCACCAAAATAATATGGTTGATGATGATGTAGTTAACAGTGACCTTGAAACAGTGCCGTCCATCACAACAGGTCTTGACAGCATGGATGAATGAGAGTGTGAGAGAATTGTCGTGTAAGGAGTCAGTGGAAACCTCAAACAGGAAAATCAAAATTTTGTGTCCAGAAATTTCTATAAATGTATTTGAAGTAGTGTTACCTGAATTTTTAGACAGCGGTGCAGAAGTCAGCTGCATTAGTGAGGAAGCTGTCAAAGCAGTTGAGATTGCTGGTGTACAGTTGTCAATTTTACCTGTACCCAGGATAAAGTTTTTAGGGGTAACATCTAAGGCAGACTACAATCAAGTTTGAAGAGGGAATTGGACAGCCCAAAGTGGTAGCAGTTCTTATTGTGAAAGGACTAGCTCGATCTCTGATTTTGGGGACTGATTTTCTGCCAGCACATTCAGTGAAATTAGATTTTGGAGGCTGGTTAGTAACACTACCAGAGAGTGAAGTTGCCTCAACCCTACCAACAAAATGGCAGTATGGTGACAAGTTTGTCAGTCTGTTACAAAGGGAAGCTAACATCTTTCAGTTGTCTAGTAACCCATTCAAATAATTTAATGCAGATCAGGATGACATTTGGAATGCTGTTGCAGCAGTGGAAACTATTTTGCAGCTACAACAGAAGCAGCATTTTTATTTGTCAAATAGCCTCTTGGCTATTCTTTTGGAAAAGCCTGGACTGAATAAACTGTATCAAGCATCTATTAAGGTAATACCAGGGGAACCATTCCACAAGAAATCTTATCCGATTCCTCAGAAGTATGCTACAGAGGCGGAAGATTTTCTACGCCAGGTGCAAGATTGGGGTATATTTAAGACAAGCAAGCCCGTATTCAAACCCCATTGTTTGTCTTAGGAAACCTGATGGAACAGTACGACTTTGCTTGGATGCTCGTGCTGCAAACAAGATTACAGCGAAGGATGGGGAAGGCCCTGCACAAACTAGTGAAATACTAAGATTCTACAGAGGTGTAAAGTATTTGTTGTCATGTCGACTTTGGCAGATTCCACTTAAACACGAGTCCAGACGATACACTGCTTTTCTGTTCAAAAATCAACAGTATGTTTTTCAGGTCATGCCATTTGGCGTATGTAATGCTATAGCAGGGTTTAAAAGACATTTGGTTGTAACTGTGGGTAATGAATGCCAACCTTTTGCATGTGCATATGTCAACGACATTCTGATTACTTCATTGAAGTATGAGGAGCACTTAGAACACCTGAATATTGTATTGAGAGAATTGAAGGCAGGAATGACTGTAAAGTTGAGGAAGTCATTGTTTTCTAGGGGTGAGTTACCATTTTTAGACTTTATTTTGACCCCTACAGGAATAAAAACTGTTCCAGATAAGTTAAGAGCCATTACACAGTTTCCTGAACCTAAGACTATGAAGCAGTTGAGAACTTTCTTAGGTGTCATTGGATTTTACAGAAGTTATTCCAATAAGATTGCTCAGGTAGCAATACCGCTGTTCCATGGAGTTGGGGACCCGAGGTATAGGAAGCCTTCACCCAACTGAAGCAATTGTTTTTGTCTGAACATGAGATTTACCACCCAATTCAAGGCCAAGAGGACCACTTGTACGCAGATGCTTCAGTAGATGCAATTGGTGTTAAATTAGCACAGTAAGACCAGGATGGTGTTGAGAAGACGGTTGCGATGGCAAGCTTTACCCTCAACAGTGCTGAGCAGAATTACACAGTTCCAGAGCGAGAGGCTCTGGCAGTTGTTTGGAGTTTGCAAAAGTATCGAGACCTACTTCTAGGAGAGAAAATTATTTTGCCAACTGTTCACGTGGCTTTAACATGTGAGAAAGCTTGTAAGACATTTGGCAGTTGCCTTACCAGATGGTGTCGTGATACAGGAGAATGATATTGAGATCAGAAACATTAAAGGAGAATGAAGCAGCTGACTATTGAAGTCGAGCTCCAGACCTAGAAGCCGACATCTTTGTACCTACTCGGAAGGCAAGAGAATTCCTAGTAGCATGTAGTAAAGCTACGGTTCTTCTGAAGACCAGTCAAGAGGTGAACAAGCTGTTTGTGAACCTCAAGGTACACCAAGAGTGCAACCAGATTGTACGGAAGCTAAGGGAAGCAGATCCTGCTGACAAGATTAACCTATTGTTTTGTATATCTCCTGATGGTCTAATACTAGAGTTGTGATCAGAATTATTCTGTTTTTAATTCGTAAAGCAAAGGGGATAAAAAGTAATGATTGTTTACTAACATTTCTTTCAGATAGTGCTGAGACAAAAAGGTACTTCACTCGGAAATATTTGAAACAAGTTTATCAATGTTTTTGTGTAAGGTGCCAGCTGTTATGAAAGGCAAAGTGAAAAATGTGGATGTTGATGGAGGCCCCGCAGTTTGCCATGCCACCGCGGTACGCAGGTAGCTTTCCACGGCTTTGACAGAACATTAGAAGATATTTAACTCTCTGCTGTTTGTTGGGTATACATGCAGGGCTTCTTTTATTTTTTACTCTTTATTTTATATTTTTTTTCTTTTGGAGAGAGGCAGACTGAAACTCGAGCTAACTGTTCTCGACAAAAAAAAAGNTCTTTATTTTATATTTTTTTTCTTTTGGAGAGAGGCAGACTGAAACTCGAGCTAACTGTTCTCGACAAAAAAAAAAGGGGAGGGGGGGTCACAGAGCAACTGTGCTATGTAACTGTTTCAACATTTAAAGTTTTATTTCTGTTNAAAAAAAAAGGGGAGGGGGGGTCACAGAGCAACTGTGCTATGTAACTGTTTCAACATTTAAAGTTTTATTTCTGTTTTAGTTTAGTTTGAGCTGTAAGTTTATTTGTCTGGGGAATAGTAATTATTTATTTAGGTTACAAGCTCCTACTCTCAGGTATAGCTAGTTTTGTATAATCAGGATATCATGTCTAAATGAATATTTACATTATATTTTGGTTTGTTTACGATTTATGTTTTGACAGTTCTATTTTTTTTATTTGTTATGTGAGAACTGAGTTCAGATATCTTTGGCAGTGTTAATTTTAATTGTATCATCATTTTTCTCTTTGCATTTCTACCTGTTTTTTTCCAACAGTTTTGGCCACGGAGAAAGGTATACATTACAGGATTGATTATACTATGACTTAGAAGGAAGTGGACGTCTTTTAGGAATTTCGAGTGTATTTAGCGTTATCATGTGAACCCCGGTGACTAATTACTCTCCTCAGACGCCATGATGAGCGGATCAGCGTAACATTTTGTCTGCAAGATTTGCATATCATTTTTTATATTGCCGCCCATCGTAAGAGTAGGCATGGTGTTAAGAGTACGACCTACAGAGGCTGGGTAATGTGTGCAACTTCTTCTTACGTTTTGAGAGCTACAGACTTTTCGTCATTTTAATTTGTTTTGGATTATGTAAATTATATTTGAACTTGATGAGAGTAAATTTGGAAGATGTTAAATTTAATCTGAAATTTTATGAGGGGGTGTAAGTTTCCACGAACAGTACCAGAAGCCAGTTGTGAGATTCTTCTGTTCAAAGACGAGTTAGTGCTACAAACATTTTAATGATTTATTAATGAGAAAATCTAACAAGCCAGTTCACGATTAACTCACGTAAATTATCTTTTTGTTAGCTAATGCTTAGAGGTGATTTATTATATTAATTACATTTCAAACTGTTCATAATTTATTTTGACAGCTATTTTTTATGATTTTCTATTGATTTGAAACAACAAACTGAACTGATAATTTTTTCAGATTACATATGTATGCCTATTTCACGTAAAAATGTTCAATTCATTAAACAACTATTTCTTCGCACTTACCTGCCGTGTTATCCTTCAAGTAGTCATTGAAGTAGTTAGAATTCTTTATTCAAGGATTTGCATGTTTTGTATCATTATTATTTTTCATACAAATTGTATGGAATTGTGTCTTAAGTGTTCTGCTATGCGAAGAAAAGGGTAAATGTGTTTTGCAGTTTTGTAATGGTGAAGGATATCTTTTAGTGCCGTTGCCGCAGTGTTGACTTACCCGTGTTTTAAGTTAAATATTCTGGCATTTCTGAACCTCAAATTGCTAATTGAGACCAATTTTCTCATGCCGCATAAATCAAAGTGATGCTGACTTGCGTCATTTTCCTCTTTGCTAGACGCCACGCTCGTAGAAAACGAAAGCTGCATGTTAGGAATTTCATGCAATCATTACTCGTATGCCCGACAAACTTCATACATATTTTATACTATATGGTTTTCTCTTTTATTACAAGAAAACACAAATCATATTTATTTATGTAATTTTCACAAAAACATTTAAGTCTAGGCTTACATAAAATTTGGCGCCCTGACGTCTGAGCCCAAGCTATAAGTCGATTTGTATAGCAACACATTCATTCTCAAATGGATTTAGTGCAGTCAAAACAGTCATCTTGCANCAAGCTATAAGTCGATTTGTATAGCAACACATTCATTCTCAAATGGATTTAGTGCAGTCAAAACAGTCATCTTGCATTAACCTTAGTGTTAATTAATTCTGAGTTTTCAATTTCGCACAAGCATTCAGATATAAAAAGTTCTAAACCGAATATTTTAGATCAGTAGCTCAAGAAACCAAAACATCAGTGTTCACCTGACGTCACACATGATGGCAAAATTGCAACAGATTCAACTGTTTCTGGTACTAAATGCGATTTAATTTTTACTTGTTACTCAGTTTTTTATGCTACAGTTAAGCATTTTGAGCTCTGTTTCATTTCTTCCATCCTNCAAGCTATAAGTCGATTTGTATAGCAACACATTCATTCTCAAATGGATTTAGTGCAGTCAAAACAGTCATCTTGCGTTAACCTTAGTGTTAATTAATTCTGAGTTTTCAATTTCGCACAAGCATTCAGATATAAAAAGTTCTAAGCCGAATATTTTAGATCAGTAGCTCAAGAAACCAAAACATCAGTGTTCACCTGACGTCACACATGATGGCAAAATTGCAACAGATTCAACTGTTTCTGGTACTAAATGCAATTTAATTTTTACTTGTTACTCAGTTTTTTATGCTACAGTTAAGCATTTTGAGCTCTGTTTCATTTCTTCCATCCTAAACATCACATGTTGTTCTGTGTATCTAAATACATTTGCAATAGTGTTTGTATTAAAGATCTTCAAATATAATGTCAAAACACGCCATAATCCGCTCTACGCAAGAATACTTTAACTTTAAAAAAAACTTTTATGAATTACAGGACATTTAATATGAGGCAAATTCTCTTAATTTTACTAAACAATCCTGTTTGTTAATATTGATGCTTTATGATGTGGCAAAATTTCCTATTAGCACGTTCGCCTGGTGAGTACTGTGGGCATCTGTTTTCAACTATGCGTTTTTCTTCTAAATACGACCCAGAAACTTTTATAGAATAATAATCATAACTTTTTACAACATCTTACAGCAATTTACAGCTTATCAGAACAAGGGTCGTTTATGCAAGTTTCGTAGAATTTCCGGGGTAACGACTAGCTAAGGGTTCACGGATAACCGATATTCACGGTTAAAGCAATTGTGAGGGGGGAAGGGGAATGTTTACTTTAGGACTGCATACTATACACGTACAAGTATATTATGTAAACAAATAATATAGTCATATAAGAATTCCATTTTTTGACAGCTAGTTTGTGGCAACATCATAAATGATATTAACATCATCACATACACAAAATCCTGTATCAGCTGATGTGTGAACAATAGCAAGGAAAATTTCATGTAGGCTATTTTGACAGCCTACATTTGCAAAACAGACATCGGAGAAATATGCGGGCAAGAAGGAGATTGTAGACAAAATGTCTGTGTATTTTATTTTATATTGTAACAAAACAACTGTTGTTAGTGTAACAAATTAAACTTTGTTCTAGAATAATGTGCAAGTGTTTAAACAGAATGGAACTCCGTATGCGATACTTTGTTTACGTCTTCATCGTAGGCTTTAGCTAGTGCTTGCTGCTAACGTCGCCACGTGCATGCTTCATATTAATTTAAGAGGCTGCGCATCTATCGCAGAGTAGTTTTCAAATATTTCTACAATAATTTGACGTGACATATTTATAAACCGGAGTTGTTTTGAGCCAGCACGGGTTAAAAATTACTTTTAAAAGTACGTGATAGATACACTTTTGTGACAGCAGCGAAATAGGCAACTGTGCTGCCATCTGTTGGCCAGTGTATGCTGGGAAATTGTCAGACAGCATATTTTCATAAAGTATTTGAGATTAAAACTGGCGTCTGCTCGTCAAAAAGGCGAGATCGTGTAGTTTATAGTGGTTGGTGCGTGCAGAGGCTATATATAAATATTAACCGTGGCACAGAGTGTGAGACTATGACAAAATATTNTATAAATATTAACTGTGGCACAGAGTGTGAGACTATGACAAAATATTACATTAACATAAATATTATTTGCTGCAAAAATAAACAACGCGTGGTTTTAATAAATAAAATCTATTTTTGCCTTGTTGCTGAAGTGGGAGGGGAGTGAGGACAAAAAAACCAACAAAATGATGAGCCCGCCTCAGTAAGACTTGGTGACTGCAGGCCGAATCCAAATTATTAACGAACAGAATCGCTTCACACGGAAATATGTAGATATCGCTGAAAATTTAAAACTCTGAGAATTCTTTTGCATTTTACACATAAAGGATAATTTCACTGTTAAAAATGGGTGTAAATATGGTACCCAAACAATTTTAATATTAAAATTAATCAGTACCGCGTGACTTAACTGCAGCCTGGTAATTAACCGTGTTTGCATTGGTTATTAATAGCAGCAGAACTGATGATAGCTGTTCAATATTAGACTTTGAACTGGTGGTTTCATGGTTAAGCCACCCTCGGTAAATCGGGAGTCTACTGCATTTGCATTCTGTTCAGTTTATCAAACATGTAGGAGCTTTCATTTAAAAAATTCAGAGTACTATAAAACACAGTTAACATTTTTTGGCATTCTTAATCGATTTTGCAGCATAAGTAGACAACTAAAATTAGTATCCTCGCTTGTTATCCCGAACCTAATCACAAATCACAGAAGACCAGTAAAGTCAGGAGTGTTTACAAATACAGCGCTAATGTTTAGTGTGTAATTATTTCTTTGATACAAACAAATATTCATCTGTGTTATATGTAGGTATTTACTTTCATAATATCGCCAACTATTGTGGTTAAAACCTGTTTAAAAATAATAAATGTGATATTTGTGAGTTTTCATGTGAACAAATGCATAGTTATTCAGGTCTATATAAAATCGTACTACAGTGATAGTCTTTCAACCTTGCTACCAATCAATCTATATAAATGGTTCTTGTTCGAGAGTAAACATTGTTGATGTTTGTGGAGTCAACAATGTTATTACTGGAAATAATTATAGCTGTTACCAGCACATATGTGAAATAAATGTGAGGTAATGTTGTATAATACATTAAAAATGACAAAAATAACTGCTCGTACGAGTTTTTATGGTAAAAGCAGCTCAGCATTGTGGTTTTGGAAACATTTTAATGAGCAGTTTCGTTACTGTTTTTTGAATGTGAGTCATTACAGTANAGCTCAGCATTGTGGTTTTGGAAACATTTTAATGAGCAGTTTCGTTACTGTTTTTTGAATGTGAGTCATTACAGTATTTCAAGAATAAATACAACTTCTCTATATTTTGCAGCTCGCGAAACTTTCTATGCCCTATCTGTACTATGTGTATGTACCACACCTATAAAACCTAGGGAATTTGCACTTACTTTAACCATATCTATATTTATCTTATTATAAAACACAGTCTGTCATTAAATTTTGTTAAGTGGCTCGTACTGTTATGAAACATGTCTCTAGTCAAAAACAATTGACTATCACATGTTACTACTCATACAAAAAATTGTCTTCAAAAATTTTAATACGTAAAAATTAGATGGCCCTCAATTTTTTGGAAGCAAAAATTGGTATAAACATGGTCTTGTATGCCAGTAAATAGGTTGGTAGAAGTTGTCAGTCGTGGTTACGTGCAGCCGTGGTGTGTGCAGGTGCCGCAAGACGCAGACAGTGTACGACAAGTGCGTGAAGGACAATTTGGGACTGGAGAGGCCACCCTTCGACTACTACACCAAAGTCCGCGTTCACAAGACGCAGAGACCGAAGCCAGAGCCGCCGAAGCCCGACATCTACCCCGACGCCACTCCCAAGCTTCCCGACGACTATCCTTGCGAGCCAGCCAAGTATGGCTCCCGCTTCCACTGGCTCAACTGAGCTGGAGCCATTGTTTCAACAGTTGTAGTTGTAGTGTGGGTTGTTTTCTTAAAATAAATTGATAGCTGTTTAACATTTTGTCTCGCTATCAAAACACCCTTCCCTTTAGAGCTNGGGTTGTTTTCTTAAAATAAATTGATAGCTGTTTAACATTTTGTCTCGCTATCAAAACACCCTTCCCTTTAGAGCTGGTGATTGGTATTCGGTGGTAATTATAAATGTGCATGTCAAATAAAGATTTTATAAAAAACTTGAAAATATATATTTTGCAAGTTGCGCCAAGTGCATTTGTTTACCATTACATCACTTGAATTTAATTTTCTACACTTTAATTTTTTGTCGTAATTATTTTCTGTTTGCAGTAGACAGAGGCAAGTGCCTCATTACCATCTGATGAGATCGATTTGTTCAAAAGCATGGGATGCACTTATCAATCCTGCTTTTTTTTGCCCTGCAGGCAGATAGTATCCAATATTGCTGTNCACTTATCAATCCTGCTTTTTTTTGCCCTGCAGGCAGATAGTATCCAATATTGCTGTTGTGTTGTATTGAGCCCGGCATTCACAGACTTGTTCCTTTATCTCTGGCAGTTGAGCAGTTTTCGCAATAGGTGCTGCACTGGCTAAAATTCTGGGTCTTCTTGAAGCCACAGTGGTCCAGGTCACCAGGTGGCAATCCTCTTCATGCGCAATCAGCATGATTACCGATGGTACGTGATGCCACTGACGGCCAAATTCTTCTGAATGTCGGTCACTCTGCTGACGACAAAAAGTTTCTGTAAGTATGGCGATGTGTGTCGCTAGGACAATGCCACCGTCAAATCTGGACAGCCAGTGATAAAAGAATTTNGTGTGAGACTATGACAAAATATTACATTAACATAAATATTATTTGCTGCAAAAATAAACAACGCGTGGTTTTAATTAATAAAATCTATTTTCGCTTTGTTGCTGAAGTGGGAGGGGAGTGAGGACAAAAAAAAAAACAAAATGATGAGCCCCCCTCAGAAAGACTTGGTGACTGCAGGCCGAATCCAAATCATTAGCGAACAGAATTGCTTCTCACGGAAATATGTAGATCTTGCTGAAAATTTAAAACTCTGAGAATTTGTTTGCATATTTGCATTTTACACATAAAGGGTAATTTCACTGTTAAAAATGGTGTAAATATGGTACCCAAACAATTTTAATATTAAAATTAATCAGTACCGCGTGATTTGCAGCCTGGTAATTAACCGTGTTTGCATGGGTTATTAATAGCAGCAGAACTGATAATAGCTGTTCAATATTAGACTTTGAACTGGTGGTTCCATGGTTAAGCCACCCTCAGTAAATCGGGAGTCTACTGCATTTGCATTCTGTTCAGTTTATCAAACATGTAGGAGCTTTCATTTAAAAAATTCAGNGTAAATCGGGAGTCTACTGCATTTGCATTCTGTTCAGTTTATCAAACATGTAGGAGCTTTCATTTAAAAAATTCAGAGTACTATAAAACACAGTTAACATTTTTTGGCATTCTTAATCGATTTTGCAGCATAAGTAGACAACTAAAATTAGTATCCTCGCTTGTTATCCCGAACCTAATCACAAATCACAGAAGACCAGTAAAGTCGNAAGTAGACAACTAAAATTAGTATCCTCGCTTGTTATCCCGAACCTAATCACAAATCACAGAAGACCAGTAAAGTCGGGAGTGTTTACAAATACAGCGCTAATGTTTTGTGTAATTATTTCTTTGATACAAACAAATATTCATCTGTGTTATATGTAGGTATTTACTTTCATAATATCACTAACTATTGTGGTTAGAACCTGTTTAAAAATAATAAATGTGATATTTGTGAGTTTTCATGTGAACAAATGCATAGTTATTCAGGTCTATATAAAATCGTACTACAGTGATAGTCTTTCAACCTTGCTACCAATCAATCTATATAAATGGTTCTTGTTCGAGAGTAAACATTGTTGATGTTTGTGGAGTCAACAATGTTATTACTGGAAATAATTATAGCTGTTACCAGCACATATGTGAAATAAATGCGAGGTAATGTTGTATAATACATTAAAAATGACAAAAATAACTGCTCGTACGAGTTTTTATGGTAAAAGTAGCTCAGCATTGTGGTTTTGGAAACATTTTAATGAGCAGTTTCGTTACTGTTTTTTGAATGTGAGTCATTACAGTATTTCAAGAATAAATACAACTTCTCTATATTTTGCAGCTCGCGAAACTTTCTATGCCCTATCTGTACTATGTGTATGTACCACACCTATAAAACCTAGGGAATTTGCACTTACTTTAACCATATCTATATTTATCTTATTATAAAACACAGTCTGTCATTAAATTTTGTTAAGTGGCTCGTACTGTTATGAAACATGTCTCTAGTCAAAAACAATTGACTATCACATGTTACTACTCATACAAAAAATTGTCTTCAAAAATTTTAATACGTAAAAATTAGATGGCCCTCAATTTTTTGGAAGCAAAAATTGGTATAAACATGGTCTTGTATGCCAGTAAATAGGTTGGTAGAAGTTGTCAGTCGTGGTTACGTGCAGCCGTGGTGTGTGCAGGTGCCGCAAGACGCAGACAGTGTACGACAAGTGCGTGAAGGACAATTTGGGACTGGAGAGGCCACCCTTCGACTACTACACCAAAGTCCGCGTTCACAAGACGCAGAGACCGAAGCCAGAGCCGCCGAAGCCCGACATCTACCCCGATGCCACTCCCAAGCTTCCCGACGACTATCCTTGCGAGCCAGCCAAGTATGGCTCCCGCTTCCACTGGCTCAACTGAGCTGGAGCCATTGTTTCAACAGTTGTAGTTGTAGTGTGGGTTGTTTTCTTAAAATAAATTGATAGCTGTTTAACATTTTGTCTCGCTATCAAAACACCCTTCCCTTTAGAGCTTGTGATTGGTATTCAGTGGTAATTATAAATGTGCATGTCAAATAAAGATTATATAAAAAACTTTACTATTGAAAATATATATTTTGCAAGTTTCGCCAAGTGCATTTGTTTACCATTACATCACTTGAATTTAATTTTTTGTCATAATTATTTTCTGTTTACAAGTCCGACAGAGGCAAGTGCCTCATTACCATCTGATGAGATCGATTTGTTCGAAAGCATGGGATGCACTTATCAATCCTGCTTTTTTTTTCCCTGCGGGCAGATAGTATCCAATATTACTATNTCCCTGCGGGCAGATAGTATCCAATATTACTATTGTGTTGTATTGAGCCCGGCATTCACAGACTTGTTCCTTTATCTCTGGCAGTTGAGCAGTTTTCGCAATAGGTGCTGCATCTGGCTAACCTTCTGGGTCTTCTTGAAGCCACAGTGGTCCAGGTCACCAGGTGGCAATCCTCTTCATGCGCAATCAGCATGATTACCGATGGTACGTGATGCCACTGACGGCCAAATTCTTCTGAATGCCTGCCACTCTGCTGACGACAAAAAGTTTCTGTAAGTATGGCGATGTGTGTCGCTAGGACAATGCCACCGTCAAATCTGGACAGCCAGTGATAAAAGAATTTCATAGTCTTTGAGAACAAATGTGCTAAAAACTTCAGTAGTTTGGCTACGAGTTGCACGCCACAAAGTTCCAGCCTTGGGAGTGAAACAGTTTTCACAGGAAAAATCTTTTATTTCACCATCATGAGATGGATGTGAACATCTCCTTTCGAGTTAGTAAACCTTAGGCATTCACCCGCTGCATCACTGAAGCCATGCAACTGAAAATCTCAGCTGTATGGNAGTAGTTTGGCTACGAGTTGCACGCCACAAAGTTCCAGCCTTGGGAGTGAAACAGTTTTCACAGGAAAAATCTTTTATTTCACCATCATGAGATGGATGTGAACATCTCCTTTCGAGTTAGTAAACCTTAGGCATTCACCCGCTGCATCACTGAAGCCATGCAACTGAAAATCTCCGCTGTATGGAAGCAAGATCTGTGAAAGCTTGATGGCAGTGAGAAAGGGAAATTCAGAAATGAACATTTTCCACAACTTGCTGAATTCTGTTGGGAGGAGCTCATCTGTGGCAAGTTTAGTGGAAGTCATCTCAGCCGGTTCTACGGCATGAGAATAGTCCTTAGGTGCATCCCATTCTAAANGGAAGCAAGATCTGTGAAAGCTTGATGGCAGTGAGAAAGGGAAATTCAGAAATGAACATTTTCCACAACTTGCTGATGAGAATATTCCTTAGGTGCCATTCTAAACCCAACTCCTTGATAACTTGATGTTCTGCCTCGTGGAAGGGATGGGCAATATCATGATGGTCTTGTGGAATGGTTTCCAGCAGTTTTGGATGGTGGTTTGGACATTTCCTTAGTTCAAACACACCAAGGTGCCACAAATGAACCAGGTCTGACTGGAGACTTGTGCACGTCATCCACTGTATCTGCACCAGTTACAGTATCATTAGTAAAGATGTAATTGAGACGTTTTTTTATTGCTGCAGGATATTTATGATCCCCGTCCAGCGCCAGCTCATTGAGAGATCTCAAGGTCAGATATGGTGTAGCTGAGATTCTTTACAACACTGTTTTCAGCCTTAATTCAGTGATGGAATGTTCTGACGAGTCTCGCCACACCACCATCTGGTGTCTGAGAGTTCTTCATACTCCTTCATTGAATTTGTGTACTCTCTCTTTGGGTCTGGCAGTCAGGATAAATGTCTTCTTAGGTGCTGTTGATAGCTTACTGCCTGGATTCTCCTAGATCAAGACAACCTTCTTTAAAGGGCAACCTCACAATATAACTGCCTGTTTCATCATTGTGAGTGTGTGTTGCATAAATGTATTTCACATTTAACTTCATTGGGATTATCTTGTCGAGCTTCTGGTGCCTCATCCAGTCTCCCAGAATGCTTTCATGACATCTAAGGATGCTTCTGTTTTGTATAAAGAATATGATACAGGCAGTGCTGCTGAGTTAGGACATTCGACAAGACCAATGAGGATTCGTCCAAAGGTGCTATCAAGGACTAATGGCAACCCTTCTGTTCCTCTAAGCATTTTGCCATCAACTGTGTCAGTGTTCAGCTTTGCACCAAGGAGCATTTCAACAGGTCCTGGTATGTGGAAGGTGGGATCTTCTAATTGTAACTCACGATGCATCCCTTGTACCATTATTGGTAATGAGATGACAGGCATCTCTGATGTTATCTTTCATAGAGCAACAACATCTGTAACTAGCTGCAAGCCACTTCAATTACTTGGTTTCAACATACATGTTACTGTACCCTTGTCTGTCTGGACAGTTGAATCTGTTCCCAAAGCCCTAGTCATCGAACACACTCGCATAGGCCGAAACTGACTCCACCCATTGTAACCTGTCTAGAATAAAATTTATTTGTGATTTATCAATGTTAAGCTGCATAGCTAATTTTTTCACTCTGCTAATGTGGCTCTAAGCTGATTTCAGTCTAACCTCAAGTGTCCCATAGCCATTTCAAATATAATCAATCTCATGGGACTGACAGTACTAGGATAATAAAATTGCTTTACACACTGGTGCTCATGTATATGCCCGTCCCCACCAATAGAAGTCAAAATGCAAAATTTCAACCTTTCTCGGTTCCCAGGAAAATCGTCAGTACTTTGGAGGAGTTGTGTGATTTTGGGCCGATTCTACCCCCCCCCCCCCTTATATGCAAAAAATTGCATAAAAGTTTTACTTAAGCCATTTTTGTATGGTTTTAGCTGTAAAGTTACCCGTTATATTTGTCATATACAGTCAAATGGTCCAAGTGAATTGATTCCTTAAGATCTACGTGCTTGTAATATAAAGTGTTATTTATTTTGATTGACTTTGGCACTGGAAAAGCACAGTTGCTCTGAACAAGCCATGGACCAGTACAATGGGACCAAGCAACCACAGCAAGTGGCTTTGCCAAGGGAAAGGTGGCTAGGTTGCCACCCCTCCAGCAGCAGAGAGAGCTGAGCGCACTCACAATTAATCTATACTGGTGTTGTGCACCTCGCCGTGCACACCTTGCATTTAAGCATGTCATTCTCTGCACACAAAGAGGAACTGTGCCTAGCAACCACAGATAAGAAGATTTGTTATTAAAATGTTAATTTACACAACTCGTGACTTCTGTCTCGCCAAACAATGCACAAGCACTGTTACCTGAGGGCAGCATTACTCGCAAAGAGCACACAAGTAATTTTACAGGAAATTGGGTATTGTAATGTTTACGATTAGTAAAAGTAATATTCATAAAATTCTATATTTTATGGTTTTTTTTTACACTTTTCAATTGTAAGTATAACTGAGAAAATAGTCTTTGTAATCATTTAATTCNTATATTTTATGGTTTTTTTTTACACTTTTCAATTGTAAGTATAACTGAGAAAATAGTCTTTGTAATCATTTAATTCAATAGGCAGACGTCTTCTGATTGAAATTTATTATATCGTACAAGTGTACACTTGACACCCTCTTGTTGTAAAAATTATTAAAAGTGTTGAGAGGTGCAAGTCTTACCGAGTGTGAAGCACATTTTCAGTGAAATTAAATTCCAATTTTAGTGAAAGAAGCTATTGAAAATTGACTGCGCTCAGTAAAACTTAAGTGCCACTTGATGATTGTAAAAATTTTGGCAACAAGAGGAGGTGCAATATCCTCTTCTAGGGTATCTTTTTTTTAGGAAACTTCTGCCTATTAAAACAAATTTATATTTAATAAAAGAAACCCAGAGAGGATTGAAATGGAATATCTGCAAAAAAATTGCAGGTTTTGACATTTAGGGGTTGGGTGTGGGTCAAAATTGATTTAAAATTTCTCAGAATATGTTTTGTGACGACTCCTTACTAAGACCCTATTCCCAGAAACTGAGGGGTTATATCTAGTGTACTTGTAGTAATGCTGGCAGCAAACTGATTTTTATAATGGTAGTTAATTAAATTGATTTCTCTTCATCTTACACACTANTTGTAGTAATGCTGGCAGCAAACTGATTTTTATAATGGTAGTTAATTAAATTGATTTCTCTTCATCTTACACACTTGCAAGTAGGTAGCCTCTCACATTGTAGTGAGGTGGACTTTGCCTGTAGCTGAGTGTGCAAACAGTTTCCTCTGCCTCCATTTACACAGTGGTCTGATTGAGCGTCTGCCTGGAAAGAAAGCGTAGTTTGTTACCCAGCTGTGTACAAGGTCGCAGAGCAAGAAGAGACTTCTATGGTCATTCTCGCACCATAACTGTCGTCTGCCACATCTATGTGTGAATTAAAGCAAGTTCCCTGCCATGCAAACACTGGTCATTAAGGTTGAAATTTGGTTACAAAGATCAGTCAGTAAACGAGGACCCAAATTAGTGGCATACTGTAGCTGTTATTATTCAGATATATATTTTCTTGGCTCCCGCTGGGCTCCATTGCCAGGGGAGGTCCACGCTGCTCTGGGGCATCTTCATTGATTACCCCAAGGGTGCCCAACTGGGTGTTCAAGGTGTTTTACAGACCAACCATGTCCAGGGATGGCACACAGTGTGTGTGGTAAGCAAGTACAAGCGTGGATCGTAGTGTACATCCCACAGTGTGACACCTGGAGGTTTGGTTTAAACAAACCGGGTTCTCACCAATCTGTGGCACTCCTCTCTTCCTTTGGTGGTGCCACGATGGTGTAGTGGCTAGACTACTCACCTCCCGCGTAGGCGAACCAGGTTCGATTCCTGGCGAGGTTGCTCCCTGATTTTCACACGTGGGGATCCGTGTCGGATGATGCCGCTATTCTGCAGGTTTTCTCTGGGATCTCCCGTTACCCCTGCCCTTTCATCCCGGCGCTGCTCCATACTCACCTCGCCTCACCCTCATCAGCTCTCAAGACCTCGATGTTAAGAGCCACCCAAATCTCTCCACTCGCCCTTCCTTCGGAGGTTCAGGGTGTGCACTTGGCACCGTCATGANTCGGAGGTTCAGGGTGTGCACTCGGCACCGTCATGAAAAAGAGTGAGAAACTCTTGTTCTTCACTGGTATTTCTCAACAAGCGGTGGCAGGCGTATCTGTACTATGGAGTCTGCTGAATCACCCTTGAGGTAAGAAACAAGTTGGGTCATGTGACAGCATGTCCCACATACCGACATCAAATTATTCAGTTAAACACTAAGAGACACATTATAGTTGAATTGAGTGTAACCTTGCCAAGGTTCCTCCCACGAGTCAACCCATGAGCCACTCTTCACGTACAGAAAAGTTAAGTGATGTAGGGAAGGAACTAGATCAGACAGATGGCACTCTAAATGCTGAATAGGGAGTGTACAAATGAGCTATTTTTAATTGGTGGCACCCCTAGCAGAGACAGCGGTAGAAATGGAATGGGAGAGAATGATTGGCAGGCATGTTACAGAAAANAATTGGTGGCACCCCTAGCAGAGACAGCGGTAGAAATGGAATGGGAGAGAATGATTGGCAGGCATGTTACAGAAAATGGTACAATGATGTCGCTGGGAGGAGCATGTATGATAATATTAGAAAATACAACTTCAGAAAGTCCAATTTAATTTAAGGGCAAAATTTAAATGAGATTGAGCACATATTTAACATTAAAGAGAGTTTGAAATACATGGAAAGTGCTTGAAAGAAAAGTGTGTTCACTAACCCCCCCTACTATGTCAGCATTTCCACAATTTAAAATATATTTACTCCAGTTTTCATAAAATATTAAGTAAACTTAGTTTTTAATACGATACTAATTAAAACTTGCTTCCATTTAATTTTCAGTACAAGTATTGCACATATAAATTAAAATGCTAAGCATATTTTTTATATTTAATCGTCGATTGACTCAAATAGGAACATCATGACATGTGACTGAATGTAAAACACGTCGGTCAAAGTTTGCAGACATATTGCTGCTGTGTGCTTCTTTATTAATTACGAGAGAGAGAGAGACGCTTTCAAGACAACTATGGTACAACAATGTGAAAAGCCAATGTGTGTTCGTGAAAATTTGTATTCAAAGGGAGTGTGTTAAAGAAATGTTGAAATTAAAGGTTACAGTTGCCGTAAATATAGAATCAACACCCTTGGACAAAATTAGTTTGTATATACAAATAAACCACGTCAACTGCACTTTTGCTACCATGTTGAAGAAAGTGGTATATGAGAGAGAAAATTATGCAAAAGTAGTTAGTTTCAAATGTACAAAAAATGATGCATGACGCTGTAGAAAGAAGCGTAAGTGAAATTTTTATTAAATGTTTGTATGTGTACATTACTTTGAGTTGGAGAAAAATGACTTTATTTGATTGGTGGAGTACTCGCTATTTTGTCGTTAGCTTCGTTTGTAATGTTTTTTCATGTCCAGTTCATGATTTACACATGGTGCTATGTAAAACTTATGTACATAATGTGTGCTATCCAGGGCTTTTGCTGGTGAACCCTTAAAAAAATAACCACAAACATGAAAATATTTACTGGTAGTCCATGGCTGTCTCTCGATCATGTCGCGCTGCACTGCACAATCCAAGCAATTTTTCTTATACTTTGGTGCTTATCGTTAGAATATCTGAACGCTTTAATACCCGAAGGATTGTCTGTGTGCGACACTGCTTCCCAATACACAACAGTTTTGATTGCACATTTGTGGTTCATTATCCACGTTTAATAAAGTGCTTAAAAGTTGTATTCATGTATCGAGCTTCCTGTACTCATCCCACGAAAGGCTTTTACAGAGCCTGTCGCAAGAGCACAGCATGCGTAATTCGCACTGTTTGTATAACTGCATGGGTGACGATCTGCAGCGGAACCTTGTCTTTGGTTCCTAGGTGTCGCCAACTGCACAATATAGTTATGGTTGCTGCCTGGGACATATATACAGCCACGCATGATCAACAGCACTTGGAGCAGGGCAGCCATAAGCACCAACAATGGCTGTCAAGCTCAAGCCAGGTTTCTCACGGGGAAGGAGTGGGGATAGATCCTCACCTCCAAGAATGCATTGAATGACAATCTTAGGCCTTGCAACACTAGTGGAAGTCCAGGAGGAAGGACGCAGGATAAATGGAGGCAACTGAATCCATTAGAATGGGAAAGACTGGATGACTTACTGGAGGTGAAAATGCGTTGTGATGCTCAGGAGATGGGAGATGACTGAGAGAATGTGTAGTTGGGGAAGTTGTGAGACAAGTCAATATCTGCATACATAATAAACAACAATTACAGTAAAAAAACCTTCCGTAATGAATATTTCGTATTAACTAAATTTTCCAAGCAACAAAATATAAAATTGGTTCTGCCAAACTTCTGTAAGAAGAATGAGTTTTTAATGTATATGTATAGAAACACATTTGTGAACGTAGTGAAAAAAAACCTCTACACCAACATTAACGTACCACTCAAATTAAATAAAACAAATCAACTTGGTCATAGATGGTACAAAACAGTAGTGCACACAGCATGAAACTTGCAGTGTATGTGCATCATCACTAGTGCTGCAGCCATTTTATATTGTTTATGCACAATCGTAACCCATAGCAAACTTTTTTTGTTAAATGTAAGGCACTGTTATTTTATCTTTGGTAACAAAATTAAAAAATACCATACCAGTGTGTATATAACAATCTTTTTATTGCCTTTTTCTGGATTCAAAATATGGTTTNAATTGGTGGCACCCCTAGCAGAGACAGCGGTAGAAATGGAATGGGAGAGAATGATTGGCAGGCATGTTACAGAAAGTGGTACAATGATGTCGCTGGGAGGAGCATGTATGATAATATTAGAAAATACAACTTCAGAAAGTCCAATTTAATTTAACGGCAAAATTTAAATGAGATTGAGCACATATTTAACATTAAAGAGAGTTTGAAATACATGGCAAGTGCTTGAAAGAAAAGTGTGTTCACTAATCCCCCCTACTATGTCAGCATTTCCACAATTTAAAATATATTTACTCCAGTTTTCATAAAATATTAAGTAAACTTAGTTTTTAATAAGACACTAATTAAAACTTGCTTCCATTTAATTTTCAGTACAAGTATTGCACATATAAATTAAAATGCTAAGCATATTTTTTATATTTAATCGTCGATTGACTCAAATAGGAACATCATGACATGTGACTCTGAATGTAAAACACGTCGGTCAAAGTTTGCAGACATATTGCTGCTGTGTGCTTCTTTATTAATTACGAGAGAGAGAGACGCTTTCAAGACAACAATGGTACAACAATGTGAAAAGCCAATGTGTGTTCGTGAAAATTTGTATTCAAAGGGAGTGTGTTAAAGAAATGTTGAAATTAAAGGTTACAGTTCCCATAAATATAGAATCAACACCCTTGGACAAAATTAGTTTGTATATACAAATAAACCACGTCAACTGCACTTTTGCTACCATGTTGAAGAAAGTGGTATATGAGAGAGAAAATTATGCAAAAGCAGTTAGTTTCAAATGTACAAAAAATGATGCATGACGCTGTAGAAAGAAGCGTAAGTGAAATTTTTATTAAATGTTTGTATGTGTACATTACTTTGAGTTGGAGAAAAATGACTTTATTTGATTGGTGGAGTACTCGCCATTTTGTCGTTAGCTTCGTTTGTAATGTTTTTTCATGTCTAGTTCATGATTTACACATGGTGCTATGTAAAACTTATGTACATAATGTGTGCTATCCAGGGCTTTTGCTGGTGAACCCTTAAAAAAATAACCACAAACATGAAAATATTTACTGGTAGTCCATGGCTGTCTCTCGATCATGTCGCGCTGCACTGCACAATCCAAGCAATTTTTCTTATACTTTGGTCCTTATCGTTAGAATATCTGAACGCTTTAATACCCGAAGGATTGTCTGTGTGCGACACTGCTTCCCAATACACAACAGTTTTGATTGCACATTTGTGGTTCATTATCCACGTTTAATAAAGTGCTTAAAAGTTGTATTCATGTATCAAGCTTCCTGTACTCATCCCACGAAAGGCTTTTACAGAGCCTGTCGCAAGAGCACAGCATGCGTAATTCGCACTGTTTGTATAACTGCATGGGTGACGATCTGCAGCGGAACCTTGTCTTTGGTTCCTGGGTGTCGCCAACTGCACAATATAGTTATGGTTGCTGCCTGGGACATATATACAGCCACGCATGATCAACAGCACTTGGAGCAGGGCAGCCATAAGCACCAACAATGGCTGTCAAGCTCAAGCCAGGTTTCTCACGGGGAAGGAGTGGGGATAGATCCTCACCTCCAAGAATGCATTGAATGACAATCTTAGGCCTTGCAACACTAGTGGAAGTCCAGGAGGAAGGACGCAGGATAAATGGAGGCAACTGAATCCATTAGAATGGGAAAGACTGGATGACTTACTGGAGGTGAAAATGCGTTGTGATGCTCAGGAGATGGGAGATGACTGAGAGAATGTGTAGTTGGGGAAGTTGTGAGACAAGTCAATATCTGCATACATAATAAACAACAATTACAGTAAAAAAACCTTCCGTAATGAATATTTCGTATTAACTAAATTTTCCAAGCAACAAAATATAAAATTGGTTCTGCCAAACTTCTGTAAGAAGAATGCATTTTTAATGTATATGTATAGAAACACATTTGTGAACGTAGTGGAAAAAAAAACCTCTACACCAACATTAACGTACCACTCAAATTAAATAAAACAAATCAACTTTGTCATAGATGGTACAAAACAGTAGTGCACACAGCATGAAACTTGCAGTGCATGTGCATCATCACTAGTGCTGCCACCATTTTATATTGTTTATGCACAATCGTAACCCATAGCAAACTTTTTTTGTTAAATGTAAGGCACTGTTATTTTATCTTTGGTAGCAAAATTAAAAAATACCATACCAGTGTGTATATAACAATCTTTTTATTGCCTTTTTCTGGATTCAAAATATGGTTTNCAAAATTAAAAAATACCATACCAGTGTGTATATAACAATCTTTTTATTGCCTTTTTCTGGATTCAAAATATGGTTTGTGTATGATGTGCATGATAACATTTTTCTGCATATTTGTATCTTAACCTACGTTAAGAATAACTATTTTCAACAGTTAAGTGGCTGGCAAGTAAAATGTGATAAGTTCAAGCAAGCAGAGTAATGTTTATTTTGTAATAAAATACTGTTGCTAACCGAAGGGGAAGTTAGCGAGTGAGAGGTAGCAAGAGGGAGACAAATACAGTGGCACCAGGTTGCTCTCTCATACTGTTTATTTTTAGATCTTCCACTCTAGTATAATGTGGTTGGGAACAGCCAGCGATGGCGACAGTTGCTCTCTGTATGCAATTCACATGCTGTGTTGGCACTTTAAATGCAAATACAACTCTCATTTGCAAAAAAATAATTTATCATCATGAACGAAGGGACTGTGATGGCTGAGCTGTTAGACTGCTAGCCTCTCAACAAGGTGAACCGGGTTCAATCCCCGGCCTGGTCACTCCTGGATTTTCGCAACTGGGAATTGTGCCGAACAATGCCGCTCTCCGGCGGGTTTTCTCTGGGACCTCCTGTTTCCCCTGTCCTTGCATTATGGTGCTGCTCCACTCTCACCTCTGCTCTCAATACCTCATTAAGAGCCACCCAAATCTTTAAACTCAACTCGACCATGAACAAATTGCGCAAGTACAACAAAGGTTGCCACACAAAATCGTCATCGCCAGACTCGTGTCCCATTTGCGTTTAATGTGGTTTGCTTGCGTGGATGTGCCACTAGGGAGAATACATGTCTCTCCATCATCCATAGCCACAAGACTCTGAAGAAGGCCAAAGTAGCAGTGTTAGCCACAGAGCCAATTTCAGTGAACATGCAGCATGTCCCGACAGCGCATTCCACAAGTCTTTGGCCAAGTTTGTGAGAGGCAGCATTGTCGACCTCCAAGAGGCAGGTTGGATGTTTCGGCGTATTGCTCGCCACTTCAACCGTTCGGCCTACACTGTGAATCAGAGTCTAATGCAATCGGAACAGGAGTGTACACACACCCATTGAGAAGACTCGGGTTAACCTGTTTCATCGTTAGACAGGCTGTAAGCATTCCACAGGCATCGCTATGCACGATTCAGGGACATGTGTTGGCAGCTGGGGATACATCTGTGTCCAACAGTGCCATATCCAGGCGACTAGCAGAGCATGATCTGTCATCACTGTGTCCTTTACAAAGTTCACCATTAGAACCCGAACATCGCAGAGCACGTGACCTGGGAATGGACAGCATAGCAGCTTGCGAGATGGCAACGAGTGGTGTTCAGCCAGGAATCATGGTTCTGTCTAGATACAGATGACCGCCGACTTCGAGTCTGGAGACGTCCTGGCCAACGGCATCTTTCATGCTTCATTGTAAAGCGGCACGCCGCTCCAACCGGAGGTGTCATGGTGTCGGGTGCCATTTCCTAAGATTCCCAAACCCTGTTGGTGGTGATTGAAGTAACCCTGATGGCAATATGTCCAGGAAATTCTGCGAGCATGTGCGCTCCCCTTCCTGGTGCAGCTCGACAATCCCATTTTCAAGCCCGGCCTCGCACAGTACAGGTATATCTGGCCTGCCTTCGTAGTGTCAACATGCTTCCTTGGCCAGTAAGATCCCCGACCTCTTGCCCATCGAGAACGTTTGGGACCTGGCAACTTCGGCCAGCGGCAATTACAGTGGATTTGTTGGGTAAGTTGCACCAGGTGTTGCAGGATCTTCCTCGGGAGAACATTCGTCTGTGTGCCTCCACGCCTGACCATATCGCTGCCTGTCTCCATGCTGCAGGTGGTCCAACACTACTCGGAAGTGCATCCTGCAAGTATTGATCCCCTGCAATACATGCTTGGCGTGGTATAATATTTTGATGTTTCCTGTAGACATACATATTATCATGCTCTGTGCCTGTACCTACTTAAATGCCCCTTGCGATAGCAACTTCAGGATGATCAATCTTTTTTTNATATTATCATGCTCTGTGCCTGTACCTACTTAAATGCCCCTTGCGATAGCAACTTCAGGATGATCAATCTTTTTTTGCAAATGAGTGTATAGTATGTTTTAGCTTCTAAAAACAATTTATAACTTTTAGAAATTAACTTAGGCAAATTATTTACGTATGAAGTCATCAACTTACACAAAATAGTCCGCTTGATACACAACTACGGTTGATTTTTTTTCTTTAATTTGAAATCTGCATGTCTGCCGTATAGCTTGCTCAGCTTTCCAATTTTATGCAACACAATGAACCAGTTTGAAAAAAAAAAATTGAACTATGTGAAAATTAATATACACTCAACTCTGAGCTTATCTACTCTCCTCTTGTACACTAAATAAAAACCCTAACAGTTAATTCATTTATCACCCACCCCACATGACGAGGCAGACCACTTGTTGACATGCCACAAGGTTGGAGCTGTGGAAAGAGAGGAATGTTGCTGTGTCTACGGAAGGGAGCATTCCCAGGAATGTGAAAGTAGGAAAATACGTGCGACTGTTTCACCAGTTAGAAGTTGCCATATGGACGGAGCTGAGAAACACAGTCGGTCAAAAATTGATTATTTTCTTGAAAAGAAAACTGATTAAATCACATATATTATGCAGACTTGCTTATTGTGATTTTATATGCCTCCATCTGCCAGTATTTTTAACTACTCTCCTTGAAGCACTTAGTGTTTTCACTGTGTGAAGTGATTTCATTGAGAAATCTGTTATTTGTCTTAGTAATAAGAGTATTAGTAATTAGTGTGCAAGTTTCTTCAAGTCAGTCATAAGCACATAACTAAAAAAAAAAAAAACCTATGGGTTTTAGATTTTTTTTATTAGAAGAAAACCACACTACGAATAGAGAACGGATTTCAAAGGTTTTCCGACAGACAGCACGGTCAACACCGAGGGGAGTATAAAAGGCAGGAGGTACACAGAAAGAGTGAGGAAACAGACAAAAATACTATATTTATAAGGTGGAGGAGTGTAATATATGAAGGGAATAGCTGATTAGGACATTTGGCAGCAATGCACGGGATTATAATGCAATGAGTTACACAGCAAACGAGTGATGTAGCAAACTGTACACTTATAGGTGAAATAAAGATACTACAATACTATAGATAAGTAATACACAAATAATGTTTTATATTTAAGCATTAAATTTAACACTTTTGTCATCAATGAGTATGTTTTGTGTCCATCCAGTTTGTGTTTTTATTGAAAATTCAAGTCAAATGACGATGCGAGATGCTGACATCACTCTATACCGATAGACTGCAAGTTCATTTCGATTATCATGGTGTGAACGTCATCAAACACTTTTCTAATGTTGCTGGTATCAGTCGCAGTGGTGAAATGGTAGTAGCACTCACGAGGCATCGTATTGCCTGGAACCACAAGCCCACCGATATGCAGCCGATTGTCTACCTGGGTGTCTCGGCGCTTCTTTGTCACCTCCTGCAAACAGTCAGTACCTGCTGTGGAACAGTTGCAGAAGTACCTACGGAGTGCTAAAACAGTATAGGAAGCTTACATGACAGTGAGAGAAACAAAGAATAAATACTACATTTCTGTTGTGTCTTTTTCCTTGAGAAATGAAGAAGTTATATTAGAATTAAGAAATAAATTATGAGGAAGTGGAGAAAAAAATTGTCTGATAAGCAATGAGAAGAGAAAAAATACTAACTAGAGATGGGCTAAAGTATTTGCAATAATATTGTATACAAATTTACAGAAAAACGCACGTCTACAAATGAATGTACGTTATTTGATCAAAAGTATCCAGATACCCACCACATGAAACTGTCCTGCAAGTGTCCATCGGATACACCGCCCGGTAGCGGATATTAATACAGCCCACCTCACCTTTGGCCTTTGTTACAGCTCCAACCCGCAGGGGAGACTGTCAACCCGATGCTGGAGCACCTTCGGCGGAATAGCTGGCCATTCTCCCTGCAGTGCTGTAGGAAGTGTGGGAAGTGATGTGGGTCGTGGGATTCGGGCGTGCAGTTGCCTGATTATTGCAGATCATAGTCACATTGAGATATGAACTTGCTAATACATGTTAAACACTCCTGCCTGGAAGTGGGTGGACCCATCCCCTCAGTGGAGTGCAAGTAGCCTTGCAGGTACAACTACCACAGTAAGCGTGGAGCTCGACTGGAGGACGAGTCTCCAGTGAACTGCCCAGATCTGGGTGCGTGCAGCAGTATTTCTACTTTCCTGAGTGCGTGGTGAGCAAGGGGTGGAAAGAGACGGCTGGCTGGAGGGGGTTACCAATCCTATGCATGGCAGAGATGCACTTAGGTACGCTACTACTTACGTTAAATTCCTTTTTTATTTTGCATGCCTCTACCCATTTCCTAGAAAACCCCTAATCCTTTTGGAAACTCTTTACTTCCTGCAAGTGTCACGCCCACATACTCTAATTGTCCAACATTGTGCACACGCTTTTATATTTTTCACACAAGATAACCAAGAGAAAAAAACATATTAATGTGTTACACTTTCATAAAACACCATGTGTCTACCAGCGCATATTTCAATTTTCCACCCTATGCTCATGTCATATAACTTTTGCATATTTTTACATCCGTTAATGCCATTCAGTCTATTTTTCGTCAGCAACCTGGCAACGGTAGAGCTGCAGTGTCTCGTTACATCAGNCATCCGTTAATGCCATTCAGTCTATTTTTCGTCAGCAACCTGGCAACGGTAGAGCTGCAGTGTCTCGTTACATCAGCTCTTTGCATACGAGTGAAACGAGGTTTCCGAGTCCAAGGATCTTTCACCAGGTGCATGTTGTATTTAGTATTTAGCTAAACTTCCTATGCATACCAGCATAGAGAATCTATGCCAGGTGACAGTTAACAGCAAATAGTACTGGGAAACCACATACCCTTAGGTACTTTGTGCGGCAAGGGTGAAGAGAGAAGTGGAGGGTGTTCCGNCAAATAGTACTGGGAAACCACATACCCTTAGGTACTTTGTGCGGCAAGGGTGAAGAGAGAAGTGGAGGGTGTTCCGTCACACAGGCTGTCAAAGTTCCCACCGTCCCAATTTCACAGGGGCATCACAATTTTCCCTCACTGCTCACAACAGGTAGCAGCAGGGTGGAAACACGTGGATGGCCAGATGTTGGAGCGCTGAAACTCAGCTTCAACAGCTCACCATTACATGTGTCACCACGTGCAGGTTCGAATCCCATTTCCTGCCAGCCACCAACAAAACACACTTTGCTTGAGCTATCAAGGCTAGGAGATTGTCCACTACAACTCCCACTGTGGCCAACCAGGCCAAAACAAGTTTAATAAGCAGGTAAATAACCCATTCCTGTAGAACCAATTATGTTTAAGCAAAAAAATATGTATCAATGCTTTTCTTTATACAACTTCACGACATCTACACTTCACATTGTGGTTGCACATCTGCATTCAGATAGTGCTGTATCTGTTGGTCCAGTGACTTAGGACGGGTGCTGAGATCAAAGCAGTTATGTTCTGCGTCTGTTAGCCGAGTCTTCATCTGCAGCAGCCTTATATCACTCTGCTGGCCCTGTGAGGATGCTGCGTGACCATGGGTGCAGGGCAGATACACACTCGTGCACAGAGACTCAGACTCACCCAGTCACAGTCAGGCACTCACAAGTCAGTCACTAAGGAAAGCAGTTCCCTGTATAAGCTACCCTATGCTGTAAGGTTCAGATAGGGCCAGTTGGTGAATAAAATCAAACAAGTCACCAGCCGACTTTATTATGTTTTAGATAAAACATGATTTTTTTTTTTGGATAATTCAATTGTACCCTATTTATTTTAATGCAATTTTTTTTCACGGCTCAATAGTTGGCCATATTGTGTACTCACCACAAAAAGATCTCGGATGAAGCATTTTGTTTTTGTGTATTCGTCAAATGGATTTCCCTCTGTAATCAAAAGTAAAATATGTGAATTAGGAAAAAAACCTTACTGCATCACATTCCTCAAGATCAATGCCAGCCTCTCTGTACATACCTCTCTTATCGAGCTTGTAGCGGTGGTATTGTGGGAAGTAGTCTCCGATGAGTTTACCAGACTGTATTTTTTCCCTCAGCACATCTTGCTTGTTCAGGAACATGATATATCCAGCTTCCCGCAGGAACCTGCCACGGCACAAAAACACACATAACTTACATATGCTTATAATACACGCACTAACAGCGTGTAATTTTACATACTTCTACACTTACAATAAACTCACAGCACACACACATATAAAACCACAAACATGCCTGTCAGATATGTCAGAATAAGGCAACTGAGTTGTGAGAGACAAAACTAAAACTATATTGCAAGTGCATTGATATTTGTTTGCAGGTTTTGTTTACATATCTTGTGCCACCATAATAAAAAGTGGCACTGTCTTGTGTCTAGTATTATAACCTGTTTTTTTGTAAAAGTGTATAAACAAATACGCTCATTCCCAAAAAAAATTGAACACCCTGAAGGTGCTAAGGATGGGAGTTATTTAGCGTAACAGTTAGAATCAACTGTTACTATTTGGAAACGTGTTACATGAGTTACATTCCATTGTGTATACTGTTATTTTGGAACTGCTTAGATTGCCTCCCTTAAACCAATGCTTGACTACTGCTCATGCGTAAAACTTATTTTTGGAACATCTGACTTGTAACTTTTCCACTTCCCCCACCACACCTGGCAATTAAACACTACACATGAATAAAAGTTATTTTACGGAAAGTCTCCGCTTGCAACTGTGTGCATGCGTAAAAGTAATTTTTTGGAACATCTTGGCTTGCAACTGTGCACATGCGCAAACATTATTTATTGGAACGTCAAACTTTGGAACACTGAACAACTTGGTGGTTATTTCCTGGAATGTCTTGCTGCAAGAACTGTTTCACAGTAACCTGTTACAAAAATAACATGTCACTGGAACAGGTTACCTACTTGGAACTGGAACAATGGAACTCGTTACATGAAAGTAACTGGTTGGCACATCCCTAGAAGGCGCCGTCGCAAGTAGGTACAGGCACAGGACATGGTAGTATGTATACACAAAACATCAAAATATTGTATCACGGCATGTACTGCAGGGGACCAACATGTGCACGATGCACTTAGTAGGCTGCAATACGGTTGGGCGTGGAGGCGTACAGACGTCTGATGTTCTCCTGAGGAAGATCATGCCACAGCTGGTGCAACTGACCCTTCAAATCCGCTGCAGTTGCCGTTGGCCAAAGTTATCATCCAATCTGGTCCCAAACATTCTCAATGGGCGAGAGGTCTGGGGACCTTGCTGGCCAAGGAAGCATGTTGGCATCACGAAGGCAGGCCAGAGATATCTGTGCTGTGTGAGACCGGGCGTTATCCTGCTGGAAAATAGGGTTTTCAAGCTGCACCAGGAAGAAGAGCGAACATGTTTGCAAAATTTCCTGGACATATCGTTGTGCCATCAGGGTTCATTCAATCAAAACCAGTGGGGTGTTGGAATAGTAGGAAATGGCACCCCACACCTTGTCACCTCTCGTTAGGGTGGTGTATTGATGGACAAAATCAAATGAAAACAATTTGAATATTCAATTGTTGTGGTATAATAAAATGTTCTATTTTTGTCTGCGGCATTTAATTGAATAATTTGTTTTGAAGTTTTCCTTCTCTACAACAGATGGCACTAGGTGCACTACAATATTTATGTAATTTTTTAAGGTAATCTGTAATTGATATTTAACTTTTTGCCACTTTTGTATAAAGATTTAAAGTTTTTGTTTTGCCTTTTGGCTTTAAAGACAGTTTTTGTTGAATTCCACCCAACATTTACTTTCTCAACCGAATACTCTATTGTTTCACTCATGCGAATGCTCATATAACCCCACACAGTGGATGTTTCATTCAAATGTCAAGGAAGTGAATGGCAGCTACTGCAACAAATTTTGTTTCTGAAAATAAATTATAGCAATTGTTTACAGTTTCGTAACATCTTTGTGAATTGCAAAGAGCTTTTAACTCATAAAAAAGTGATAATATTTATCACTGAAATGAGAACGAATTTTAGAATAGTAAGAAAATAACATAAAAGAGCATATACAAACTGTTAGGCCACCTTTCTGTTTTATATTTCTGTCTTGGTTCCCAAGGTTTACAATGACGAATACACATTAAAGCAAAAAATGATCAAGAACTTTAAATGACACCTTTTTCATATTCAGATATTAAAACTTCTTATGATCACAAGTGTCATAACTTCAGCCAAATACGCTATTAATTTACCCACTTCAATAGCGTTCTTTCGAACTGTTAACTTTCGATAAGACACGAATGAAGGGGGAAAAAAACTGAATTTTCGGAATCCAAATTATTCACTTGATTTCAAATGAGACTATTCAAATAAAAATTGATTTAGAGAATAATTCGATTTTGTCCATCACCAGGGCGGTGTGCCAGTCTAAAATGAAACGTGGATCACGGTGCTGGCCAGCACTTCTCCAGACTCAAATTTGGTATACAGACAGAAATGTGATTCATCACTGAACACCACTCGTCTATCTGCAAGCTGCCATGCTGCCTATTCCAGCAGATGGTCGCAAGAGCTCGGTGACGCTCAGGTCATAACGACAGACGTCGTAAGGAACGCCGCAACGACAGATCCCCTTCTACTGGGTGCCTAGGTATGGTACTGGTGGACACAGGCGTATCCCCAGCTGTCGTCACATGTCCTTGGATGTTGCGCAGCAATGCTCGTGGAATACATACAGCCTGTCGCGCAATGAAACGATCCTCCCTGCTGGTGGTCCACCGGGGTCGACCCAGGCCTTCTTGATGGGTGTGCGTACACTCCTGTTCCCACTGCGCCCAACACCGACTCGCAGTGTAGGCAGAATGGTTCGAGTAGCATGCAATGTGCTGAAATGTTGAACCTGCGTCTTGGAAGCCGACGATGCGGCCTCTCTCAAACTCATCCAGCTGAGCAAAGGCTTGTCGAATGCGCCATCGGGGCATGCTGCGTATCCACTGAACTTGGCTCTGTGGCTGACACTGCTACCAAGGCCTTATTCTGTGTCTTACAGTTATGAATAATTAACGGACATGTATGCTCCTAGTGGCACATCTGCACGAGCAAACAGCATTAAACACAAATGGGACACATGTCTGGCTACGACGATACTGTGTGACAACCCTCATTCTATTTGCACGATTTGTTCATGGTAATCAATATTTTTTTGCAAATGAGTGGATGTGTGTGTGTGTGTGTGTGCAGAGCATGCGTGTGTGTGTGTGTGTCCAATCATGCATGCACGCACTGCAAATGCAATNAATGTGCTGAAATGTTGAACCTGCGTCTTGGAAGCCGACGATGCGGCCTCTCTCAAACTCATCCAGCTGAGCAAAGGCTTGTCGAATGCGCCATCGGGGCATGCTGCGTGTCCACTGAACTTGGCTCTGTGGCTGACACTGCTACCAAGGCCTTATTCTGTGTCTTACAGTTATGAATAATTAAGGGAGATGTATGCTCCTAGTGGCACATCTGCACGAGCAAACAGCATTAAACACAAATGGGACACATGTCTGGCTACGACGATACTGTGTGACAACCCTCATTCTATTTGCACGATTTGTTCATGGTAATCAATATTTTTTTGCAAATGAGTGGATGTGTGTGTGTGTGTGTGCAGAGCATGCGTGTGTGTGTGTGTGTCCAATCATGCATGCACGCACTGCAAATGCAATGAAATTGAATGCCATGGAGTTTTATTAAACAACTTGATTGATATTTTGTTTGTGTATAACCTAATCAATAGTTTATGGGCCCAGAACATCTGAGTGTAGCCAAATGGAGACTGCTGAACGAAGTGATGACATTGTGATTGTGGTAGAATGTGACATTGAGTTGAAGAGTGACTGGTATCGAAAATGAAGATGTCTATGCGTGACTATGTTGTGACTGAATGTCACAACAACATTCCGCAACTGAATCCAAAGAATTATTTCAAGTGAAGGTTATGGTCGTAGGTAGAATNTATGTTGTGACTGAATGTCACAACAACATTCCGCAACTGAATCCAAAGAATTATTTCAAGTGAAGGTTATGGTCGTAGGTAGAATAAATACAATTGAACTGTTTTTAACGCTACTGAACCAGGATTTATGGCACCTCTGAACGTTGATCAAAAAATTGAACAGGAAAGCCCCGTATTTCTTGTACAAAAACCTGTCTGACATTTACTTGAATAACATAGCAGAAGGTACCTATGTTAGCAAATGAAGCATGGCAAATACTGGCTGACATCTATACTAAGGTTAGTTTTCTCCAAAGATCGAGGTTATTAAAGACTGTTTTTAATTGCCATGGATGAAGGAGAAGAGTTGCACGAGTATGCGGTGTGGGTACAAACCCAATGCCAGAAAGTGATGTCAGCAGGACGGAACTGTAATTACAAACAGATTGCAGGCATCATTTCCTTGGTCTACCATGGAACAAGTAATGAGCATTGGTAGAAGAACTGGGAAAGGAGCCTAACCTCCGTATCAAGTTGGTGAAGGTGAGGCTCCTGGTAAAAGGTGACGAGGACCTGGTTGAAAATAAGGGTATGGCGCTTGTGGAAAGGGGAAGCAGTCACCAGAGAAGGATCCACTGGTCCAAGAGCCAGTAAAGAGGGTGGCGACAATGTTCTCNGTGGAAAGGGGAAGCAGTCACCAGAGAAGGATCCACTGGTCCAAGAGCCAGTAAAGAGGGTGGCGACAATGTTCTGAAGGAAACGGAAATCAGAAGAACAAAAGTGTGGATAAATCTTCATGATTAAGTGACAAGCTGTCCAATTCTCGCTTNAAGGAAACGGAAATCAGAAGAACAAAAGTGTGGATAAATCTTCATGATTAAGTGACAAGCTGTCCAATTCTCGCTTTGACAGAAAATGTTACAACATGTGCAGTAAGTGGGGGCACATTGCCAAGTTTCGCGACAAAATGCATGTAATCGACAGTCCCTGAGGGTTTTGGTGGGAAAGAAGGGGAGGTGGAGCCCAATCATAGAGCATTGGTTTAGTGCACGNATCGACAGTCCCTGAGGGTTTTGGTGGGAAAGAAGGGGAGGTGGAGCCCAATCATAGAGCATTGGTTTAGTGCACGCAGCGACTACAGACCATATCTCACGCAGGAGAGAACTGTTCATAGACATGAAAAAAAATGTTGAGATAATGATGGGAAAGGAGATACCAGAAGTGGAAAGATGCTAGAGATCACAACTGTAGATGAATGTGGCGGATGGATATTGACTGTGTCAAATGNGATACCAGAAGTGGAAAGATGCTAGAGATCACAACTGTAGATGAATGTGGCGGATGGATATTGACTGTGTCAAATGTGTTATAAGTACCCAATTTTAATTTTAATTTGCTGTCTGTAAGCAAAATGGCTATGAAGGGAGTCCATGCAAAAATAAATGTGAATGAAGCCTTGTGTTATGATGAAGTATTTTTCAAGCCTCCTGTTTTAAATGGCTTGTATATTCTGCTAGTACATCAGAGATTGAAAAGTGTTGTGGATGTTGTTGATACCATGAATAATTGTGAGGAAGTCAGGGATAGTGCTGTTCTTAGAAATGTTGCAGTGTGGCACCAGAGACTTGGGCACTTGAATGAAGAGTACATAAACAAAATACAGGATCTGAATGTTCAAGGCAAGATGCAGGAAGCCTGTGATGTTTGTGCCATAGCATTGAGTCAGATATCAGATACTAATGTGTGTGGCTCACAACTAGCTGATGATCAGTGTTACAAAAGTTGTGTGATGCAATGATTTCTCCAGCAATGGTTACACGAATGCTCACCTGCTGTTCCAGACATTGTCGAACAGATCCACCGTCTCTTGCAGTCTGTTCATCGTCTTGTCCTCCCTCAGGACCAGGTCAAAGTCGCTCGCTGCGGTCAGAAAGAGAATTGCTTGGATTCCCTCAAACACCTGCAAAGAACCACTGTCACGGCAGGCCATAGCAGTTCCTGTTTCAAGTACAGTCGAACCTCACTGTTGCAAACCCATGTTNAAGAACCACTGTCACGGCAGGCCATAGCAGTTCCTGTTTCAAGTACAGTCGAACCTCACTGTTGCAAACCCATGTTTTAAGACCATCTCTCTTTAAAGACCCATTTTTAAGAAACCGTAAAAAAATTCTGTAAAAAAAAATTTTGAAATTTGAGGGAAATCAGCAGAAAAATAAGCAGCTACGCATTGCATTTAACACTATTCCAAGCAGTGCATATCTAAAAATAGATACTACCCCCATTTTGAAGTATAGGGGGTTGGAGTGGGTCGAAAATGTAAAATTTTTCAAACCCTCTATTACAACCATCCCTCACTAACGATATTCCTGGAAACAGTGAGGGGCCTTAACGGGGTTNAATTTTTCAAACCCTCTATTACAACCATCCCTCACTAACGATATTCCTGGAAACAGTGAGGGGCCTTAACGGGGTTCTGCTATGCTTAGTTTATTCCCACAAATCCCATTCCCAAAGGACTATGATGAAGACATTGCAAAATGCAAGGAAGTGTGAAAACAGGAAAGTTCACGCCACAGTACATGAGCAGTAATTACTAATATGCCTGAAGGACAATGAAGTAATGGGTCCTGGTGATGCCACACTTGCCACACTCATGGTTAGGAAAAGGGTAGATAGGGTAGTGCTGCCTAAAGGGATGATGAAGGGGAGGCAGGTAATGAGACTTTTTCTACATTGACGGTTGGGCAGTTTTTGCTCCACAGATATCTTCTACTTGCAAGGCATGTTTTACCCGAATGATAATACTTCAGTTTAATTTCTGATAAACTGGAAAAGAAAATTCACGATAGCTATATTCAATATGTACAATCACTTCTCATAATAAGAAGTGGTTCAATGTGAATGTGCTATCTGCAATTTTCATATTTATTGAATTAGCATTATGAGAAAACATGAAGTCAGCGATTTCAAACCTCTGAGCTGTAGTCACAATTATACAGTTCATCCATAATTATTTTAGTCTTTCATGAATTTCAGAAATTCTTATGGACGTGACTAAGGATGACTGTAGAAAAATATTTAAGCTAATCTATTATTTTGTTTTGACATGCAAATGAGAGTTGGTTGGGTCAAGTTCTGATGCACATACCCCACTGATGCTTCAATACCTACGTAAACATAAGCAATGTATTATGATGATGCGTACCTATTTTTTCNTGCACATACCCCACTGATGCTTCAATACCTACGTAAACATAAGCAATGTATTATGATGATGCGTACCTATTTTTTCGCAGTCGCTGATTCTTCACCGCAGCAAAATTATTCACCATCCCTTACACTGAAGGTTTTCTTCATATTCACCGTGTCCTCGACAAAGTCAGGATTCATGTATATGAACACCTCCTCACCTTCAATGAATTCTCATTAATCCTTATATAAAAGCACACGTGCGTTAGAAGAGACTGTACCATTTCCACCAAGCTCTACTATCAGAATCCTGCTGTACATTAAAACCAGCCCCTAGCTATGTGTGTCCGCGAGAGACAGGTATCGTGGCAAGCGAGTACAACATACGCCACTTTACTTGCTGTCCTTCCCCTGCCCCCTTTAGCTAACTGCTCCTACATTTCAAGGCGGGGAACTGAATGTATTTACGAGCGGCGTGTCCAGAACAACACTTGGGATCGCTACTGAACCACGCATGTCTGTAACAACACGCACACCCACAATTAAGGAGTGGAATGGGGAGGTGGAATTGTGGGATTTTAGCTTACACAATGCTCTAAATTCCTATATAATCATGTCTGTGAAAGTTATAAATATGAAACTCAATATTTAACCACAGTAAAATACTCTACAAAGATATTTACCTCGAAACGTTGATGATATGATATTTCGTCACTTCACCCGACAAAGTGCCAAAAATAAAAATTCTCGGGTGGTAAACACGTTTTTACTGTACTTGGCTATCCGAAACCATAATTTGCTAACTTTTTTCATTGACTACCCAGTGTTAGAAACAACATACTAAGTTGGTTTGCGGTTTAAAATCAACCTTTAAAAAAGACTTTGTCTTTTGTTCATAAATGCATACATTTAAAAATAAACACTGACTGAAAATTACCTGCAGCAATGCTGAAATGCTACTGAATTCAACACAGTAGTTAAATTGATAAAAAAATCTTATTGCAAATGTACTATTTAAAAAAGTAGCAACTAAAACAAATTTTACTTTAAAAAGATATGGAGTATGAACTGGCGTAACTGTACGCCCATTTATGTTCTAGAAACATTTCATATTTTCACTTGACTGATGCGTGGTAACATCTCATTTACGTCGGTGAAAATACACTACGCGGGGCTTCCAGAAGATAGTACAAAGTACACACGAGGTCTCGAAATTTTAATATTTTATACTTAATACTGAAAATTACTTTAAACTGAACACATATTTAATGATAATACATCTACCAGGGATTGAAAGCAGTACTTTAAGTTTAAAGTGAAACTTGCTTCAAAGTGAGTGAAGTATTTACTGAGATTTTACAGTAATGAGAACTGACTGTTCCGTCGCTTGCTGATTACTGTCTATAGTTCTCTTCACACACTTCACAATGTGATAATTCATGATTACAGCTTCTAGACCACCCCGCACACATTGTACTTGGTTTTGTATTAATCATTTCCCTTATTAAAACTTATGCTTTTATGCTGGAAGCCCAACTAATTTTACACTTAAAAAAAGAATTTACATTCATGGTTTAACGAGGTTCCAAACCTGGAACCTCCTACCTTACTAGTAATACAGTGAGTCTGGTCATACAAGTAGTTGGTACGCACGAGAGAACTCTGTACTTTATACAACCACCATCGCTGTAATTATTTGTAGATGTTTGCTGCCGAGGTGTGATATAGAGTACCTGGATCCACTTGTGCCGCTCACCCCTTTGTCCCCCCACGTCGAACATCCAGAAAGTCTGAGAGCCGCCGCCGTATGAAGTGGGAACCTTCATGTTGAACTCTATCTTCTGAATGCCTGTAGTTCTCTTCCTGCAGTGCAGGACGTCCTGAAGTACAGAAATCTGACAGTCAGTCGGCTCCAGGAAGAATTTCAAAGGAGGGCACAAAGTTACAAATTAATAGGCGCTGTAAAACTAAATACACCCAGGTTTTAACCTTTTGGTAGTTTCAACATGATCCCCAGGACTCAACTCAAAAAGCCACAAAATTTATTGCATTTTATTATTATAAAAACTATGTATATGTTGTTTCTACTAGTTCATTATGTTTTTAACTGACCGTCCGTACACTTCATATAACTGATTTCTTATATCTACCTGCTCCAGCATTAATTACCATTTTCATTTAATTTTGCAAATGTATTTTGTTCCCCAAAGGTTTTCTGATCTTGTCATCCAAATGTTTTGGAAGCCGACAACACCTGTACTCGCTCACATATTGTCAGAAGCAAAAAACAATAAAACACAGTTTTATCATCATATCCTCTCATATCAACCTAACCAAATGCCTTTATGGAATTTTTTTACTCAAATTACATGTATAGTTTCTTTCTTGGGTGTGATAAGTTTGCGTTAGAACTAATTGTTGTCTCGGAGGGCCAAGATTTTTATTTTAATGCTTATTGTGGTACACAAGCTGCTTTCCTAATACAAATTTAATTCTGTTAACTTCGTTTTTTGAATAAACATGGCATGTTAAATGTTCAACAAACACAACAAGAAAAACACTGTGTATAAACATAAAAAACTGGATGATACATGTTAACTTTAAAAACTGTGATATCATGTGTTGTTGTTTTCAAAATATTCACTATTTATCAAACCTTTGATATAATACTGTAACAGTAACAGTACGTAATGCGTTATGACGTCGGAAACACGTTGTTGCGACATATTTAAATAAGTATTGCAGACGAGATGCATCTGGCATCTATCGAGCTGTCACAGCACTGCCTGAACCATGTGGGCGNCTGGATCCACTTGTGCCGCTCACCCCTTTGTCCCCCCACGTCGAACATCCAGAAAGTCTGAGAGCCGCCGCCGTATGAAGTGGGAACCTTCATGTTGAACTCTATCTTCTGAATGCCTGTAGTTCTCTTCCTGCAGTGCAGGACGTCCTGAAGTACAGAAATCTGACAGTCAGTCGGCTCCAGGAAGAATTTCAAAGGAGGGCACAAAGTTACAAATTAATAGGCGCTGTAATACTAAATACACCCAGGTTTTAACCTTTTGGTAGTTTCAACATAATCCCCAGGACTCAACTCAAAAAGCCACAAAATTTATTGCATTTTATTATTATAAAAACTATGTATATGTTGTTTCNATCCCCAGGACTCAACTCAAAAAGCCACAAAATTTATTGCATTTTATTATTATAAAAACTATGTATATGTTGTTTCTACTAGTTCATTATGTTTTTAACTGACCGTCCGTACACTTCATATAACTGATTTCTTATATCTACCTGCTCCAGCATTAATTACCATTTTCATTTAATTTTGCAAATGTATTTTGTTCCCCAAAGGTTTTCTGATCTTGTCATCCAAATGTTTTGGAAGCCGACAACACCTGTACTCGCTCACATATTGTCAGAAGCAAAAAACAATNTGATCTTGTCATCCAAATGTTTTGGAAGCCGACAACACCTGTACTCGCTCACATATTGTCAGAAGCAAAAAACAACACAACAAAAACACTAAAACACAGTTTTATCATCATATCCTCTCATATCAACCTAACCAAATGCCTTTATGGAATTTTTTTACTCAAATTNAAAACACAGTTTTATCATCATATCCTCTCATATCAACCTAACCAAATGCCTTTATGGAATTTTTTTACTCAAATTGCATGTGTAGTTTCTTTCTTGGGTGTGATAAGTTTGCGTTAGAACAAATTGTTGTCTCGGAGGGCCAAGATTTTTATTTTAATGCTTATTGTGATACACAAGCTGCTTTCCTAATACAAATTTAATTCTGTTAACTTCGTTTTAACTTATTTGTACCGTACAATTTACATCAACAAACACAACAAGAAAAACACTGTGTATAAACATAAAAAACTGGACGATACATGCTAACTTTAAAAACTGTGATATCATGTGTTGTTGTTTTCAAAATATTCACTATTTATCAAACCTTGAATATAATACTGTAACAGTAACAGTACGTAATGCGTTATGACATCGGAAACACATTGTTGCGACAGATTTAAATAAGTATTGCAGACGAGATGCATCTGGCATCTATCGAGCTGTCACAGCACTGCCTGAACCATGTGGGCGNATTTAAATAAGTATTGCAGACGAGATGCATCTGGCATCTATCGAGCTGTCACAGCACTGCCTGAACCATGTGGGCGTAGATGGCTTGTGCCCCGATTCTACCGCACTTCAGTTATTTCCGAGACGTCTCGTTTGCCTTCAGCAAGGAAAGATTATACAGCAGCGTGGGCACAGACCATCTTTGCCCCAAAGCTGCAAGGAAAAATATTGTTCACGCCTACAGTAAGGTGACACTATCCACAGCCTAGTGTTACAGAACTGGATGACCAAATAGGTTACTTTTACACTTAAATTATGAAGAAAGATGCAATTTCTTTGCAGTGCATGTAAAATTTTGTTTCAGAGGGCACATGCCCCTGCACCCATTGGTAAGAGCTGCCCTTTAAGTTAGTTATCACTTAAAACTACAAACAGGCTCACATCAAGCAAGATAAATCACTTATAATGAGGTAACGAGGCGTACATTTCATCCACTTGCATCCTTAGAAAAGTTACTTAGAGCTGATAGTGTGTTGCAGTTGAGCCATAATGATTTTTCTTGTAGTAGTCAATATTATATTAAGTATTACTGTTGTTAAGTCACAAGGACAAATGTCAACGGTCTTTGGCAGGTCTCAGCCATAAAATTCCCGATCTTGTTCTTCCTTTAGTCCTCTTGGGATGTTTAATTATTCTTATTGCCTCCCTTACTACCTTTTAACTGTGCTTAAATACATAGGGTAAAACTGTTATTTCCTTAAAGGAAAATTATGTTTATTAAAAGAAAGGCAAATAAATTGTCTGCAATCCCCTTCAATTTATAAACATTTCAGCATCTTAAACTTGTAAAAAATCACTTGTTCCATAAAATTTTTACCTAATATTCCAGTCTTAAACAAGTCAAAGAGTCAACATTACGCATTTGGTGCATTGCAGTTTCATCTGCCAAAGTATCTACAATAAGTCATCATCTTTTACCTGATTTTCAGATAAGCTCTTTAAATGAACAATGGTTGTCCATTTTCCCACAACCAACCCAGCTATTCTCAGCAGATTTTAAGCAACTGGGAGACTTATTCCTGCTTAATACCAAGAACACATGTTAAATAATGGCAACATTTATTTTTTTATATTTTTTTTATTTGTTTTCGTTATTTATTATTTCAACTCTTAGTGGTGATAAGAATCTAGAATCAGAATTAGTGGATCTAGCATGACCTAGTTCACAAGAAATTAAGATAAATGTGGCGGCACAAGGGCACGTGCAGTACCGTCTGTGGCCACCGTGCTCGTTCGATACCTGACTTACAACTTGTGTACTTACTACTTGCAGTCAGTGTGAGGGAGGCTCAGCCTAGTGCGAGGTACACTACGGTACTAAGTAGTCTGCAGAGATGGCCAGAGCCTGCCCTGAACCAGTTAACAAAGAAGGGACATTTGGCTTAATCTCAAGTTTCAACCCTTCTGTGAAGCCTTTGTATGCTTTTGTCCTCTGACTCCAATTGGTGATAGGGTGATTCGGGTTCCTTAATATGATTCTGGCCATTTGCCAAGTACCAAGTTTGCATGATATTTCTCTTTATTTGTGCTGCAGCTGCTTCGTCCACGCCAACTCAAGTCGTCACTGGGACTGAACAAAAGCTACAGCTGCCGTAACCACAGTAAAATCTCTCACACAGGCAGGTATAGAGCCTTTGGATTTGTCTAGAAGCCAGCATCACGGCAGACAGGGACATAATAGGGACTTGTCCTTCTGCCTGTGCACCTTGTGTCGCATGGCCCTTTGGATATTTCAAGCCATGGTCATTCTGAAGATATCCAAACTCATAGAAGTGAGAATGGCTTTATGCCTGTGACCATCTGTCTGAAAGGAATCCTCTGGATTCAAGAGACGGTGTGCAACCCAGTTCCAACTGGTGCCTGTGGTCAGTCCTATCCTGGTTACAGACGGTCTCCTTCAATTTCCTGTCTGACAGCTTCCTTCGACCTTAGCTCCCGTATTTGTCCGTGGACGCCACATAATAACAAGAGTAGCTGAGAGCATGCCAATGCCCTTACTTGGAACAAAGGCAAACACACCACTCAACCAAGACTCATAATAAACAAGTCAAGATGGTGATTTTAGAGAAAATTGAGTACAACATGGGAGTGATGGCTTTCTAATTTATCCAGAGCTTCTAGAAATGAGATATTAAGTCAGAGTTTAATATTTAGCCAAGTTTAACATTTCGTACTCATTGCTTTTCTTTCCTTCTTTGCAACCCTGTTATTCCATGTCGCTTAACTTCACTCTCGCAGACCCTTAGCATCTCCTGTTAATTATTTCCTTTTCTCATGCAGATCTAAAGAGCCTCTGGCTGTGAGCCTCGGTGAGATTTCCAACCTCCCAGCTCTGGCCTGTCTGCCCCTGGACCACAGCAATGAGCAAGATTGCAACACTAAATAATATGTCAATCCCAACCTGAGCTGATAACATTCAAACAATCTGAGAAAACTAGCAGTTCCAGAATGCGGTCAAGGTTCCGCTGTGGTCAGTTCATTGTATTACTGAAACAAATTTACTTAGGAATGGACACACTTATCATTACACAAAATACGATATTAAGTTATTATTCTGCAATATTTTTACACATTTTTTAATACAAAAGTTTTCCCAGAGTTCTTCACTTCCGGCTGCTCTATGCCCATTTATAATCAAATAATGCTGTAAAATATTCTGCAGGTGAAAAATCCACACTAATATTTCAAGAAATTTAACATTTACTTGTAAGGCAGCACACTGCAGTGAAACAGCATGGAATGTGAATGATGATCTGCACAGAAGTTAATGCCCGAGTATGATTTCAGCTGAACTATTACTTAAAAAAATGCTTNGAATGTGAATGATGATCTGCACAGAAGTTAATGCCCGAGTATGATTTCAGCTGAACTATTACTTAAAAAAATGCTTATTCATATATATACTACACCTGGTCAGTAGGGTTGTACCCGGGCAACCTCACTCTGTCGATCCTGTCCAGGAAACTGAAACACACAACACCAGTGCCTATCACGCTGCCTTGCGTTAACAACGTAGACGTACACTTTTAACAACACTTAAGGTTGAAGCAGAGTGGCTTCCACTCAACTGCACAACATGCAGAAGTCACTGAAACGTAGTACACACACTACCAAAATTGTCTCAAAAGTATGACTTAAGTTGCATATAAAACAACAAAGCACATACTTTGTAACACTAAAAAAATATCTTGATAGAATTTATTTATTTAAATGTTTTAAGACATAAAATAATTAGAATCTATTTCTATTCAACATTTATACGTACGAGGTGTGTTCAAAAAATAAGGTGACTTTGCAAATTTTGAAGGCTACATACATTTGCTTATCGATTGTTTTTACTGTTATGTTGGTACACATGTCCCCAACATATGGTGACATTATCCGCCATTTTGCATTGTTAGTTTGTTTGTGACAGATATAAAGGTTAGACGTGTTTTGGTGTGCTTGGCGATTTTTTTGCTATCGCAAACAATGGATCAAAGAATCTGTATTAACAACACCGTAATCATGCCTCAGCCACCGTATTCACCGGACGTGGCCCCCTGCAACTTGTTCCTGTTCCCAAAACTGAAGAGATCCATGAAAGGACAGAGGTTTGCCACGATTCAGGAGATAAAGACCTGGGAGACTTCAATGCCATACCAAAATGCACATATCATAAGTGCTTCGAGGATTGGCAAAAAGCGCTGGCACAAGTGTATTATATCTGAGGGGGATTACTTTGAAGGGGACAAAATAGATATTGATGAATACATAAATATTTGTTAAGACAAAGTCACAAAATAACAAGTCCCCTTATTTTTTGAACACACCTCGTATATTCTTAGCTGCTTCAGAAAGCACATTTTGCACAGTTACTTGTTTAGAGATGGGAGGGGGGTGCAGGCCTAACATGTTGGTGGTTGTACTTAAATCAAAGGGTGTCTTAGATTCGCATGTAAACTTTTTTTTAGACATTTTAAGCACTAAGGGTGCATCTTAAAATTGATGGCTTCTTAGACTGAAGTCAATACTGTACCTTCTGGAGTTTAAATAAATTAATATGACAAGTGCATGCAACTCAACTACTAAAAGAATCTCTCTCCTGTAAGTTAAATTCTTCAAAAGCTGATTAAAAAATAATGTACATGCAAGATCATTTGTTATATTCCGAAATCAGATGTTGGTTCGAAAAAGGTGAAAATGTTCAAAAAATAAAGTTAACATTTCGGAGAACAAAGAAACCAGGAAAATTAACAAACAAAGTCCTTTAGGGAAAAAGAACATAATATTTATCTTTGAAAATGTAAAAAAATTCAAAATCAAATTAATTTTTAATTTATTTTTACCCCAGAGATAATTTGGCCATTAGAATGATAAAACAACGTGTTCAAAGATCATGATGCACAAAACAACTTATGCAGTTTAAACTCAGGTATCTAACAAACCTACATGACACTTTTGCTGTCTGCAGCTTACTACAAGAGACAGGAGAAGTGAACAAAACCAGACTACTACGCTGATTGACTTCATGTCCTTTGATTTTGAATATGTGATAATTATTTTCTAAAGAGGCAAGCAATATTGTTACAAGATGCCAGAGTGACGTATCCGAGTTTGAGAGGAATGAAGTTCTTAATAAAAAAAAAAATCAACTTTTAATTTATTTACACAGCTATTATTAACATTAAACTAACTATCTCCACTGTTACTCTTGTTACTCTCAGTGAACAGAATATTTAATGTTTATCTCAATTCTAATTAAAGTCCTTCTTAGTGTCGCTATATTGTTTACAGTCACTTAACCCTTTCAGTGAGTGTCCTCTATCTGGGATGTTGCATATGAAGTGGAGTGAATGGCCTGCACTGTACACAGCAGAACATACCGTCCAATGAGAAAGGTTCCCTATGTGTGGGAGACATCATTCACTGCTGAGACTATGTTCCGTAGCCTCATAAACCACTGCTGCCACTAACATAAAACACACACAGATTTCTATTGGTCCTGATGTAAAATAGAGTCATCTGGATATCAGCACAGTTTCAAACAAAATATTTGTTTGTGGCAACGCCTAAAATTATATACTTATTTTTGACTGAAAGGGTAAATTCACACTCATTATTTACACATGTTCAGTTTGTCTATTGCTATCATTTCAGATGTCTTACACTCACGCATCCATCCAGTTCAATAGTCCTGCCCGCCAGTGTCTCTNCTCTCAAGCTGTTTACTCCAAGGCACGTCGCAGCTGAAGTAGTCTTGCTGGCCTACTCTAGAAGGTTCTTTGTACTCATAGTCAAGCAGAAAGAGGCTAGGGCATTGACCAGAACATTCTTTCATAGTTAACCTCAGAAATTAAATCCGCTGAAGGTCAGGGGTGCACGAGTTACCAAAGGCTTATAGTGGTGGCTTGCCTTTATGAATCGCCGCCCGCTTGTCACATTACACTCGCCTGACATTCCTTCACTCTCGCGAGCAGGACGAGGAAAGGGAAGCAATGAAAAGCAGCAACATGTAACACTGCCCCCTCCTCAAGTCTGTTCATGCCNAAAGGGAAGCAATGAAAAGCAGCAACATGTAACACTGCCCCCTCCTCAAGTCTGTTCATGCCAAACAGACATTTGTAGAGTGCCCAGTCAGTCGATGTGGCCATCCTTTGGCTTCACACATGAGCCTTAATGACAAATCCGAAAGAACATATCACTGATCTTCTTCAGAATCTTATAGGGACCTTCCCAACATTTCTATAGCTTCGGACAGTANTCCGAAAGAACATATCACTGATCTTCTTCAGAATCTTATAGGGACCTTCCCAACATTTCTATAGCTTCGGACAGTACTCTTTATGCTTCTGTGGGTGGTACAGCCACACCAGTTGTCCTTCTTGAAATATCTAACCTATCTCCTCTCATACCACTTCTTCACCCTGTAACTATTTATTCTGAGGTGCTCTCAAGCAAAATCATGAATGTCAACTAGTNCCTCTCATACCACTTCTTCACCCTGTAACTATTTATTCTGAGGTGCTCTCAAGCAAAATCATGAATGTCAACTAGTATATAACGTGATTTGATGGCATAATTAGGGCCAGCAGCTTTCTCTTCTGTCTATCGTCCAAATAGCAGGTTACTAGGAAGGCGTAGTAGCTCTCTACCAAACAGCATCCCTGATGGTGTTACCCTTGCAGACTCATGATCACCCGAGTGGTACGCAAGGAGAAACAATGGTACTTTTGAATCTAAGTCCTTTCAAAAGTGCTGATAAATCTCTCGACCATTCCATCCGACTGAGGATGTAAGGGTGTAGACCTAGGCTTTTTTATCCCCAGAATCTTTGTTATATCCTGGAACACAGCAGCTTCAAAATTTGGAGTTCTACTAGCACCCCAAAATAACAAGAATATTCGCTCTATGAGTGCATCGGTCACAATACGTGCTTCTTGGTTTGGGAGGAGAATGACCTCAAGCAACTTAGTAAAGTAATCTTGAGCCACCAGGAGATACTGATTACCTCTCTCTGCGACAGGCAAGGGGACCAGAATATCTACTGTAATGGGGCACCAACACTGTTTTTATGGAGGCGACCTTGTTCCCTGGTCCTTGGGTCCTTCCTCGCTGTGCAGGTGTCGCACATTCGGCACAGTTTCTCAACATCCTCCCGACGATGAAGCCAGGAGAATTTCAGTCAAACTCTGTTGAGGGTCTTGTTATCACCAAAGTGCCCATGGGCTGCCTTATTATGCAATTCCTTCAAGACTTTGGGAGCACTATGATCTGGAAGTACCAACTGCAAGCGAATGTGTTTTCCATCATTACTTTCCTAGCTCCTGTAAAGCACACCATTCTTCAGTACGAGAGAATTCCATTGTGCCCAGTATGCTTTGACTGCTGTGCTCAGGCTAGATATCTCTTACCATTTTGGCTGACACCCGGCTTTCTTTCCACTCTAGTAATGAATGCAAAGTAGGATCATTTAAATAATCTTTCCTAACACCCTCATCGCTCCAGGTAGGTGGTGACCCATGACAAGATACAGAACTTTGAATTCTTGTCCTTTGTAACTTTGCGATTCACCACTCTTCTTGGCATTCACAATGAAGACAGAGGCCTTGAAAGTGCATCTGCATTGCTATGAAAGCATCCAGATCTATGTTGTATTTCAAAGTCTTGAAGATGCTGTATCCACCAGGCTATTTTACCTTCAGGGTTCTTGAAATTAAGTAGCCAGTGTAATGATGCATGGTCAGTTCTCAGAACAAAATGTCTGCCATAAAGGTAGGGGTGAAAGAGTGAAATTGTCTTCACAATAGCCAAAAGCAGTGCATGTAACAGTGATTTTTCTTAGGCTTGTGCACTATCCTATACCTTCATCACTAGCATCAGTATCCCAAATGAATCTGCTCTCACTTTTCGGGAATCCCAGGACTGGGGGAACATCAGAATTTCCTTAAGCTTACCAAAAGCCACTTCACACTCAGTGGTCCAATGAAATTTACTTTTTGCCTCAGTGTGTTCGTGTAGTGGCTTGGCTGTCATGGCAAACCCAGACATACAAATTGACTGTAGTAGGCACATAATCCCAGAAAGCTCAGCACTCTGGTTTTTGTCAGTTGGTGTCTACCAATTTATTATGACTTTGGTCTTCTCTGAGCATGTTTCAATTTTGTGGACAGCAAATACAATTCCTAAGGAATTAATTTTCTTTTGGAAATGGTGGCACTTCTTAGGAACCAGCTCCAAGTTGGCTGCGGCCACTTCCTGGAATACAGAGTCTATGCGTGATAGGTGCCCTTCATATGTTCTTCCTGTCATAACAGTTTCATCTAAGTAAACCTGGCTGACATCTAAAGGAAGGACTTTTTCCATCACGCGTTCCAAGGTGGCAGAGGCATTACATGGCCTAAAAGGCATAACTTCGAACTGCCATTGCCTTGGACACAAAAAGGAGTGTTCTCTTGGTCCCCTGGCGTCACCTCGCAATGCCCACTCTTCATGTCCAAAGTAGAACTATTGTGAATCTGCTAGGCTGTTCACTGTGTCATCTCTCCTTGGGAGTAGATAGGAGTCTTTCTTTGTCACATTATTAAGTTGGCGATAATCTATACAAAATCTCAGCGAGTCATCTTTCTTCTTAACAAGTAGACTGGGGGAAGACCATGGACTAACTGATGGTTCTATTAAAACTTCTTCATTTCCTTCAGAATTCCCTCAACTGCTTCATGCAAAGCAAGTGGCAGTCTTCTTGGTGGCTGCCTTATGGGCCTGGCATCTCCTGGCAAGGTAGTAGCAGGTCACATTAGTCCTTGCAAGGTCATTTGATCAACACGAGAAGGCGTCCCTATTTCTCTGCAGTAACTGAGAGACAGTCTTCTCCTGTCACCAGCTGAGGTTTTTTCTTGTCTTACTAGCAGTTCCTGCAACACTTCTGGTAAAGGACATTTGATTTGTTTTAATCTAGAAGCTTCTGGAACATTTTGAAGCACGTATCTGTGTGACCTGCTTGCAAACCCCAATCACGGCCCCCTCCTCAAGACATACACATTATCTGGCACATTAATCATTCTAACTGGCAAACTGTCATAATTTGAAGAGATCAAAGTCCTTGCATAATGACACTGCCTGGAAGGATGCCACCTCTCTCTACTGGCATTAGACTCAAATGTCTGAAAAAATTTTCCTTTAAATCTGCCTGTAATGACAATTTCACTAGAAGCGGGTAGCACAGTAGGTTGAAAACAGACTACTGGCCAACTAATTGGCGATGACTAATCATGCAGTGTTGACACTGCCAACTCTGTACTGCCTACCTGCAGCCTACAAAGTACATCAAGCCCCAAAATATATTCATCCTCTATTTCTGTTATGTGTATATCATGCTCTACACTANCAGCCTACAAAGTACATCAAGCCCCAAAATATATTCATCCTCTATTTCTGTTATGTGTATATCATGCTCTACACTAAGATTACCAAGCTTCATGATCACTTTTCTCTTATCGATAACTGGTGTGGTCTCACCTGTTACTGTAGTCAAATAGCACCGTTCCATGCTGTCGTCGGGCGATCGCTGGGGGGAAGGCCAGAGGATGTCTGGTCTTACTACTGTTATGATCGCTCCAGTATCAACGACCATCTGGCAAGGAACAACATTCAGACTCCCATCCACCAATATGGTATTCAAATCCTGTTTTATTGAACATATCTGTACGAAGATCGGGGCCTTCACTACTGCAATCACCGACCTTCGCCCCCCAAGATCAGTGCTTACAAGTTTTCCTAATATGTTGTATTTTCATCTGCTTCTCGCTGCTTATTTTCCCGCTGCTGCTTCTGTTGCTGCTGCTGTTGTGTGCAGTGAGCTCTTAGGTGCCCCTGCTGTCCACATGACAAACACTCAGGACGTCTGGGTGGGGGACGGCAAAGCTCTGTAGCGCAGACCCTGGAAGCGATGTCCCTTATGATCGTCTGCGTCAATATCTTCCTGATGCTACCATCGTCTTTGTTCAGCATCACTGCCTGTACCGGACGTTGGGTTACAGACCCGTATCTTGTTGACTCCACATCCAGTGATCGGGCCAGGGCACCCTGCATGTTGTAGAGTGCAGCCAGACGTACTGTTTGCCANTTGTTGACTCCACATCCAGTGATCGGGCCAGGGCACCCTGCATGTTGTAGAGTGCAGCCAGACGTACTGTTTGCCATACCTCTGTGTCGGTGATGGCAACGATGAAAAAATCGACCATGATGATGTCGCACGCCTCCTCGGGGCACCCTTCCACAGATAGGTGAGACAATTGAACAATGTCTTGCCATTGCTCCTGCAGTGGCTCCTCCTGTTTGCCGTGTGCGGTTTCGCAGTTGGGTGTGGTGGGCACATCGCAGGTATCGGTCACTGAAACGCAGCTCCAAGGCCGACACCAGCGTGGAGTATTCCAGTCCATGTCGCTCTGGCAGAGATTGTAGTATGCTCAGTGCGGGGCCTCTCAGTACTGCGGCGAGGTAGTAAGCTAATAGTTTGGCTGACCAGCCGTTCAGAATGGCGACTAATTCAAACTGGTTTTGGCACTCCTGCCAAGAAGTCTGATGATCGTAAGGGGCAGGCTTAATAGCAACCCCCTTTTCCACTCCTAGCTGTATGACACCAATGCTGTAGAGCTGCCAGCAATCCTCCGAGGTTGCTGTATTGTTTACAACTTGCGACTTTTCTCGGCTGCCAGTGTTGTAATAGTGGAACTTGGTTGCTGAAGAAATTCCTGCCATACCTTCTTCATTGCACCTATTTCCTGTTTCATTTTATTCTCGGCACTGCCCACTACTTCATTTACACTGTCAACTTTTCCATTTATGCTGCCAAATTTTCTTGTCCACGGAGTCAATTCTTGTATTTATTAACTCACTAATGCCTTCCATTTTCCTGTCTACATTTACACTATTTACAGCTTCTATTACAAAACTAATTAGGGTATTTAAGAATTTCAATTACACTTTCTATTACAGAGCTACTGCATATTTACAGTTCCATTCAAATTTTCTTTTACACTACTAACTTTTGTGGTTTACATCATCTTTCAAGCTACTTCACTTGGCCTCACACTAACAATTTGGCTAACTAGCCCCTCAATTAATACTCACAGTGCTTTCAGTTCTGCACACATTTTTCCAGTTAACATTCACTGCGATGGTTGTACAAAACAGACTTAATGTTTTTGCCTACATGTATTACAATTAATTGCTTTGTTTTGATGTCATTACTTGCTAGCCTACTGCCTGAGTTAATTTACAATTGGATGCCGCCATCCTACTTCTGACACCAGCGTTACAGGATGCCAGAGGGGTGTATCCAAATTTGTAAGGGATGGAGGTCTTAAAAAAAATAAAATATCTAAACTTGACTTTTAATTTATTCACACAGCTATGATTTACAGCACCAAACTATCTATCTCCACTATTCCCCTTGTTATTCTCAGTGAGTGCGATATTTAACGTCCATCTCAATTCTAATCAAAGTCCTCCTTAATGTCTCTGTATTGGTTGTGGTCACTTAACTCACACTCATTATTTACACATACCCAGTCTTTCTATTGCCATCGTTCCACATGTCTTACACTCACGCATCCAGTTCAATTGTCACGCCAACCAGTCCCACTCTCCACTGCACCGATGCTCGCAGTCCGCAGACTTCACTCCCGCTGGTCACTCTCGCCATCACTTGATGCTCTGCTGGCTCCTCACTAGATTGTCTGCACACACCTGTATCTCAATGTCGTGCAATCCTCCAACTGTCGGCCTGGAGGTCCGTGGCGGCTTCAGTAGTCTCGCCTGTCCAACCTAGAAGGTTCCCGGCACCCCGAGTCATGCAGAGATAGGCCAGTGCATTGACTAGGAACATTCTTTCATAGATAACCTCAGAAATTCAATCCACTGAAGGTCGGAGGCGCACAAGTCGCGGTAGGCTTATTGCGGCAGCATGCGGTGGCTTGTCTTTGTGAATGACCACATGCTTCTCACATTATGCTCGCCTAATATTCCCTCGCCTTCGCGAGTAGGGCTGAAGAACAGCTACATGTAACAATATTTACATAATTTTACTAAGTTTTCTATCCAGTAAAGTTTACAAAATGAACCATTGTCATGAGTTCCGTTCTACGCAAATGCTTTTCTGTTAAAACATTACCGTAAAACTATTACCCAGGAATAATTAGGAAAAAAACATGGGGTGTGGCTGTGTTTGAGACACTGCTGTTTTTTTTGCGTGAATACGTCTACGTTTTTACGTTCCCGGCACCACTTCACTCGATCATATGGGGTTTCATAGGTATCACTGGATTACTCTTGAGATTCTCTTTCCAACCGTTATCTGACTTTTGTATTTCGACTTATTTTTTTGAAGAGTGTTAAGTTTTCAATTTTTTTTACTTTAAACTAATACAATTTCACCATAACCATGTCACACCAATGTTTTATATACTCAATCGATTGATCTCGACGAGAGCTGTTGATTAAAACTTAAACAAGCGTCGTAGATACTCCGCGTCAAAAGTTATACTATGTAAAAATTATGAGATGCTGCGAAACAAACTAAAAATGGCTGTGTCCCCACCCCCGCCGCGCGCAACGCTTCGCAGTCCTCACTTAACGTAACAAATTCTTTGATCCTTTGACAATCGAGTGGTGTAATTTAATTTTAGATGTATATGATAGATTAGGAGCTGCAATGCCAAAGTGTATTCCCCGATTTTGTTAACATTAGATTTTCTGGATTGCCCACTATGGTCGCAAATTTAAAGACGTATTCACGTCAAAAATAAAATAAAATAAATGAAGATATGTACACAAAGTGATTATTCTGGCTGGCTATATAAATACACATGCTTTCCAAATTACTACAAAAATATTCATGATCTTTAAAATACACTGGTGGAAAATGAAAAATGGACACCCGGATGCAATGGTCCACATGAATGGAGGTTTAATTGAATAATTATACAGGTTGTACACTGTATATGATCACAGGGTTGTACACCTATGAACAGAAGCTACAGAGTTTCTTGAACAACAATGCCAATAGCTTGTATAGCTGCCGTTAGTGATGATGAAGTCCTGCAGTCGTGCATAGAGACTATCATAATGGTGTCGGATGTCATCTTGGGGAATAGTGTTCCACGCTAATTCCACCTGTTGTTGCAATTGGTGGAGATTTGTTGCTGGTATTGCAGATCGCACCAAGCGCCGTCCCATCATGTCCCACTCATGATCAATGGGGGACAGGTCGGGTAATCATGCTGGCCAGAGGAGTTTACGAACACCTTTAAGAGAGCATTAGGTAACATGAGACGTGTGTGCATGGGCGTTGTCCTGTTGTAAGAGGACATCTCCTTGGTGTTGTAGGAATGGCAACAAAATGGGCTGGCTGGATGATGTTCTGAATATAGCATTCACTGTTCAGTGTTACCTCAACAAACACCAGAGGCGTACAGTCATTGTACGCTATTGCCTCCTCCCCCCTCCAGATCATAATGCCAAGAGTTGGTCATGTATGTTGCTGCCGTATACACTCTAGTTGTAGCCGTTCTCCTAGACGACGCCGCACTCACAAACGATCGTCACTGGCACCAAGNCAGCGTGGAGTATTCCAGTCCATGTCGCTCTGGCAGAGATTGTAGTATGCTCAGTGCGGGGCCTCTCAGTACTGCAGCGAGGTAGTAAGCTAATAGTTTGGCTGACCAGCCGTTCAGAATGGCGACTAATTCAAACTGGTTTTGGCACTCCTGCCAAGAAGTCTGATGATCGTAAGGGGCAGGCTTAATAGCAACCCCCTTTTCCACTCCTAGCTGCATGACACCAATGCTGTAGAGCTGCCAGCAATCCTCCGAGGTTGCTGTATTGTTTACAACTTGCGACTTTTCTCGGCNATGACACCAATGCTGTAGAGCTGCCAGCAATCCTCCGAGGTTGCTGTATTGTTTACAACTTGCGACTTTTCTCGGCTGCCAGTGTTGTAATAGTGGAACTTGGTTGCTGAAGAAATTCCTGCCATACCTTCTTCATTGCACCTATTTCCTGTTTCATTTTATTCTCGGCACTGTCCACTACTTCATTTACACTGTCAACTTTTCCATTTATGCTGCCAAATTTTCTTGTCCACGGAGTCAATTCTTGTATTTATTAACTCACTAATGCCTTCCATTTTCCTGTCTACATTTACACTATTTACAGCTTCTATTACAAAACTAATTAGGGTATTTAAGAATTTCAATTACACTTTCTATTACAGAGCTACTGCATATTTACAGTTCCATTCAAATTTTCTTTTACACTACTAACTTTTGTGGTTTACATCATCTTTCAAGCTATNACTGCATATTTACAGTTCCATTCAAATTTTCTTTTACACTACTAACTTTTGTGGTTTACATCATCTTTCAAGCTATTTCACTTGGCCTCACACTAACAATTTGGCTAACTAGCCCCTCAATTAATACTCACAGTGCTTCCAGTTCTGCTCACATTTTTCCAGTTAACATTCACTGCGATGGTTGTACAAAACAGTCTTTGCCTACATGTATTACAATTAATTGCTTTGTTTTGATGTCATTACTTGCTAGCCTACTGCCTGAGTTAATTTACAATTGGATGCCGCCATCCTACTTCTGACACCAGCGTTACAAGATGCCAGAGGGGTGTATTCAAATTTGTAAGGGATGGAGGTCTTAATAAAAAATAAAATTATTCACACAGCTATGATTTACAGCACCAAACTATCTATCTCCACTATTCCACTTGTTATTCTCAGTGGGTGCGATATTTAATGTCCATCTCAATTCTAATTAAAGTCCTCCTCAATGTCTCTATATTGGTTGTGGTAACTTAACTCACACTCATTATTTACACATATTCAGTATTTCTATTGCCATCGTTCCACATGTCTTACACTCACGCATCCAGTTCAATAGTCACGCCAACCAGTCCCACTCTCCACTGCACCGATGCTCGCAGTCAGCAGACTTCACTCCCGCTGGTCACTCTCGCCATCACTTGATGCTCTGCTGGCTCCTCACTTCATTGTCTTCACACACATGTATCTCAATGTCGTGCAATCCTCCAACTGTCGGCCTGGAGGTCCGTGGCGGCTTCAGTAGTCTCGCCTGTCCAACCTAGAAGGTTCCCGGCACCCCGAGTCATGCAGAGATAGGCTAGTGCATTGACTAGGAGCATTCTTTCATAGATAACCTCAGAAATTCAATCCACTGAAGGTCGGAGGCGCACAAGTCGCGGTAGGCTTATTGCGGCAGCATGCGGTGGCTTGTCTTTGTGAATGACCACATGCTTCTCACATTATGCTCGCCTAATATTCCCTCGCTCTGGCGAGTAGGGCTGAAGAACAGCTACATGTAACAATATTTACATAATTTTACTAAGTTTTCTATCCAGTAAAGTTTACAAAATGAACCATTGTCATGAGTTCCGTTCTACGCAAATCTTTTCTGTTAAAACATTACCGTAAAACTATTACCCAGGAATAATTAGGAAAAAAAAACATGGGGTGTGGCTGTGTCGGAGACACTGCTGTTTGTTTTGCGTGAATACGTCTACGTTTTTACGTTCCCGGCACCACTTCACTCGATCATATGGGGTTTCATAGGTATCACTGGATTACTCTTGAGATTCTCTTTTCCAACCGTATCTGACTTTTGTATTTCGACTTAGTTTTTTGAAGAGTGTTAAGTTTTCAATTTTTTTTACTTTAAACTAATACAATTTCACCATAACCATGTCACACCAATGTTTTATATACTCAATCGATTGATCTCGACGAGAGCTGTTGATTAAAACTTAAACAAGCGTCGTAGATACTCCGCGTCAAAAGTTATACTATGTAAAAATTATGAGATGCTGTGAAACGAACTAAAAATGGCGGTGTCCCCACCCCCGCCAAGCTCAACACTTCGCAGTCCTCACTTAACGTAACAAATTCTTTGATCCTTTGACAATCGAGTGGTGTAATTTAATTTTAGATGTACACGATAGATTAGGAGCTGCAATGCCAAACTGTATCCCCCGATTTTGTTATCATTATATTTTCTGGATTGCCCTTTATGGTTGCAAATTTAAAGACAAATTCACGTCAAAAATTAAATAAAATAAATGAAGATATGTACACAAAGTGATTATTTTGGCTGGCTATATAAATACACATTCTTTCCAAATTACTATAAAAATATTCATGTTTGCTATCTTTAAAATACACTGGTGGAACATGGAAAATGAACACCCGGATGCAATGGTCCCACAAGAATGGAAGTTTAATTGAATAATTATACAGGTTGTACACTGTATATGATAATGATCACAGGGTCATACACTTATGGACAGAGGCTAGAGTGTCTTGAACAACAATGTCAGTAGCTTGTATAGCTGCCGTTAGTGATGATGCAATCCTGCAGTCATGCATAGAGACTATCATAAAGGTGTCGGATGTCATCTTGGGGAATAGTGTTCCACGCTAATTCCACCTGTTGTTGCAATTGGTGGAGGTTTGTTGCTGGTATTGCAGACCGCACCAAGCGCCGTCCCATCATGTCCCACTCATGACCAATGGGGGACAGGTCGGGTAATTATGCTGGCCAGGGGAGTTGACGAACACCTTCAAGAGAGCGTTGGGTAACATGAGGCATGTGTGCATGGACATTGTCCTGTTGTAAGAGGACATCTCCTTGGTGTTGTAGGAATGGCAACAAAATGGGCTGGATGATGTTCTGGATGTAGCATTCACTGTTCAGTGTTCCTTCAACAAACACCAGAGGCGTACAGTCATTGTACGCTATTGCCCCCTCCCCCCTCTAGATCATAATGCCAAGAGTTGGTCATGTATGTCGCTGCCGTATACACTCTAGTTGTAGCCGTTCTCCTAGACGACGCCGCACTCACAAACGATCGTCACTGGCACCAAGNGCTGCCGTATACACTCTAGTTGTAGCCGTTCTCCTAGACGACGCCGCACTCACAAACGATCGTCACTGGCACCAAGGCAGAATCTGCTCTCATCACTAAACACAACTCCACACCATTCATCCCTCCAGTTGCGTCGTTCGCAACATCATCCAAGGTGGGCTGCACGATGATGAGGTGTGAGAGGAAGCCTGGCGAGCGGCACCCTTGATCGTAGCCCAGCGTCCAGAAAACAGTTGGTGATGGTCCTAGCTGACACCCTGGGTGCAACAGTGGCCCTAATCTGTGTGGCGGTCGCCGTGCAATCAGCAATGGTGGTTGTTCGTCTGATGCGGCGGTCCAGGTGGGAATCCGTATGCCGCTGCCATCCAGAACCAGGTTGACGAGCATGTGCACCATCGTTGGACCACTGGCACCAGCAATGATGCACAGCAAACACTTCACGTCTTACGCATTGGGAAATTCTTCAGAAGGACCATCCAGCCTCCCTCAGGCCCACTATACTACCTCGTTCAAAGTCCGTTAATTGAACAAAGTGTGGACGTCTACGCCGTCACTGAATGTCTGCAATGCTTGCTACATACAGACCGATGAGTGAAACAACAGGCTACACTTTCACTGAGCCACCTACAGTTGTATTGGGCTCAGCAGTGTTATGCCTAGTATGCGGTTCCTACTCTGTCCACAGCACAGTACTGTTAATCATTGCATGTGCTGCCCTCTATCACTGCCCCATGCGCATATGTTGTTTCTACATCACCACTTTAGTAGTGTTCATTTTTCATTTCACACCAATGTAATTCGTACTTCCAACATGAGCAATGGTCAACCACTGTGCAGAAAATGAAGAGAATCTCACAGGTGGTGGGCCACAGGATCATTTACTACGTACTTGAGAGAGAGCTGAGGAAATCACAACCCCAGTCACGAGAAAGGACAGCAGGCAGGTTATAACCAAAACAGAACAGTACTTAAAGAAAGCAAAGGGTGACTCGTATACCCAGTCGCTACACTGNGTGCAATCAGCAATGACGGTTGTTCGTCTGATGCGGCGGTCCAAGTGGGAATCCGTATGCCGCTGCCATCCGGAACCAGGTTGACGAGCATGTGCACCATCATTGGACCACTGGCACCAGCAATGATGCACAGCAGACACTTCACGTCTTACGCATTGGGCAATTCTTCAGAAGGACCATCCAGCCTCCCTCAGGCCCACTATACTACCTCGTTCAAAGTCCGTTAATTGGACGAAGTGTGGTCGTCTATGCCGTCGTGGCATGCCTGCAATGCTTGCTACATACAGACAGATGCGTGAAACAACAGGCTACACTTTCACTGAGCCAACTACAGTTATAGTGGGCTCAGCAGTGTTATGCCTAGTACGCGGTTCCTACTCTGTCCACAGCACAGTACTGTTAATCATTGCATGTGCTGCCCTCTATCACTGCCCCATGCGCATATGTTGTTTCTACATCACCGCTTTAGTAGTGTTCATTTTTCATTTCCCACCAATGTAATTCGTACTTCCAACATGAGCAATGGTCAACCACTGTGCAGAAAATGAAGAGAATCTCACAGGTGGTGGGCCACAGGATCATTTACTACGTACTTGAGAGAGAGCTGAGGAAATCACAACCCTAGTCACGAGAAAGAACTGNGGACAGCAGGCAGGTTATAACCAAAACAGAACAGTACTTAAAGAAAGCAAAGGGTGACTCGTATACCCAGTCGCTACACTGTAGAGGTGGTAGATGGAGTACAGCTGCATTGTCCCAGGGAGGATGGAGGAAGGGTGGGAAGGATGGGGGGAGGGGTCGATGTTTACTTTACTGTGTTTTCAACACAGAACATACAAAGTAAAATAGAATTGTAAAATTGAAGTATAACTCACTAGCTGTGACGTAGATACATAGCCACTTTTCATCACTATAACAAATCAGGGTGCAAGTACAGTAGGACCTGCTATAAAGTTAGGTAATGTTCCAGGTAACTGCGAAACACTAACAGCTTGTGATGGACGTGTTTGAAGCACTGCTTAAAATTATGTTTAAAATTAGAATTATTTACTTTATTGGTAATGTTTCTGTGCAATTCATTGTTCCACCCAACTCCTCCTTAAATTACAATAAAAAAATTAGTTCTTAGGACAGTCTTTCACTGAGTGCTGCTCGAATACACAGACCAATGATCCACCAGCCACTTCACCTAAGTAGTGAACGACTGGAAAGTGAAAACATGGTGATACAAAAGGTTTTTGATGCTTGAAAACTACACTTGTTTTCGCTTGGGTTGATGTGGTGTAGCAGCGCACAATTTTTCTGCTTCGACACTTGTAAGAACCAAAGTTTTCCAAGGTTGGCCAAAAAAGTAACATCTGAATTATAATCCATCCGCATTGATCAATGGCGATTTATTGGTCAATGGTGTGAAATATGAATGTTTCACTAGAGAAATACTTTTTAATCAGTGAAAGGATGTGACCAGAAAGACTTGCTAGCGCATGGAGACATAAAAATAAGACAAACTGTAGGTTACACAATTTTGAGTTTTAATACAATTGGAATTAAAAAATTTGGTACAAAATAGTTATTTGCATGTACGTATATTCAAAACAGTCAGTGATACAAAAACTTTTGTGGAGACTTTTATTATTTATTATTTAGTTGCCAATGATTTTCATCCTGTATATTTTTTTTATGATGCGCCATTTTTGAGGTATTGTGTGAAATGAAGGTGTTTCTGCCTGCTAACATCGTTTGTTATGGAAGAAAGCGATTTAACTAACAGACTTTCGCATATCAGATACTTCTGGCAGCAACCCCTTCCTAACTCAATATACTTCAATTCTATTCCCACTCTTTGCCCACAATGCTTCACCTACTTTTAGATTCATGAGCCATCACTGCTACAAAAATATATAAAAACTTCGTAAAAGTTATGTTTTCCCATAAGATCTATGCTTTCGAACCAGGCCGAAGAAGTAACATCTGGCCAGTAATCAACTCGTGTTGATGCTGAATGTTATCTGTTTATCAATGCATGGCTTATGGTGTAAAATATGAAATCAATAAGCAAAAATAAAAATACACTTAATTAACTACAAGAAAACTTAAGTTTGTAGTAAAATTAAATAAAAAAAACTTAAACTTAAGCATACAAACTATGTACTACAAGCAATGATCACAAAATTTCAATGAAAACAAAGTAATACATTGTAAAGTCTTTAGTACAGTATTAATACATAACATATAAAAAATTATTTCCAGTGAGTAATTAATTACCTTATTTTGACTAATTGATAATTAATATATTTGATAACTAATTAATAATAACCTCATTAATAATTTGAAAAATGGCTGTACTGATGACGTGCTGACCTTACATGCACATCATATGTTGTTTATAAGTGGAACAATAACTTACTACTCTGCACTGCTGATGAGCTGGAACTCATTTGACCTTTTCAAACACTTCTGCACTCCACTGTCTGCCCAAAGAATCTGCACGTGGTCGAAATATTGCTGCAACAAATACAATAAGTTTTGAAAGAGAATGAAATAAGGGACAGAGAACAAAGTCCTACACCTTTTATAAATTATGGAATGGATGTAACTACTTATCTTTTACCTTAAACCTAATTTTATTGGGAAGAAAACTTGAAAATAATAATTTTGGACTTAAAGTTCTGTTATTTTTCTTATGGACAGTATTGAANTTTTATTGGGAAGAAAACTTGAAAATAATAATTTTGGACTTAAAGTTCTGTTATTTTTCTTATGGACAGTATTGAATTCCATAAAAAACTAAATGTACACGTTAATCTTTTTTCAGCACAATCCTACAGTTAGTACTCCGACATCAGAAGATGGTGAAGGAACACAAAAAACACTGAATGATCACTACAGCAAACCTACATGACAACACAAGCCCAGAAATCTGCAAAAGTAACACACTTAGGAATCATACCTGAGAGGAACACTATGCTTTGAGTTTGTGCTAGGTGACGATAAACCATTCAAATTACTAAAACCAGGTTTGTTGGCAGTTGAAGGTTCTGACATGAGACAGAGAGTGACACCTACTTGACTTGTTCACTCAGATAGATAGTACGGCACCAAATAAACATGTAGTAATGTTGGCAAAACATAAGCTAGGTTGAACAAGCTGATTGAGAAGTTTACGTTATCGTAGATTTGAGGACCCTGTATCCCCAAGTCCAGTATGTACACAGCGCTGGTCTCGCTCTGATCATCGTCCAGACTAATGGGCGGCTCCAACTTCGTCATATTCCTCACTATGTCGTAGATGGACTCGTGGACATTCTGTCGTATCTGCGGGACCATGGCAAGTCGCTCACTGGGGGAAAAAAAAAAAAAAANTAGATGGACTCGTGGACATTCTGTCGTATCTGCGGGACCATGGCAAGTCGCTCACTGGGGGAAAAAAAAAAAAAAAAGCAATTTACTGGTATTTTAACTTTAATTTTAAAATTAGTATAAGCATATAATTATATTATCTGTACACAAATACACAAATAAATTAAGAAAAATATTAATTACTTTAGTGACAAATTATTAATTTTAACAATCGTTTTTTGCATTTTTTTTTTACAGGAATGAAGATGTAAGGATTTACATCATATCCCAGTTTTCCTTGCAAATACATAAAGTAGTACACTTGTTGAAAAATGTTTTCATCAGGANAGGATTTACATCATATCCCAGTTTTCCTTGCAAATACATAAAGTAGTACACTTGTTGAAAAATGTTTTCATCAGGAGTTTGGTATTGGCCAGGTCTCAGGGTGGGAACACCCAACTCACCCACCCAAGTCACCATATACTGGCTGAAATATGTGCTTCTGCTGCTGAAANTCTCAGGGTGGGAACACCCAACTCACCCACCCAAGTCACCATATACTGGCTGAAATATGTGCTTCTGCTGCTGAAAGCTACCGTGGCTTATTCCTGGTCAATGCCCCACGGCCAGAGCTCGACCAAACACTCGCTTTGGCTGGGTGCTTGGCAGCGTCGGTGCCAGTTCAGGCAAAAACGACACAGTTACCAGGGGACAAGGGGTATCCAAAAATTGACCTCAAACTCCACNGTCGGTGCCAGTTCAGGCAAAAACGACACAGTTACCAGGGGACAAGGGGTATCCAAAAATTGACCTCAAACTCCACAAGACCGATATGCTGGCTTTTCCCCCCCTTCATCCCCAGAGCTTGCAAATGGTGATGGTAACCTTGAATGCCAGGGACAGCCAGCAACTCGGGGTCCAGCACTCCTCTATTCTTGGGGGTGTCTGCAATTATTACTTCTCGTCCGTAAACAACCTTCGTCGTGCTTCCTACTGGGTGGACAAGTTTGGTGGTATTAAGGGAGGAGGACTAGAGGGTTCGGACAGACTGGTGATTGGACGCCAATGAGGATCCTCCACATCAATTAAATCAATTATATTTTTGTACGTCTGCAGGAACGTTGGGACCGGTTCAGACTCTGATAAGCAGCTGTACAGCTTCCTAGTCCTAACTGCGGCAGAACATCTGCACACGCTATTGTCACAACTTCCTGGCCCTACATCACCAACGCTGGTGCCTCGTAGACCCGAGAGCCATTGTTACGGCATGGATGAGGCTGGAGGCACGCGACTCAAATTTAAAAAATTATTGCATGTAGTGCCCCACAATTTATCACCCTGCAAGTCACACATCAACTTCGCATTTTGAGACACTCCAGCTGCGCCCCACAGACTGTCATGCCTGAACCCAGAGAAGCTAACCTCTCCAAGGTAAAGAGCCTTTCAGCAGGGACACTAACCTGGAGCTGTTTACGCATTCGAGGCTCAGGAGCAAGAGAGCAATAGGTCCTGCGCGCACACATGCTTCAAGTGCATCATTGCCACTCTAAACTAGTGTGCAGGGTTTTCGTCACTTTGCTTTCACCTACATGCTGACCCTATGATTTGTTGGGTAGTTTGTAGCAAAGTTCAATGCAGGCTCTTATCATAGTTTTGCTTGTGCCTGGGTGTTATGTATTTAAGATACAGCAGTTCCAAAAAGCTATTTTTAACTATGCTGGAGTTCCACAATAATACTTATAGCATATGTGATGTATTCAAAGTATCATTTCATCCTTGTATGAAGTTGGTTTTCTTTTCATAGGATATAGGTAAAAAANGTAGACCCGAGAGCCATTGTCACGGCATGGATGAGGCTGGAGGCACGCGACTCAAATTTAAAAAATTATTGCATGTAGTGCCCCACAATTTATCACCCTGCAAGTCACACATCAACTTCGCATTTTGAGACACGCCACTGCGCCCCACAGACTATCATGCCTGAACCAAGAGAAGCTAACCTCTACAAGGTAATGAGTCTTTCAGCAGGGACACTCACCTGGAGCTGTTTACGCATTCGAGGCTCAGGAGCAAGAAAGCGATAGGTCCTACACACACACACACATGCATCAAGTGCATCATTGCCACTCTAAACTGGTGTGCAGGGTTTTCGTCACTTTGCTTTCACCTACATGCTGACCCTATGATTTGTTGGGAAGTTTGTAGCAAAGGTCAATACAGGCTCTTATCATAGTTTTGTTTGTGCCTGGGTGGTATGTATTTAAGATACAGCAGTTCCAAAAAGCTATTTTTAACTATGCTGGAGTTCCACAATAATACTTATAACNCCTATGATTTGTTGGGTAGTTTGTAGCAAAGTTCAATGCAGGCTCTTATCATAGTTTTGCTTGTGCCTGGGTGTTATGTATTTAAGATACAGCAGTTCCAAAAAGCTATTTTTAACTATGCTGGAGTTCCACAATAATACTTATAACATATGTGATGTATTCAAAGTATCATTTCATCCTTGTATGAAGTTGGTTTTCTTTTCATAGGATATAGGTAAAAAAATATTGGAGAAATGTTTAATAGTTTCATCAAAAAATGTGTATTTGAAACACACTGCAACACAGTTCAAGCACCATGTAGGCGACAGCCTGAAGCTACTCTCGACATAGCTTCTCTAGCGCTGTACATACAGCTCCATTCGAGCTTCGATGTCTAAACTCACCATGCTCACCTCACGGAACCTAAAAACTTATCTGCGTCTACACAACACTGGTTCGCCAGTTTCCAACCGCAACTTCACTCAGAAAAAGCTCCTGTAAATAATGAACAAGTTCAGCTATTTTCAGGTAGTTTCGTTCATCGCACATACTCTGCTGGCCTGGAAAGTCATCCAAATCCTCAACATTGAGTCTGAGATGTGTGTGTCACAGATTGCAATANACATACTCTGCTGGCCTGGAAAGTCATCCAAATCCTCAACATTGAGTCTGAGATGTGTGTGTCACAGATTGCAATATTTGTAATTAATGACAGAGGGATACAGCGAGCTGAAAGAACACCCTCAGGAGACCTGTCAAGAGTGTTTAATTAACCGTGTTTAATTAACCATTAATCCCCTGCAATAAGAGGATATATCTCAGTACTACTTACCTGTCTGAGAACCCTTTAATATGCAAGATCTTCATTTGTTTCAGTATAGTTGTCTTTCCTGACTCTCCTGGTCCTTAAACAACAAAATAAAAATTTTATGGTGACAGCATAGAGTCATAAGCCCTCCACATCAATAGAGACAAATATAATGTACAAGATGTTTCACTCGCTTTCAGACCCTGATGTTTGCACACGGATGAAACAATTTGTAGGCAATTTCCGGGTTCCCGAACTGTGCAATAAATTGTAGCTGGCACGCCTTTATGGACTCCGTTTTACAGTATGCGTGGACGATAAACACACACTGCTTCACTGAGTACCGATGTATACCGTACCCGAACAAACACGAACCACTATCATGTCCGCCACAACTGCAGGGACAAAGACTCGCACTGAAAGCACAAATCTGTATGGGTGGCATTTAATGGCCAGATAGTCCAGATGCCCACCACACAGAGACTAGAGACTGTGGTGCCACCTCCACTGATGTCGCTACGCTTCTCATACACCAAGGTATGTCCTTAGTACATTTCATTACATCATGACCAATAGTGTGGCATTTATGAGCAAACACAAGGGGCTGGGAGTGAGTGAAAAATCCTGTATTATAATAAAAACATGGGGCCAAGAGCGAGTGAAACATTGTGTATTATAATAATAACATGGGGTTGAGAGCAAGTGAAACAACATGCATTATAATAAAAACATAAACATTATTAATGCTAAAATAATTTTACAAGACATTCTGACTTTGTATTTACGCTTTGAGAACCTGAAAGTAAAGCTTATAAAATATGTTTTTTAGACATTAACTAACTGATGCTTTTACAACTTTTGCAAACCACCCATCAAGAACTGGTTGTTAATATTGTCAAGTGTATTTCTATGGACTTGTATTTTTCTTCAGTTGTGAATTACGATGATCACCTGAGGGCAGATTGGTTGTAGTCGACAAGTTGGGAACTTCAAAGGAATCTTGCAATGAGAACGTGGAGGGCATTGGATGTGTGTTTCAAGGTGCAGGCTGCAGAACTCAAGCAATGGCATTTGCTGTTCACTCTCCTTTTTTTTACAGTGTGTGCTGTCCAGCAGCTGTAACTTAGAAAATTCTATATTGTTCGAGAACCTTGTACGCTTGATTAAATCCAGCAAGTGCCCAGTTTTAAATGTAGTGGCGTTAGAACAGGCAAACCCTCTTTGGGCTCTGCCCTTTGAAGGAGCATATTTAAATTTAACTAAGATGTACATCCTTTAGCAGATTGTTTTGTGGAGATTATCATACACAGAGTCTGCAGCAGTGGTACTTCTCAGCTTATAAATAAATACTACAAGTTATCTTTTAATTTATTTATTCAGATAACATTTTGCTTGCATGTCTGTTATGGTACAGTGGTACTGTGGGTTTTGGATGGTCACAGACAGATGGGCCTCATATGTACATATGTCACATTTTCTCATAGGTATATTAAATTTTACATTAATATTTGAGAGAGAACTCGTAATCAGGCTGAAAACTGCAGGGTGGTAATATCATCATATAGCCCACCATGTGGATTATTTAGACCATAATGTCTGATGTTGTTGGGAGCAGTAGATATGTGAAGGCACCCACAGAAAAAGGGCCAGCTCAGGATGGACGGGATCAACTCCCAGTGGAGAGGATCAACGGATTGTGGGCCAGGCACGGATGGATCCCACGGTGACCCAGTCCACGATACTTGCCAGTGTTGGGGCTCCTGTTGCCCACAAAGCATTTCCCGATGCCTTGCCGAGGCGAATCTGCAATCCCAGTGCCAACTTACATACGGCAGCTCCGTTTGCAGTGGCGCCAGGCTATAGTAACGTGGAATGCCACAGACTGGCAATGTGAGGCGTTCAGTGATAAATGCTGCTTCATTATGGGTACTGATAATCATCGAGCCTGGGCGTGAAGGGCCCCTGGTGAACATTATAATCCCAACCTCGCTATTAAACAGCATACTTCCCCCCAAGGCAGGCATTATGGTCTAGGGAGCCAAAGCCTGAGATAGCCAATCTGCTCTCGTCGTGTTATGTGGAACACTGACGGCCTAGCAGTGCGTGGATGAGATCCTACACCCCCATCTGCTCCNTCTAGCAGGATAACACCCAACCACACACAGCATAGGTCACCCAAGTCTGCTTTCCATCATGTCCAAACACTACCATGGCCTGCTCGCTCCCCTGACATGTCACCAATCGAGTATTTGTGGGACCAGTTGAAATGCCAGCTGCCGCTGTGCCACAGTGTCCAGAATTTGAACATACGGTCCAACAGCTGTGGGACTGTCTGCCACAGGACAACATCCAGCGTCTTCTGGACTCCATGCCAGACCATGTTGCGGCATATATTGCAGTGCGACGGGGTGCAATGCACTATTGAAGATGACCAAACAGATACTACAGATCCATATGCAACTGTCCTGCCACTCTGTTTTAGTGACCATGTATATTACTCATCTGTATCACTACCTCTATAAAGTTTTAGTATTATTCTATGCATCCTTCTGTGTGCACAATTTTAATTGCCCGGCAGTGTAGTTAATTTTTGGTTCTATAAAAAAGGTTTTAAGAATTGGTTAAATTTTTTTAGGCTTTTCTGGGAAAAGAGGCTTCCTCTTCCTTATATCTTAAATGTGACCATGTGTGAAAAGGCCTTATTATAGCCCTGCACAAGGCTTGGTACCTCTCACACAACTGAAGTGGGGACCCCAGAGATGAAGATTCATAGACAAGTTAATCTGAGCTACACACCCTGACATTATTCTGAAGAGCATTTGGCGATGTACCTGTACAGACTTCTACTACTAGGGCGTTCTCTGACCACAGATGCATACACTAAGCCTAAGTCTGGATGCCAGGGTGCCTGTCGGTTGAGGTGTGCAAAAAGCAGCTGGTCCTCACATACTAGCAGGAGGAGTGGCATCAAGATTAGTGGCCTGAGCATTCTTCTGTAGTAGGGTTGACATACCCAACATTACCAAGAGAATATTTTTTTTTAGACTTACTTACAATATAATTTAACACAACCGGCTTTGGGGCACCTTGTTCCAAAACTCTAAATCACAGCAGATAACCAATTTACAACAGTATTCGTAACTACGAACTGGGTCTCCAGGAAGGTGTAGTGTATGAATGTAAGGTTACTGTAGTGTATAAATGTTAAGGTTATGTAGGGAGGTAAACATCTAAAGGTTGGCAACAGCAAGAGAGCAAGNTAAACATCTAAAGGTTGGCAACAGCAAGAGAGCATGAGAGGCAGTTGGTTGGCATGGACAGGGAGTTGGAGGCACAATGTGAAAAGAGGAATGTGGCAGCGTAAGCAATAAAATGTAAAACAGTAAAGAAGGAATGTTGATTTCCAATAAGTGTGACATATGCTTGCCCCCAGGCAACCTGCATGGTTTTCATTAGCTGAGATTACTACAGCAACACAGTGACGGGACAAGCTGGCCAGGATGACAATAGTTTGGAGCCCCCTACATTCCTCCACGATAAAAGATTTCTGAACATAGTTCTGTATCAACGTAGTTTTGAATTCACAACAACCAGGAGGCACTATCCTTGTTTGACTCTGTGTGTAACTGTCACTTTTTTTTGCCCTCTCGATGTTCATCACTACATCTGACATCCTCCTTGCATGTTTACATCCAGGAAGGCAAACAGATGTTCCTTTGGCGCTCCTTTGCCCATCCAGGATGTCACTAATCTGACCTTGCCTTATAGTATATTTTTTAAGTAAGGAAACATGTTATAACCCCAAGTGCCACACAAAATCAAAAACTTAAAATGTAATAAACTATTAGATGAAAAAAAAACATTGAAAACTAATAGAGTATTACATCCCCTTCCCAACTACAAAAATTCACTTTCCTACATCTTTAAGTTGCAGACTGTGGACTCACAGTTGGCTCTGTTGGTTAGTCAATGGCCTCCCACCTCAGGAGTACCTGGTTCAACCCTGGCCTCAGCACGCAGGAATGTTTTGGATTGGGGGTTCTACGAGGGGTGTGTGGTGGACACTGCGGTGGTGTGGGGGTTTTCTTGGGGCTGTTACTTTTCCCCCCCACCATCTTTACTGTGCTGCTGCTCCACCCCTATCTCATCTAAGTTCATCCATTCTTCAGACTGGACAAGATGATAGGTCCCTTGGGTTAGGGCAGCCAGTTCCAATTAGCGCCAGCCGGCCTTAGTAATCCTGCCACAGGCGGGAACATCACACAGATATTTCAGTTGCAAACTTTATAGAATGCTTGGTGGGTCAATGCGAGCCTCTTCTGGGATGATAGACGAACTCATTGTGAACCTAGCAAGCCACAATTACTTTATTACAAAGTCATATAGTTTTCAAAAGAGTAAGAATTTGTAACATTTTGAAAAGAGTTANCAAGCCACAATTACTTTATTACAAAGTCATATAGTTTTCAAAAGAGTAAGAATTTGTAACATTTTGAAAAGAGTTAAATATTATTAACACAATTAATGGCGATACCTTTAATCATTAGTTATTTGATATTACTTTAATGTGTACTTATTCCATGTAATAAATTATTGTCACTCTTGCGTTGTTATCCTTGTATGTCTGCACATGTACCCCTCCTGTGGCCCAGTCTAATAAGGTTCTCACAACCCCTGTACCCCCATTTTTCTGTCTGTCTGATTCCCCCATGGGATACAGAGAGGTGAGCCCCTGTTCATGGATCCCCACCCCTCATTACGAGGGAACCTAGCTAGAGACAGACATCTCACACCTCGTCGGAACAGTTGCTTGCCAGGCAGTCCGCTTGGCATGCTGGAGTTATCTGGCCAGAGATAGTGGACCCAGCAGGCTGGTCCTTCAGTTGTTGATGCTGTGGCTGCTGCTGTGGTTGTGATTATGGGGCGGATTACTGTCTGCTGGCTGTAACACCACTGACAGGTCCCTGTATACCATTGTCAGGTAGCCAGAAACTATTTCAAGGGCATTGGTGGGCAGAGGAGTGGAAGTCGTTGGCTGGTTGGCATCATGGTGCTCCCAACGTTGACAGTGCAGTCCTCCCGTGCAGTCTACTCTCATGATTACACAGCTGCACCCATCCATCTGCCGAATGTCTCAGCCTCCGGATGTACCTGGCTAGGTCTCGAACCCCCAGCCCTGTCCCATGCCCTGGGGAGTCTGGAAGGGAGTGTACACTGAACAGATCTTCTCCTCACGGAGACTGGGGAAAAGGTAGAGTGCCTACCAGAGTACAATGAGAGGATCTGTGCAGTGTGTGTTCCCTCCCAGACTCTTGAACCAGTTAGGTAATGTTCCAGGTAACTGCGAAACACTAACAGCTTGTGATGGATGAAAGAGGTGATCAAAGTAAAATTTAAAACCCAAATTTCAACTTGATTACCATTACGTAATGTCCATACAAGATACGTCTAACACACATGCAAGTTGCGAAAGAAAAAATATATAAACTGTCATCATGGTAGGAAAAACAATGTACCTAGCAGCAACAGCTTGATCGCTTTCGTGTACTGTTGACTCCACATCCGGATCTTCTTGTCTAGCTCCTTACTCGCCTTCCTCTCTTCACTTTGTTGCTTCCCTATACACCTCATGGCAGGTTGGAGCTAGCACAATGTCTCTACTGTCCAGGTATCTCCTCAAGCCTCCAGCACTAAAATTTCAGTAGAACCCATTAAATATTCACTTATCACAAATGGTTAATTTTTTTTTATTAGAACAAATATTAATGATTTATTTATTTAAAAAGCTGTAATACTGTATGACTAGGATCCGTTGTTGTGAAGGATTTTTCAGGGTGCTCCTATTTCCTTCCCCATCTTCGTTCTGTTGCTGCTCCACCCGTATCGCATCTTACCTCATCTATACTTCAGGCTGGCTGGAACAGACATGTCCAGCAAGCAGCTCCTATTACCTCACATCCTCATTGTTGACCTTGCCAAAGATTTACATTACCGTGTGGCTATGTATGCTACATAAAAACTTTTTATTAATACAGATATGCTACTTAGCGTTGCAAACATTTTGGTGAACTGTTGCAGCAAGCGTCTAAAGGCATTTCAGTTAACTCTGTAAACCATTGGACTTAACTTCAGATTCATTTTCCTCTCCTTATCACTTTGCTACTAGGTGATATAGCTCGCAGACTAAATCATTTTATCATGCAAGATAACCACGATGTAAAGCTATATCAGCTGTGGTGTAATTAACCCATCAGCAGTGTCAACAGACCACTGATTGATTGTAATACATGAATGAACTGCAAGGCAGGAAATGCATTCACCACAAAATCAGACAGTATGCAAATACCAGGGTTTTACAGTTACAGCGAATCAAGGAGATTTTGGGGAGTTGTACCTCAATTTATTTAGCATTCTCACTTGCGTGTAATATTTTTGGTAGTTACTTTTTCTCCCCTACACTTTGTGCCTCAGTAGACAAAATAAATTCCCGACAGTCCCACACATAATGGTGTAGTTTATTTGTGGTTCGTCGACACTTTTTTGGATCAAACAGAGAGAAACCAGGTGTGTTGGTAATGCTTAGTAGGAAATAGTTTGTGTGCAAAATATTATAACACTGAGTGCGCACGAATGTGGTGCGTTGTCCCTTTGAGGTAATTTTTCTAGACTCGGTCAAGCATTGTTTGCATGAGGCAGAGGAATAACCTAGAAGTATAACTTTAGCAGGGCTTCAGAAATGTTGTAAACAACAGTGAATGGACTATATCTAGATGTGTAGTGTAATCGCCAATGCACTTTAAATGTGTTTTAATCTGCGTACAATATTATTTTTAACTTATGAAAGCAAGTTATGTATAACAACGCTATTAAAACAAAATCTCAAGTCACTAAGAAACTGTGTGTGTGCGCATACTAAATAAAAAAGTTTACTTCACAATGTGAGCTCATTTTCATTTATGTCTTTTTTCCTTAACTACCATATCTATTCAATAGGCTAGTGCATGCCCATGTTTATCATCTAACACTTATGGGGAAAATACTAAATAGGCAACATACATTAAAAATGTATTGTAACTTAAAACTAAGCAGTTTAAATTATAAATGAAAATCAAACATAATGATAGGCTATTAGTGGTAAAGTGAGCACTTTTGAAGCTTTCTCATTTGAAATAATAGTCAATAAATATATTTTATTTTAGCCTTAGACGTTAACATCCAAGTGCGGTGGAATATACGCACTGTGTTTATTAATTACATGGCAATATTTATTTAAACAGGTGATGAAAATATAGACATAACGTCTCGACTGCTACACCAAAATTATACTAAAAAAAAAAGAGGTATTAACTAATTGATTTGTCTAAACACAATATATGCATTAATTGTTTACCATTTATGAAAAAATAGACACAAGAAGGGCAGGTGAACATCAAAAACATGCATAGCCAAATTATTTCAATTAAATTAAATGACTTTATAAGGATGGCTTATTTACATCACCTACATTCACCCCACAGTAGCACTACAAACTGCGTGATGAAATTTACTTTTTAAGTCTTTCTTCAACATCAAGTTACCACAATAATTTATATAAGTATTTAGCAGTTGTTACCTTACCTGTCCCAAATGTAGACTGAAATTCTAGACACAAGTTGACTCGGTGCTGTGTACACAAACAGGGAGTGCCTTGGTCAAGATATTGTTCTGTCTTTATCACAACTGTGTACATGCTTCAATTAGTTAGACTACTGGCTGCTCAAACAGCTGATAAGATTATCTGTCAGAAGTGCCAGATTACCCAGCATCAAGTGTCAAGTTGTTCACACATCATTTACCTCACAAATTTTGTACTTAGAAAAATAATCAAATCAGCAACAACTTAATATTGCTATTTTTATTCAACTGGCCTCGTTATTTATTTCTAACAGATCTTCATCCCCTAATAAAAAAAAATGCATAATACATGCTTTTGATACAATGGTTTAGCCAGTGTTCAATCGAGTTGAACTGCGACTTTTGGAGCGCACTTAAAACCAAGGAATTTTTACACCCATGAGGCTGAAGTGAGATAAAGATGAAGCAGCAAAGGAATGTGAGACAAGTAACACACGAGTACCCTGAGAAAATCCACCACTTCAAAGGCACTCACCACACTTCACAAATGTGAAAACTGGGCTGGGCATGAACCCACCTAGAACAGAATCATGTTGGTGGAATGTCTGTGTGATTCTTTCAGATTTGGTAAAGTATCTGGTTTGATACCTGTCCTAGTGGGCCGCAAACTTTATGGAGAAAAATTCTCATATGGCTATAGCGTAGAGGATATTGCTGCATGTAGGTTTTTTCACAGTATTGCTCCTTCATCCTCTCCCATTTTTATCATGCTAATTACAGTCTCAACTCATCTTACTATTTCTTCAGTCTAACCAGGACCGACTCATCTTTACCTTAGATAGGCAGGGCCAATTGGTTGTACTTGAAAGAAATCTTAGTCCAATCATATCAACCAATTACATCAACAAGCTCATGAAGCAAATTTACAGTCACCTTTCATGCCATAATGAAAAACCTAGGGTAATGTGAATGTGGCTTTAATTCACAAAAATGAAAATGAAAAATTAATTATTACATAAACTTTCACCACAACCAAACAAAATGAAAAATAATTTTATGATATCTCAGCTTTAATGAACGTTTAATGTGAATCTTACCACTTCAGTAAATTTCCCACCGCACGCTGTGAAAAACATTGTTGCATGCCATGACTCTGCATCACCTGGCTGGCTCCATCACTCCTCGAGCTTGCGAAGTGCAGTGCTTCAAGGGCATGACCGGTAACTGGAGAAGCACGTGCACAGTGGCGGGTGGCACCTTTGCTCTGTCTTTGTGCCCTCCTGTTCATCCCTCAGGTGCATACTGATATAACTAGTAACCGGAGAACAACACACACGAAGGTACAGACAAACCACCAGCAGAAGATTGACGCGTGCTCCGACAAGCTTACTTATCCTTGAGGATTGAATGTCTGGGGTTATCATTGTAAGAATGTTCCGGTCATTGCCCTCAACTTCCTCAGCGTGACTCGGGGAGTGAGGAACCTCCTCGATCAGGCCAGCTGGTCTATAAAAGCCATGGCGGGCCTCCGAGTAGTCAGTCTGGAGTCCAAAGCCTTGCGCACCCTTAAGCAATAGGTGTACAAAGCCAGCAAAGCGATGAGCTGCAGCAACGATGGTGACTAGCGAGAGTGAAGTCTCCAGACTGCGAGCATCGGTACAGCGGAGTGAGAGACTGACAGGTGGGACTATTGAACTGGATGTGTGAGTGACCAGACATTTGGAATGGTGGCAACGGACAGTTGGATTGAATAGGTGTAAATAATAAGTGTAAAATAAATGACTGTAACCAACATAAAAACCTTAAGACCAATTTAAAGACATTAATTAAAATTGAAATTGACATAAAATATTGCCCTCACTACAAATAACAAGTGTTAATTGTAGAAATAGGAAATTGTAGAAGTTTTAAATAATAGCTGTGTGTTTTTTATAGCAAAAATTTTTTTTGATTAAATTTAGTTTTTATATTTTTATTAACACCTTCACCCATCAAAAACTTGGATGCGCCCCTGGTGACTTATAACAATATATTTGCACACAATTAACTCAAAACAAGAAATTAATTTCAGCACATCTGAAAAAATAACTGAAAACAATGGACTGTAAAATGAAGGAAAGGTGTACAAAACTCTTAGAACAAAACAATAAAACAAGAAGAGTACAAAGTATTTTAACAAATCTGCCAAAATTTCAAGTTTTATTTCAAGACATTAAGTTATATAATAAGTGGTAGGACAGAACAATTTTTTATTGTTAGTCACTGAAATAAACAATTGATACGCACTTGAACATTCACTGAACCCAAAAATTTTCAGTTCAGTACAACGCCCAATACCAAACGTCTCATCAAAACGAATGTTTGCATTTCTTTTTTCATATAAGTTCCTGTAAACAAAATATTTACAGAAACACAGAAAATGCATTTACCAACCGTTTAACCAGTAAAGTAAATAAAACATTGCCCATCAACTGCTAATATTAAATAACAAGAAGTTACTGATATAACTAATGAGCCTATTTTCCTCAACGTGGTTGAAATAAATTTTTAAATAACTTCATAAAAGCTGAGTTGGTAGGTAGGACTTGTCTCATAAGAGATGAAACCAGAAAAATATGCAACAGTAGTAAGGCGATTTCAAATACACACATGCTATGCCCAGGTCTCGAACCCAGAAAACCTTGTACCATTAGCTAGTGTGCAATCCACTGCATTACAGAGGTCGGATTAGAGCATCAACTTCAAATTTAATCAGTCTAATTTTTTTTTATGATAGGATTTACACACCTTAAATATTTACAGGGCCCTCATTTTGAAAATAAGTGACTGAACCACTTATAGCAAGTAAGTTTTAATGGCCTACCATAGAGCTACTTGTAAGAAGAAGAATTTGGTGAAAATCGGTTGACTGGTCCTTGAGAAATGGCTTAAAACATTGATATTTTTAATGTGACGATCNAATGATAGGATTTACACACCTTAAATATTTACAGGGCCCTCATTTTGAAAATAAGTGACTGAACCACTTATAGCAAGTAAGTTTTAATGGCCTACCATAGAGCTACTTGTAAGAAGAATTTGGTGAAAATCGGTTGACTGGTCCTTGAGAAATGGCTTAAAACATTGATATTTTTAATGTGACGATCTTCATAAATGGAAGACAAAAAAGTTATGTATTAGCACATTCGATGATTGTATACTGCCAGTATACAAAGTCAAGTTGAAATCAATTACACAGTTTTGTAGATATAGCACACTAAGAAAAAGTATTTAATGCCAACATTCTGAAACTAAGTGTCTTGTTACACTTAAAAATATATACAGGATGGTCTGCCTAATGTGGACGCTCCCACAATATAACTTGATTTTTTATGTCATATCTCTGGAAACAATCAACCCTTTCTTACCAAATTCAGCGAAGAAGTTGCACTGGGGTAGGCAATATAACTATATTAGGGTGGTCCTCCTAACATGGACACCCAATTTTTTCGGAATGGTTGCAGATCATGAAATGCGGTTTTCGCTAAATGAAATTACTTACGGGGGCATGTAATTTGCTGCAAAAAAACTATTCATAATACGTGTATGGACAGAAATAATTAAACCACGTACAATTTTACCCCTGGAAACATACATTTATTTCAACGGCATATGAAAGTACGTGCAAAGAGGAATTCAGTGATATAGCATATGCAATGGAAAGTAACACAGAAACGCCAAGAAATAATGTGCAAATATGATTAACTTAAGTCGGCCGGTAGCATGGGGCAGGGGACCTGGACTCACAGCTGTAAGAAGGCAACCAGTGCCGTGACTCATCCTGGCAGATCAAGACCCTGGCACTCTGTCTGCGGTGGCGACTGACCTGGCAGACGTGACTAGTGCATCGTTGTCACCTTTCGAGCAACATACAGGACTACCAAATCCGAAGGGCACGGAGGAGGTTGTTGCCACCCATACCTTCCCTTGAAGAGATAAAGTGGATGTTGGTCGAAATAGAGCTAGCAAGATGCAGGTATTAGAAAACAAAGTGTTCTGAGAGTAAGATGACCTACTGACTCAAATTTGGTGGGCTTGTTTATTACATTGCCAAAATACACCAGTCACATTCTAGACTATACCCAAAGTGGTTACCTGAAGGGCAAAGCTAAGTTAACCAAGTGTATGACTGATGTGGAACGCAGTATTAATGGAGCAAGGGTATGAAGCCAGAACAGGTGATGTAATGTTGCACACATCATAATTGGTGACTGGAATCACAGCTCGGTTTTACTCACTTGGTAGAAACATGAAAACTAAATAAAGGTGCCATACTAAAAATAAAATAAACAAAATTCAAGTCTCGGATTATTTCCTCCGTATTTTTATTTCAAGTTAGAAAAAGAACAGTTCACTTTCTTTCATTAATTAATACAGAGTCACGAATAGTCAGCTGAACGAGGCAGTCACGCAAAAGCAGCACCGCAGTAGTTCATTTATTATTCACGAAACAAAAAAATTGCATTGCGCCCAATTACGAAGGCAGGAGGGACATTAGTTCCCTCCTGGCACCCTAATGACCTCCCACACCAGCGGAAATAATTTTGTAGAATTAAGTTGTTAGTCGAAAATTTAAGTTAAATAAAAATAATTAGAGGTCATGGGTGTTTGCCGGTGTGGGCGAAATTTGCCACGCTCTACGTGTCTTCTTCTCCGAGAGCTGGTTGACGACTGCTAGCAAGTGGTAGGCGCTCGTGGCTAGTCACCACGTGCTCTACCCCCACTCCTCGCACCAGGGTGCTAAAAACCTAACCAAATAAGTGCATGGCTTGGTACAGAACCCCTTCGGATACCGTACGAACCCCCGTCACAACCACCATCCCACACAAGCCAAACTGTCTCGTAGTAAAATAATTAAATTTCTAAAACATTCTCGAAGGAAAAAAATGTCAACAAAAGTAGTAAAAGCTTTTAACTCAGATTGCTACTGCAACCTTAACTGCATTTCCAGAAAAACGCATAACCGATAAAAATGCTAACATGGCCAAAATTTCCCCTACTTGACGCATGATGGCTGGGAAGCTTTGTGTGTCACGTAGTCTACAAGGGGGGCTCTTTTATTTGGGTTCAGGCCAAGAATGCTAGGCATCTTTATGGGCTGGTTATTGTGGGTGCGCTTTAGCTCGGAGGGAGTCTGTATACAGAGTCGGCCTCGTTGGGCGGCGGCAGGCTATGTAGGTGTCTAAGGCGGCGTGGATAGCAGTGGATACTGGCTTACCACCTGTAGACTGACACTGTAGCTGAACGCTGGCAGGCGGCGGTGGATGACTCTGCAGGCCCTGTCCAAGGGTGGCTGGTCCAGGGGCTACTGGGCTCCGGGTGGCGGCAGCGGGTGCTGGCGACGCCCAGTCCCACGGGCAGTCCAAGCTGCAGGCGGACGACAGATGCAGTGTGCCGGCGATCTTCCAGGGTGGCTCGAAAAAGTTACTAAGGAGGACTGAGGAGTGAGGCTCCTGCAGTCGGCGGCCGGTTTGTGCCTGATCCCGAGCGGAGGAAAGATTGAAGGCTGACTGGGAGGGGTTACCTGGCAATTGGCTAGCTGTAGGAGCAGATGACTTCTTATCGGCCCACTTAGTCCCTCCTCATTGGGTGAATGGCATTAGGTTAGATACTAAGGGTTGTCGCAACAAGCAAGGGGTTGGTGATGCAGTAGAGCACCCCTCAACCGGAATTGTCGGGGGAAGGGATATTCCGGTTATGGGAAATGAGGGTGGGGTGGTGTGAAAAATAACACATTTTTAGTCTGAACTCGTGTATATGTGGCACATAATTTTAACTTAAGAAATTGATGAGTGTAAATTATTAGTTTTATCCTTAAAATTACAAAACCATAAAAAAAAAAACACTACGTACTTGAGTCATAAAACTCCCGGCGCTGCGTTAATGACATTCATTCACAACCTGCTAGTGGTGATTCTAATCTCTTCGTGTGCATGTCTGCCTAAGTAAGGGAGGTCTAGAGATAATCTAGGGTTGCAGCAGTGACATCATGTTACCGTTTGTGTTGACATGCAACTGATAAAACTTCCCGAAGTATAGTCAATTCCGCGGACAATCTTTCCCTTACTGCATAGCACGTCGGCACAATATACATTTACAAGAGCGGGGCTGATGTATTATAGATGAGGTTCACAAAGTACCGTATTTCAAAATGTATAGGCCGTACATTTTTACAAAAAAAAACCAACAAAAAGTGGGGTGCTGCTTATTTACGAGATATTGGCATTAAAAAATTCTTCCCCCTAAACCATGTTTAGAAATTTGTCAACAAACAGTACGATCTAATGTTTTAACTTAGTTTTTAAGGAAGTCAAAAAAATAATTAATGAATAGCCCATCACTTGTGTTTAAAAGCGTATGGGTCGCACCATACTTCAGCCTGCCTGTCCTCAACAGTTCTGCTTTGTATCATCTCCAGGCGCCTTCCAGCTGGCTCACTTCTTTTCTCTTTTTTTCTTTCTCCCTCTCGCTTGGCGCCATTCCTTTCCACCTCCACCCCCTCCACTCATAAAAACCTCAGCCGCCCAAAGCCAAGCAACCTTGCTCCCTCCCCCTCTATTATGATTGTCATGCTGTCTCTCTCTCTCATGGTTGAATGTGAGAGCCAGCAGCAGCTGTGTGTGTGTCTGACGCCGCACGCACACACACATGCATCATACCATTGCCTGCCCGGCGACACAAGGTGCAAATGTTCTGCAATTGAAACACAGTGTTAAGGCATTTTGACATAAATACAAAAGTTTTAATTACGCGAAATACTGCGCTGTTGCCACTTTTCAGAAAACGGAGGCCAGGCGGGGCGGTAACGATAACACTCAACTGCAAATTAATTAGTTTGACTAGTTTGACGTCATAGTTTGCTGTTGCCACACTAACACGATGAGGCCCGGCAATATTTACAGAAATACAAAAATTCTGTGCAGTCTATACACGCAAAAATACGGTACATTTACACTAATACGTTACAACACTAAATTCTGAAAGTCCACTAAAACCAATGGCATGTGTCACACATTGCCATTAGTCACTGTCACTTGTGTCTTTATGCAGCTGTTCCACTTGGGCCGGCTGTCTCTTTTCAACATGCAGCTTGTTTACCAGCTAGCTAGCATGTACAGTCTGGTGTGAGCAACGAAAAACCTCTCGTGAGCACGGGAAAGTTATGGCACAACTATGCGACATACAAATTTTTTTGGAAAATTAGTTCCGGATAAGGGGAGTTCGGTTCGAGGGAATTCCGGTTAAGGGGTGCTCCCAAGTGCCTTTGTGCACTCGACTCACAGTATGGGTGGCCGGCGAATTGTGTGGTGTTTTGCGATGTACGAACTACCAGTTAAGGGAGCCAGCAGTCCTACCCTAGTATCTGCAATGGTTTGGCAAGATCCGGTCACCTGCCCCTCTCTTGGGGGATAGCGTTTACAGGGGGGTTGAGAGGTACAAATCACCCTTGGAATTAGAACGCAGTGTGTCGACTTGAGAACGTATTTATTCTCCGGAGACTAAACACGGTGACCCGTACTAACTCCTAGGTTTTCGTAGTTACCAAACAACCAGTAGAAGTTGCGGTGAAGGGGACCTGTTAAAGCAAGAGCAAACCTAGAGCAACTAATAAAGTAGTTGTGAGAACGACTTAAACCCTACTGTCGTCTAGTGTGGTCCTGAAGGGACAGGGTGCGACACTCCAAAGTGGAGTGCATATCTGGGGGGTTGAAGTAATCTTTACTGGTAGTAGATCGGTTGCGGCAGACGGCCCCAGCACAGTAGTGGTAGGGCGAGTTGCTGAGTTGCCAAGGCAGAGAAGGCCAATGTGATAACTACTCGACGTCAACAGCGTTCCAATTTTTTTTCTAACCTACTCTAAAACTAAGTGTTATATGTGATCCTGCGGTAGGGATGGGAGTTAAGTGCGTCTCAGGGCTAAGCCCCATACGCCTACAAGGGATGGAAATCATGCAAGGAGACGTGCATCGCAGCAGAAAGGGATTAGGCTGCCATGGCCACATTTTGGCCAAGAAAACATCCCTACGTGTACTTATAGATAAATTACTATACTAAGAGAAAGAGAAAAACTGGCATAGGAACCGTAAAAACCCTTTCGACGGGAAAGAATTAAAAAATTGTTGCATGCATTATCAGAATTATCAGGAAATGCTACAGGAGACAGATGGGTGGAAAACATGCTCTTTAATAGTAGGGAGAGAAAATTCTATAAGAGAGGGGGCTGGCCATTTTTCATTATGTGGCCCTGGTTTAACCAGAGCTTGCACATCACTCAGGTGGGGGGAGTAGCGCCATGGGCCCTCTAAACCCNCCAGTGGATCCTGAACTTGCGTTCTGGGGGCTCGTCCGGCCCTAAATACAGACTGGTGTTGTCCTTCGACTTCCTTCGGGCATCTTCGGCCGGCCGGCTCCTCCCTGAGTGGACGGCATCATTCCTTGCTGCGCTCTCTTGGCGAGGGTTGGAAGCAGGGTAGCTCTGTGTTGCGGGTGGTAACATGGCGATCGCTTAGGGGTAGGCCAGCTCTGTTCAGGTGGCGAGGTGGAGGCGCATGACTGACAAACGTATATTATTGCTACTGGCTATGGTGGGTAGTTTTCATTTCTCGGGTGTAGCAGTCTGGGTTCGTGTATCGTGGCTTCCCACGGGCTGAGTTTAAGTCGTAGATGTATATATAGTGCATTGCCAGCTACAAGTCATGCGCCATACCTACAAGCTATTACAATTCCTCGATAAACAAAAGAAAATTAACCAAATGTCTCGATTAAATTATTATTAAATGCATCATTACAATGTCAACATGTGGCACAGGAAGTGGTCAAACGTCATGGAGCGTGGTCTAACAGAGACTGGGCAGTAACAGACAAGCCCGACGCAAGATTCAAAGCCTCTCTTATACTGTCCACAGAGTGGTGAGCTTGGGGAGTGTGAGGCGAAGGGAGAGAGAGCAAGAGGAGAGCACCATCCCTCTGCACAGCTGGGCTGCGTGGTGGCAGCACCACCTAATGGGCAGCAGACACAGCTCTGTAGAGTGCACGTGCATACTGCGCACACACGTGGACCTCTGCAATGAACTTCCTCTGAAAGCAGACTCGGTGACGTGTGACAGCGTAACAGTTACGCCTTGGTGGCCGGGGGGTCTGGCTATGTTGGAAGCTTAAATGGATTNTCGGTGACGTGTGACAGCGTAACAGTTACGCCTTGGTGGCCGGGGGGTCTGGCTATGTTGGAAGCTTAAATGGATTAAAGACATTGCCCGTGGCACGTCAGAACGGTTAAAAAACATGAACTCTTAACAGTGATGAATTTCCNTAAATGGATTAAAGACATTGCCCGTGGCACGTCAGAACGGTTAAAAAACATGAACTCTTAACAGTGATGAATTTCCAAGCACTATCACTGTAGTTACAGTGGTTACGCTATTCTGCAGGTTACACACAAACTTAGCACTCTAAGGAAAGTCTAAAAACTGGGACAAATTTACGATTGCTAAAATTATAAATCAGTTAAATGCTTTAAAATGGAGTTAAGGGAAGTCCGAGATTTGACAATTAAAATATGTGTGTTAAAAATTTTGAATTGCTACAGGTAAATCCGATTACAATCGTCTGTTGTAATCTTGGAAAAAGTATGGGGTGTCTTCAAGGGAATCACTTATATCTAAGAAGAGAATTAAACAGGAAGTGAATCACTTAAATGCCTTTCCATGACCCCACGAGGAAATGCTTACACAACTTCATACACCTCCCCATTTCTTTTAACATACAGTCTTAAGCGATGAAACTGACCTTGTGATTTTAAGTACTCTTTACTCTTTTTCTTCTAATCAGTTTCAGAGGGTAAATGAACTGGGACAATATCTCTGAAAGCTAATCTTCAGAGTCATCAGCCAATCTGCAATGTTATAAGACCATATTGAAAAAAAAGTTTAAAACTAAGAACATAATCATGAATCTGTAGGAATAACATANCTGCAATGTTATAAGACCATATTGAAAAAAAAGTTTAAAACTAAGAACATAATCATGAATCTGTAGGAATAACATAAAGAGCAGCATGGCTAATGATACAAAAGACAGGGAGGGTATTTATTACTTTATGTAGTTTTTCACTAAGAGGTAAGCGTNGGAGGGTATTTATTACTTTATGTAGTTTTTCGCTAAGAGGTAAGCGTGTCACTGTCAGTGCGACTTGAGGTCACTGTTAGACACAGCATAGTTTTCAAATTAAATATTTACATAATTACAAGTACGTACTTGAAATAAATAATCGTTAACAGCAACTGCATTTTGACTGAAGCCACCTCATTGTAAATTTTCATCCTTATAGTGTTAAAAGCGTTTATTTCTTCCAAACAAAGTTGGATCAATTGTTTGATTTGTGGTACGGTTGTTTATTGGGCGTCGTCTTACAAAATGGCAATGGCTCACCAACAAACTCCCTCTACATCAAATGGCCTGTCTTTGATGATTTAGAGGAGATATTATATGTTTTGTAAGTTTATATCATTAAACAAGTTGTATACAGGAATTGAAAAATTTTTAATAATGGTCACTTGTGATGGTTACATGTAGTAATTTAAAATCCATCCTAACTAATATTATAAATGCGAAAGTGTGTTTGTTTGTTTGTCCTTTCCCATCGCAACAAATCGACGTGATTTTTTGCACAGAGATAGTTGGAGGGCCGGGAAGTGACATAGGCTACTTTTTATCCCGAGAAAATATCTCATTCATTACGTAAAGTACGATGATAGTGAATAAGTCGGAAAAAAGTTTGTCGCCAGCGCGCTCCCTTGCAATGCGCGGTCTAAACCGTTAAAGATGGAACCATTTAATTTCTCAATACGTAAAATTCAAGCTGTTGTTTCCCCATTAAAAACATAATATTTATCAAAGAAAAACCAAAACAATAATTCTGTAGTCCATGCGAGCGGAGCTGGGGGTACAGCTAGTACTAAATAAAAAAGTAATGAATGCAGACAAACCACGCATGCAGACTTTCCCCTACATCTTGTGCCTAAAGTAAAAGTTTAAGTACAATTAAAATGATTGAATGACAGGACATGTAAAAATAGGGAAGACAAATTAGCAGAAATATTTGCAACACTTAGTCCAACCCCCGCCTTTGCAAAACCATCTGACTGGTTTGGATGGTAAGGAAGGAGAATTACAAACNTCCACTTGAAAACAGTTCTGTACCGCTTTCCTTCACCCTCCTTCACACAGGTTGAAGATGTTTGTTGAAATGGATGTGTGATAAGGACAAAAACTACAGTCAAAACTCACCATTACGACCTTTCATTGTTCCCAAGAAAATGGTTGGTACTTTAAAGGAGTGGTTTGAATTTGGTGAGAAAAATGTGTGCACTGGATTCGTAGCATTTGTTTGCAAACATTTTTCTTCATTGGCATAACACCTGTGACAGAAAGATACATGGCTGTGCTACTTAAGTTCTACAATGAAGGTACATATTTGTGTTTTAGCAGTAATCTGTAATCATATCTGCAGTCTGAGGAATAATTTCAATCTGAACACACCTACCTTTTAAAAAAAATTAAGTATTTTGTGAACGAACATAATTTTATTTTTCAGCAAACTGTTAACAAAACATTTCGTCGGCCACAGCTTCTCAAACCGATTCACGGCCCCGTTTTTATGCCAATTGCGACGGAAATGTGTGTTCACATCTGCAGTTCTGAACAATAATTTTTATCTGAAGATGCTTACATTTTTCAAACATTATTTTGTAAATGAATAATGTATTATTTTCTAGTAAACTGGAGGAAAAAAAAAAAAGTCTATGGCATTGCATCTTAGGCAGATTCACGGCCCTGTATTTATGCTAATTTTCACAATAATGTGGGCATGTGTGTCATTTTGAGGCTCTCCTGGACTGTAAATATCCATTTACTATGCCTTTACCAGATGGAAGAAAAAAATCCTAATTTCCCTTCACTCTCTTGCTGTCTCATGCTAATTTTTTAGCTTCCCATTTTTCTTATATATGATAAATGTTTAGCAGCACCTTCATGATTATATAAGTTAGGGCTATTGGTTTTCTAGTCTGTATTGTATTGTATTGTATTGTATTGTCAGAAGAGAGCTTTAAAAAACACAAAATAGTGTATGTTTTATTTGTAATACCACACAAAGTTTTAATAACCTCGCCTGTTATCCTAATAACCTTCACATATCGGAAAAAAAAAATCTGTATCTGGATATGAACTTGGACTTAGTCTGTTTGATAACAGCTGTGTCAAAGAAAGATATTTTTTCTTTCAGCAGTTCAGTCCGGTATTTTTATTATTTTGGTATCTTTCAAAGAGCAGTCCCTGAGCTAAAAACCCTGGCATAAAACTTGAGCAATGGCAGACAGCAGGGCATTTGGATATTCTCTGTGCCATATATGAAGACCACATGCTTGACAGTTGACAATCACCACTGCAATGTTTAATTTTCGTTTATGTATCCATTCGCCATCAACTGGGTGCGACGAGTCGGCGCGTCCAGGAGGAGCTGCTTCGTGCGGCAATTGGTGAACTACTTGGGTAGCGCGGCAGGCTGCAAGATATTTGGAGGGCGTGTGTAGGTTCGTTCGTAAACGCTGTATACGAAATATATGTTATTTTAAAAATTATGTAGAGCTCGCGAAAAATAAAACTATTGGTATATGTTTGTAAATTTATTATATAAAGTAGATGAAAGCTATTCTCTTCTGGCTTGTTATACTTCAAAAAGAATTGCACAGATGGCGCGCAACAACATTTCAGCGCGTGGTCTAAGCCGAATTTTTTTCTCAAGAGGTAGCGTGTTTGTAAAGTTGACTGTTCTTCTATTACTGGCTCGGAACAACACAAATTTTAAATATATTTCTTCAAATTAGAAAAAATAATTCAACAATATCATGCAATATTTCTGTATGCTTTTGGTATTAATATTAAACACGTAAGGAAAGTAGGTTGAAGAGGGGGGGATGAGACGTGAAAAAAGATTTTGAAATTGCATTTTGTTTGGATACGATTTGTTTTAATGTACCTGTAATTTTGAACACCCATACATTTCTACTTTAGCACAAAGTTTAGTTTCTATCACTAAAAACCGCTGTTTTATGACCACATAAAATAAAATGTATTAATTAATCTAGGAACTCATTCTTATCCGCGTATTTCCTACTCGTCTGATGTGCGCCGGCAGTGCACTCAGAATAGCCAACGTAATATAATTTTTGTTCGTTCATGCATCAGCTGATACAGGTTTTGTAAATGGCACGTTGTTTGTTTGGAATACATCAAATTGCCACTCACTGACTGTCAGAATCTGGTCAACTTATATGAAATTAAGTATAAACATTGGCCACCTTAATGGAAGGGACTGGCAGTTATGTGTTAGCGAGTGGGGTCTGTTTTTATCTCTTTCCCTCTTTGGAAATGTACAGGGATGGCGAAGAGAATCACAACTACAAGTGACCAAAATAAATGCAAAAAACTTAGTTTTCAACCTATTTCCTTAAAATTTTTCAATTTTTTACACAATTTTTTATGATTCCTCTAAAAAGTTATTAACTTCTCGGAAATCATTATTACCGGGGTTGTTTTATCTAGATTTGATTGTACACACTTTGCTGCCTGAAATAATGGAATTTAAGCTACTCTTCCCCTAATGCCAAAATTTAGAGACCATGTAGGGGGAGGGGAGAAATTAAACTTTAGAAAACAAACAATACTCACTCCATTAATAATATTCTAAAGTGATAGTTTCTTCAGATGGCATACTGTCTCCTAAAAAAAACAACAAATTATGAAATATCTCCCTAGCAAAACTACATTTGAACTGAAAGAAAATGGTTCCATTTTACAATAAAATATATTTCAAAACATGTAATTATAATTTTTATTTACAATGGTAATAGTTTTATATAAAAAACAAATAATGGGATCAATTAAAATCCACCTCATATTCTTCCAAAATGTTTTCATTTTAACAGCGACCACTTGAGTTGTTCTTTTGCTGACTGGAGCACCTGTAACAGAATTAGTCAAGTTTAAAAATATGTATGTAGGTACAGTAAAACCAGTTTAAGAAGTTCCATTTTAATAAGTTGTCCTGCTTAACAAGTTTAGATAATTTTGCACCTGATCTAAACACACACAAAATTATTTGACCATTCTGAGAAGTTTTCCTTTAATAAACAAAAATTGATCAGTCCAATGGAACACTGCACTCAGTTGTAGAGCATGCAGAACTCGTTAAAAAGTAGTATACACTAGGTGTGGGTAAAGTTGGAAATTTCATTTCAAAGCAAATTTTTTAAAAATATTTGCAAATTTGAATCAAAGGGTTTTGTTGAAAAGTACATATTGCACCAACTATTTTTTTATTTAAATGAATAAATACAAACATTTTTACAAGCTATGTAAAGGGCAGATAAAAAAGAAATGTTTTCCACTAATTTACAAAAATTTGTTGCAGTGCTCATGTTTTTACATCCCAGTAGTTAACATTGCATACATATATATATATATTTAATTACTTTGAGTTAATGTGGTGAAATGTCAAGTTTATTAAAAATTTTTTTGTCTCAAGCTTTGTCTTCTACAAATACGCATGGTAACGATTCCATTCCTTTATTACTTGCTCTATGATTCGGTCAATGGAACACTGTTGGTTGCATGGGTAGCTTGAATGGAACACTGTTGGTTGTATGGGTAGCTTGACAGCACAGCACAAAGTCAGGTGCGGGCTGAGCGGTTCTTCGCACTATTGGTTTGCACAAAGACATGGTTTAGTGGACGTGGCCCGGGGTAGTTCCTGACTCGGCCGTTGTTTTCTGCTGGTGCCGGCTGGAACTCAAGTCCGGTCCTTGGGTGAAGGTGGTGCTGCGGCTGGCGGTG
>NQII01003310.1:126647-150277 GCA_002778355.1 Clitarchus hookeri
GAAGTGCGATTTTCCTCTTATGCGGGTTGCATCGCTCCTGCGGTCCTTAGGAGCAGCGCTGGGCTGCTTAGCTGGCTTCTATCACACGCATGGGGGTGGTGTGACGTCTGACATAAGGGTGAAAATGGTCTTGACTGCCATATTTGTGGGTGCCTCTTGCCTAGGGGTGTATTGATTGGCTCTGGTAGCAAGGCGACCAGGGTTCAAACCCCGCCTGGGGTGACGTGATGACACCTGAAGATGAGGTGAAGTCGTGGCAGTACACGTCACGCGTCATTAAATTACTGAGATTTGAATTGCAGAGGGTGCAATTTCACAGCAGTTAAGTTTGTAAAATTTACAGCATGATCTCCTATTTATCACACCGTAAGGCATTATGAATCTGTTGGACATGAGAGAAATATACCAATTAAAATCTGCAGTGCCGAATGAAGTTTGGGAAGATGATGAAGTGTTTCATAACATAAAAAGGTATTTTTTCCAATAATTCTGTTTCACTGTCTTGTGAGTAAAATTAGATACTGACTAATATTTTACACCAAAATGCTGTTTGGACTAATTTGTGGACATTCTGTTGAGGTTATGTTTTCATGATTCACTCACTAGCCATGTGTGGCAAACATGAAATAAAAACTTGATATGTTGATGTTACTAAACCCACATCATCTTTCATTTTTTGAACAAATAATAAATATGTATTCTTAGGCAAATAATAGTAAATAATTTATATTGCCCAAAAGCACTCTTTTTCGAAGTTCAAAGTAAAAAATTTTATTTTGAAAATGAAGCCAAATATTAAAAATATTCTATTCAAATTCGAATTTTCGAAGCTTCGCCCACCTCTAGTATACACACTAACAAAATAGTCTCAAAAGTACAATCTTGCATTTAAGAGAATAATGTATACACTTTGTAACACTAAAATATTTTGATAGAATTCACTTACCTAGTTTATTAAAATTTTTTTAAGAAATCAATAAAACTATTTTTAATTAAAATTTTATGTATAGTACAACTTGCTTAAAACGTTTCCACGTAACACGTTTTCCCAGATAAAACATACAAGCGTTCTTGTCCCACCNGTCTGAACCACGGGTTGACTATTCCTAGTGGTACTGGAAGTCCTTGATGGAATCTCTTGACGATAGGATGCGGCTCACCGATGGTCTTGTGAGGTGGCTGAAAGGGGGAGCTGGGAGGTGAGGCCTCTTCAGTTGGCGGGCGGCTTGAGCTCGTTCCCGGGTGACTAGCCGCCTCGTGGATTGAGTTTCTAATGGTTGGGACTCTACCGTACGTGCACACCAGGTACCTTTGAATACCTGGTTCACAGTATGGGTAGCCATCTAATGTGTGTGTTTGAAACGTACGTGCGCCTGGTTAAGAGAGCCCGCAGTCCTACTCTAGGTTCAAACAAAGGGTTTAAAGATGCAGTCTCCTGCTTTTCCTTAGTGGGTCAACGTCTACTTGGGATTAAAGTCACAGTCACCCTAGAAATGAATACTTAGAGGTTGGGTAAGATCACGTGTTTATTCCAGAGAGGAATAGACATGGTGGCCCGTACTAACTCCTAACTATCAATGAATTGTAATGGAAGTAAACTAAGGTAATACCAGGCGAAGGGGACCTGGGACTAAGACAAGAGCAGATGCAGCTTGGTAGCTATGATACTAACTAACTCTAATGCTGTTGTCCAGAAAGGACTTGGGCGTCACTACCAGAGTGGTAATGAGTGTAACAGGGTTTGAAGACTTCTTCAGGGGTTGAAGGTCTGGAAGATGTCTTGAAGGAACCGATGGTCCTTCGTGAGGAAGGCTGTATAAACAGAGCTCCAGCACATGAGGTGGTGGAGCGAGCTGCTGAGTATCAACTGGCAGTTCAGGGGCTGTGCGCTCCCCTATATGGACGGCTGGCGGCGAGTCCTTTGGCTCCCTTCGACCGGTCAGGTATCTTCAGGCTGGAGCTCCTCCCGCTATCTCTCAGGGGAGACTGGAAGTGCGATTTTCCTCTTACGCGGGTTGCATCGCTCCTGCGATCTTTAGAGGCAGCACTGGGCTGCTTAGCTGGCTTCTATCACACGCGGGGGTGGTGTGACATGACATAAGGGTGAAAACGGTCTTGACTGCCATGTTTGTGGGTGCCCCTTGCCTAGAGGCGTATTGGTTGGCTCTGGTAGCAAGTCGTCCAGTGTTCAAACCCCGCCTGGGGTGAAGTGATGACACCTGAAGATGAGGTGAAGTCGTGGCAGTTGCAGAGGGTGCAATTTCACAGCAGTTAAGTTTGTAAAATTTACAGTATAATCTCCCATTTAGCACACCGTAATGCATTACGACTCTGTTGGACATGAGAGAAATATACCAATTAAAATCTGCATTGCAGAATGAAGTTTGGGAAGATGATGAAGTGTTTCATAACATAAAAAGTATTTTTTCCAATAATTCAGTTTTTCTGTCTTGTGAGTAAAATTAGATACTGACTAATATTTAACACCAAAATGCTGTTTGGCCCAATTTGTGGGCATTTTGTTGAGGTTACGTTTTCATGATTCACTCACTAGCCATGTGTGGTATACATCAAATAAAAACTTTGATGTTGATGTTACTAAACCCACATTATCTTTTGTTTTTTGGACAAATAATAAATATGTATTCTTGGGCAAATAATAATAAATAATTTATATTGCTCAAAAGCATTCTTTTTCAAAGTTCAAAGTAAAAAATTTTATTTTGAAAATGAAGCCGAATATTTAAAATATTCTATTCAAATTCGAATTTTCGAAGCTAGCTTCGCCCACCTCTAGTATACACACTAACAAAATAGTCTCAAAAGTACAATCTTGCATATAAGAGAATAATGCTACACTAAAATATTTTGATAGAATTCACTTACCTAGTTTATTAAAAATTTTTTAAGAAATCAATAAAACTATTTTTAATTAAAATTTTATATATAGTACAACTTGCTTAAAACGTTTCCACGTAACACGTTTTCCCAGATAAAACATACAAGCGTTCTTGTCCCACCNTATAGTACAACTTGCTTAAAACGTTTCCACGTAACACGTTTTCCCAGATAAAACATACAAGCGTTCTTGTCCCACCATTTTCTTCTTAAGAGTTGTCGGTATTTTCAAGGTTAACGCTGACATTGTCTTTGAATGTCTCCGCACACATTCGACTGCTTATTCGTCAACAAATAGGTAGGATAGAGAGGTCAAAAGAATGTAAATATATTTTACCGTCCCTTGTTTACACAAAAGAAAGGGATAGAGAATGAACGAGGTGTATCCCAGGCTTCCTCCTAAATGCTGCCTATTCACTCCCCCCTCTTGTGCATGGTTGGCGATTCCTGTGACCAGGTGGAGCTACATTCTAGGAAACAAAGAGATCTGGCAAAAAGTATTGATCGCAGGAGCAGCCAGAGAAAGGGAGGCAACGAAAAAAAGAGAAAGAGAAATATAGAGCGAGAAAGAGAGGCGAGAGTACCCGAGATGAGAAGGCTACAGGGAGACATGAATTCTACGCTCAGCAGTCTGCAGTCTGTTCATATGAAGGCTAGCCTTCAGACGTGGATGTTTTGTTTCCAACAAAGGCAAATAAAGGCAGAACAGTTTTCAGAAACAGAAGCTCCTGCAAATACACAGCTAGCCCATATCATTCAAATGCCCCAGGCAGCTTTAAGGGGTAATTTTTTTTTTTTCAGTTATTGTTACATTAATAGAAACTGCAAATAAAAAATTTTTTTCTTAATAATCTTTATATGAACAACTGTGACCTGGAAAATGCCATCAGATGTGCAGAACTGTTTCCAATGGTCAACTTGTCAGCTTCTGTGCGTGTAACAGCATTCAAAACCACAGGGTGGCCGTGACGTGAGCGTACAATAACACTGCAGGAAATNCAGCTTCTGTGCGTGTAACAGCATTCAAAACCACAGGGTGGCCGTGACGTGAGCGTACAATAACACTGCAGGAAATAATGACGCACAGTAAATTCCAGTTATAACAATAATGCGATAATTTATCTCACAAGTTGTCGTAGCGTGATTTTGTTGTATACATAAAGTTGATTCCAATCCCAAAGTAAGTGGCAAGGGAGTTGAGGAACGTCATTAACATTCAACCGTATTCTCGCCAAGCGTGATGATATTTCAGATGTTAGCTATACTTATTTATTGTAGTGTATGCCTATTTTTCCAGAATAAAGCATTTGCATTAGTAAAAATATAGATGTACCACATATATAGAGGGTGAAAAATAGGATTTATGCATGACATTTATAGCTTTTAAATTTGTACTTGTAACATTTATTACCAATTTTATACATTTTTATATGTGGTAATTATGATACGGACAAAATTGAACTTAACAATTAAAACATTAATTAGTTAGTTATAAAAACAAATATTGATGGCATTGAGAAACATTTTCACTATCTCTTCAATAAATTCCTGTTTCTCTGCTTTTTTTTGGTTGCTAATGTTGCCTGTCATTTGTTGTCACTCTGCTCAATAAATTACTTCATTTTGTCAATTTGACCCGAAGTTTTCACGTGTTTTCCCCCCAGTTAATGCGAAGGTTGCACGGCTTGCCCATCAAAATATTCGTATCACTTACATGAAAATAATGGGACTTATACTCCGTTTCCCGTGAATGTACCGAAACGGACTTGGTCCGTCCCATTTCCACGTAAACACGGTGGAAACAGTTACTGTAGTCGTTAAAATACAATCACTTTGTCAAAATCCGCATATGTGTTGATAAACACAGCGTGAAAACAAAGCAGAGATGAAGATAGCCAAGTACACCACACTGTGTGTGTGTGGCAGATTGCACTATGAATGGTCAACGATCAATATATATCGAACCATAGTAACACACATTCTACTTTGATTATTCCATGGAGAAAATATACCGCTGCCATATATTCTTTGTCTCGTATTGTTTGTAGACATTGGCACTGGCCAAAGCAGTGTTGGCTACAATTTATTGTATGATGACGTAATAAGTTACTGCAATATAGCGTTGTCTGTTGTTTTTACGCGGTAAATTTAATTTGAGATGTTTTTCATGCCAATTCGCTAGAAAATGGGATTTTCATATTTAATCTTTATTCGTGGCAATATTATTTTCACAATTTTTTACCCTCTCTAATCATATATCAAGACACCAATACAAAGCAAAGAATTTGATTTTTCCTGGTTAACAAATTACCCAGCTCAGTAGTTTTTATTAGTTATCTTGTGAAAAACATTTTAAGTGAGTTTTACTGCATTTCTATTTGGAATGCTTCAGAAAGAACATTTTGCAAAAAACCTCCCGTCAAGTAAGACAATCATAGTTTGTATGTGATAAAAATTACTACCGTACTAATTAATAATTAGTGCCTAGAAAATTTTGTGAACTGCATAATAATGTGAAACAATGCAAAATATGGGGAACTTACGTTTATCCACAAAATTCTGTAATGATTCCTGTATTCACGAAACAACAAAATTGCTCATTAAAAGGTTTCCAAAACCAAAATGCTGAGTTACTTATACAATGAAAACTCTTACAGAAATTTATTTAGTTTTGCAATTTTTAATGTATGATACTGCATTCTTTCTCATTTATTTCACATATGTGCTTCTTAACAGTTAAAATAATTTGTTGTAATCACATTGTTGACTCCAAAAACGTAAACAAAGTTTCACTCTCGAACAGGAACTATTTATAAATAGAGCGCCAGCAAGATTATAACTGTAGTACCATTCAATATATCAACCTGAATTGTTAAGCATTCGTTCACGTGCAGAATAGTAAATAATGTATTATTTATTATTTTTAAACAAGTGATTCTAACCAAAAAATGTTGACTGATATTATGAAAGTAAATACGTAGATATTATGCAAATTAATATTTTCTTAGGTAATTGAAATAATTACGCACTAAACAATCGTGCAGTATTTGTAAACACTCCCGACTATATTTTTCTTCTGTAGTATGTGGTTGCATTTATGATAACAACCAAGGATACTATTTTTAGTTGTCCACTTATGATGCAAAATCGGCTAAGAATACAAAAAGAAATAACGGTTTTTATAGTGCCCAGGAGTTTTCAAGTGAAGGCTTCTATGTTTGATAAGCTGAACAGAATGCAAATATTGCTGTGTAAACATTAAGTGGATGTGAAAAGACATGTGCATAAACACTGCCACACAGCCACGCAGTACGCACAGTGAATAGTGTGGTACATAAAAAAAACAGCTACATTAGAAGGAACTTTATGTAAAAATGCACATATCTGTTGGCAGCAATCATCAGATTGCCAAGAAAACAAAAACAAAGAGGTTTCTCCCATTTCACTCCAGAAAAACTCTACAATTAGAAACTTATAGGAAACATTTGTACTATGTAAGGAGTATTTTATTTTATCTAAGTAAAATCTTTGCTTGTTTTTTGGAGTTAGGTTGTGAATTTGAGTTGAAGTAATATTTGACAGTGAACAGGCATTTTGCCAGGGTTTGCTGTTATTTTGATTTCACCTAAATATTATTTTCCTTTTCCTCATTGGTACTATACTTTATAGGTAGAGACCTAAAACAGTAGGTGTTATTTTTTTTTTTTTCATATATGTTACTTTTGTCAAAAATAGCTGTTATTTTCTTGCTACAAAAATGCAGGTNAAATAGCTGTTATTTTCTTGCTACAAAAATGCAGGTTTCTGCATGAGAATTGCTTCATTTTTTCATGTCATCTTTATAAAGACATACATAATTTGAGAAATGTCACTATTCGTTAAACACGAAATTGGCAGTGTTATTCCCATTGAAAAGCGGTGTTTTTTTTAACAATTGTTATTTCCTTGAAAAAATACCCAACTCCCAGAGAAATACACAGCCACGTTTTTAAGACAAAACCACTATTTTCCTTTATCAACAGACAACATTGAAAACTATTTCACATTTTCTTACTTAGACTCTGTATTCTGCCTGACGCCTGGAACAACAATCACAATGCACTGGCAAGAGCATACTGTTTCTTGAAGAGACTAATGTAAACAATTTATACACAATTATAAAAGCACTGTTTAAAAAAAAATAATAAAATTGCCTTGAACAAACAAACAACAATTACAGAAATCTACCTTTATGTTTTTAAATATCTAACTTTCAACAACAGATTTTTTCGTTAGACCCACTACAAAACTTTAGTTTGTTCAAAACATGTCATTTTTTACTGTATATATTTACAGAAAATATGTATGATAAAAATACAGTTAGCTTGAAGAATACAAGATTAAAGTACATGATAATTCAATTTACAAATATGTTCTACATAAGTAAATACATATCAACACAGTTTTGACCACCACGCGCCACTTTATAAAAAATAAAGAAGTGCTGGATAAAACATAACAATGCTACGAATGTAAACAAACTAATGTGAGCTCGTTGGCATGAATTCCATAAATATAGTGGTGCTTGGTAGATGTACACTACAACAGCGGGGTTTCCTAGTGAGCAAATAAACTTTTGCAGGGCCATGCACTAGAATTCTCAATCAAAGTGACGCATCATCACTTGGGCTCATGTTATTTATGGCCATAAACACATGTGATGGAAAGTAAAACATTTCTTGAAACATGATCTCATAATACGGGGGTCGTCTTATTTTCGGGTGAATACAGTAGTACTAGCGTTTTTTCCTAGAAATAATACTGCCTAAACGGCACCACTGGTACGTGGGTCAGACAGAACTTGAGTCGTTTATGCACGCTGATATATTGGGGTGGTTGCCGGCGGCAAGGTAAGTGCTGACGTATGCACACGCCACATCTTGTGCTATGAAAAAAACATACGATAAAATAGAGCGTACAAACCCTGTCGGTACGTCTGTGGTTAAGGATGCTTCAAACCAGGACTTGCCCAAGACAAAATGTGTGGGAGCGATAAAGGCGTAGTAGTACGCATATCACGCATTACATAGCCTCTACACATAACTCGTATAGATTCGCCCGCCAGCCTTCTCTCCCCCACACCCTTATGTCAGCGGGATATCTCTGTCCCAGGAGGCAAGGCAATCCCCCCCCCCAACTCCTCGTCAACCATTGTGAATGATCTCACTCCTGCAAAAAAAAAAAGGAAGAGGCCAGCTTGTAAACTACCTGCTGGGAAACAATGCTATACAGTATCGCTATACAGTATCCCTGTTCGGCTTTTCTTTCTCTAATGCCGCCCGCCTCAGACACACTGCGCAGGCTGGCTGCTGCATTAGACTTTATGTTCCTTGCACTCCCGTTATTATAAATGTAAAATAAAAAGATAAACTGAAGTGCCACACGAAAATTATTTGCTTGACAGGAAATTCTGTAGCCTTCATTCTTTTCTTCCAGGAAGGTAAGTAAAGGTCGTGCTATAAAAAAAAGAGAGGGATAAATGAGGCAGGAAAAAGCAGACAGACAGCGGGAGTTCTTTATCTGCGGTCTTGGGGCATTGCAGCTCCGTTGCTTTTCCATACCGCCCCGCCCACGGCCGGCTACTGAAACATCTGGTAGGCATGGCGTCCATGTGCAGCAGAATGCTTCGCCGCCTGATACATGTACGTAAAGCGGCCGGCCGTTTCAGATGCTCCTACTGCTAAACAAGAATTTAATTACTGCAGCATATATAAATCATTTAAATTTTACATACACTTTTGGGAAGCTTCACTTTGAATTACATATTATGTGAAATTTCGACTTGACAAAAAAAAAGAATCTTATATCAAATCAACAGAATCTACCAATCCCTAAGATTGTGTGGATTCAGCCGCCATATCCCTATTAACAAAATATTGTCCCGTGAGAAAATACCTATTTCAAGAATATTTCATCAACTTGCTTTGCGAAATTATTATTGTGAGTATAATAAACATCTGTTTGTTCCAATAACATCGCCTATATGGGCATTTAAACTTTTCAAACAGGCAAAACTATTATGGTAGCGGTTTAGTAATTTGTATTTTGTAATTTTCCAGCTTCGAAGCAGACAAAACGCAATTATAAAAAACAGTCATAGATTTTGTAGACAAAACGGTTCACATGACCATTTTGTTAACAAAAGTGCAAATTGGAACAGGGCCTCCGTCTCCCCTTTCTTTAGACCTGCCGTAACCTTGACCTACTAGACCAGCCTCGCTCCTGCTGCCGTAGCACTCCTTGTGTTTAGTTTCTGCCCTTCTCGTTCTTACTTCCTCCCAAACGAGGGGAAAAAGGGGCATCTCCTCCATCTCTTGTGACAAAAAACGCAGCGAAAAACACAGCCCTTCACCAATCAGATACGCAGTAACTCGCGGAAGAGCACCGCGGAAACCTATAACGCAGGTNCAGCTTCTGTGCGTGTAACAGCATTCAAAACCACAGGGTGGCCGTGACGTGAGCGTACAATAACACTGCAGGAAAACAGTCGGAAACAAAGTAGCGAGGTCATTCTCAGGGCACCATGTGGCCTCACAAGTTCGGGTCTCTACCGTAATATCTGCGTTACAAATAACTGCAAAAAATGCAAGAATAGTTCAAGTCATAACTCTGTCATAACTTTCACTCCAAAGTAAAAATCATGCAAAACTTGGCACTAACACATTTTTGGATAGTTTTTTTTTGCCATCAGAAAATAAAGCAGACCTAATCAACGTGGAGCTAAAGATAAATGTTTAGTTTTGAAAAACATGCTCCATATTTAGCCAGTTTGCAGCTTTAAGCTGGAGACTTTACCTAACTTTTTGAACACAACCACCATTTTCACATGCCTGTATCTCTTTCTCGCATGCATGCACACGTGTGTCAATTTGAATTACAATCATTCTTAGCTCTTTCCAGCCTGCGGCCAGGTCAGCTTGGTAAAATGCCTCCATCTTTCTCTATCTCTCCATCACTCTCCCTCTTTGCTTCTCTTCTCCACACTTCCTCAGCCACGTGCTCCTCCCATCTCTTCCTTGGTATTCCTTGCGGCCTTCTTCCATTGTATTCTTGCCTCCTCTATGATGTCTGTCAGTCCATTTATCTGTTCTATCTCTTCCTTGTTACTGCCATCACGCTCTTTGCAAATTTCATGCACATCACCTCAACCTTTCTTTCTACCTTCTTGTCCACAATCCAAGTTTCTGCTTCACGTGTCACAATGGGTACAAAATATGTCCTCCACAGGGTTTGTATGCATCATATTGAGCTTCTATTTTCCACAATAGGTCCCTCACACATCTATAGAAGGCCCTCTCTGTAGCACCCCTTCCCTTCCCTTTCCAGAATGCTACCCAGATATCTGAAGTTTTTTACCTGCTTCAGCTCCGCTCCATATAATATTATCCCCTTCCTGATCAAGTCAATTTTCCTAGTTATCACCATCACCTCGCTCTTACTGGTACTGACCTTCAGCCCACACTTCCTCATTCCACACATCCAACCGAACCTGTACCTCCTCTTCTTAATCACCCCACACCATAAGGTCGCCCGCAAACGCCATAGCCTTAGGTCATCCACAAATACCCTAGCCTTCACGTTATGTACTACTTTGAATATTACAGCTTCCACAACTATTATGAACAGAAAGGGTAATAACACACTCCCCTGCTTCACTCAATTTTTTTTTAGGCAAAACCACAGTGTCTGCCCCCCGTCAGTTCCTACAAAACTTTTGTTGTCCTTATACATTCTCCTAACTCTACTTGTCCTTATACATTCTCCTAACTCTACTTAGTTCATTCACAAAAAAAAAAAGATGTAAAATGAAACTGTAACCGTTGTGCAATGCTGGATTTAAAAAATGGTTCAAAAAGTTAAGCATGTGTGAAACTGCAAGTATTATTCATGTCGGAACAATTCCGATCATTAAACACTAACCCAGTTACTCCAATAACAGCACTACAAACACTTACCTGAGCCACAGTTTGTTCCCCGAGAGGCAGGTCGTCGGGTCGAAGAGCCACTCGCTGGACCACCGCTGAAGAGTCTGCCTCCATGATGATACTGACAAACAAAACATTCACATACGTCAAAACTAGCTCATGAACATGGTACAAGACAAAAACTTCAAGATTGTACGAATATATACTACGTAGGTACATAAACATTTAGAGAGAGAGAGAAAAAAGAGACAGATGAGAACTGGAGAGTGCTAAAGAACGTGTTTAGTGTTCATTGAAGTGAAGTGAGATGTAGCGACAACAGCACCAATAGAAAATTTATACAGAACAAGTAAAACAAAATTACTTCTGCAACAACATTTACATGATTTTTCCATGACGTGCAATACTACGATATGTAACATGATCCTTCTGTATAAAGGAATACAATATAATATTACGTACTATATTTAAATGCATAGCAAATCAAACAAACTTAACAATGTGTTAACACAATTTTTTGAAAATTATAAAAGCTGTATTTTACAGCTGCTGTTAGCACAGCCAATGTGATATGGAGGCAACAAGACTGTCAACATTTTTAATTGAAAATGTTATGTAAAACCTTGTACATGCAGGCACCTCTTGTGAACAAGTTGGCAAACACCTTGCAGAACCCACCTTGTAGTAAACCTCTGTGAATGGCCACTGTATGTTAGTTGATGGCATCCAAAACCTTGGTATATTGAGTGCACTGTAGAGAGGACTTTATTTTACACTACTATCTTACTTGTAGAAGTCTACTGTAGATAAGAAGTAAATTATTTATATTGAAGTAAAAAAATTAAATTTTACCAAATTTATTTTTTTTTCATATTTTTCATAATTTGTTTGCTGAAACATAGGGGAGCAATTTGTTGAAAGTTTAACTCACATATACTCAATACATATCCCCACTAGGTATTCAAAATTTTCAGTNTAGCAAATCAAACAAACTTAACAATGTGTTAACACAATTTTTTGAAAATTATAAAAGCTGTATTTTACAGCTGTTGTTAGCACAGCCAATGTGATATGGAGGCAACAAGACTGTCAACATTTTTAATTGAAAATGTTATGTAAAACCTTGTACATGCAGGCACCTCTTGTGAACAAGTTGGCAAACACCTTGCAGAACCCACCTTGTAGTAAACCTCTGTGAATGGCCACTGTATGTTAGTTGATGGCATCCAAAACCTTGGTATATTGAGTGCACTGTAGAGAGAACTTTATTTTACACTACTATCTTACTTGTAGAAGTCTACCGTAGATAAGAAGTAAATTATTTATATTGAAGTAAAAAAATTAAATTTTACCAAATTTATTTTTTTTTCATATTTTTCATAATTTGTTTGCTGAAACGTAGGGGAGCAATTTGTTGAAAGTTTAACTCACATATACTCAATACATATCCCCACTAGGTATTCAAAATTTTCAGTNTAGGGGAGCAATTTGTTGAAAGTTTAACTCACATATACTCAATACATATCCCCACTAGGTATTCAAAATTTTCAGTGAATGGCCTTTTCAAGATGTTTGATTATTCTCAATAACAGAAGGGAGATTTTGAACAACAAAATAAGTCATATAAATTAACAGAAAATAGGCTAAGTCGCGATCGCTCAACCGCATGGAAAATGTGTGTGTGTGCGTGCGCGCCTGTAGTAGCTAAGAAAATACTGCCAAAATGCATTTCCTCACATCTAAAAAAAAATAAAATGACATGACCAATAATAAAAAAAGGTGATTTTTAAGCTCTCGTACTGCACCTATGCTCTTCACAATCTGCCATCTATCATTTCCCCTCAAGTCATGACCAGAGGCACAGGAAGGTGAGAGTGGTGCATCGTACCCCACCCCACCGAAATTTTGTGGGTGGGTTACAACACAGCATCTGTACCAACCAAAATTATTTTAGAGTCGTACTTTTTAGCACCCAAACCAATTGTGCAACATATTCCTTAATTCGAGCCAAATTTCACAACCTGAAATAAATCAATATTTCAGTAACAAATTCTCCAATTCTCCTGCATGAAGCAACTGAAAATGAACTGTGCCCGGTGGCAGTGGGTAACTTATCATTTCATGAAATAGAACTTTAAAATATGTTACTGAACTTCATAAAACTGCCAATTTCACAAGAGGTCAGATATAGCAAATACTAAATGAAAATTCTCTAACACTTTGTCAACTTTTTCATAATGTCCTGTCAGACACTAAATAGCACAATATAACAACCAAATTAAATTTAAAATATGAAATCAAACTTGCAATAGTACCAACAAAGGCTGTGCAGTATAACCGTACTTCCTAGATGACTCCTTTAAGAACATAGTCTTGTCTTAAAGTAAACAGACTGTTCTCAGGACACTAAAAAATAACAAGCCAGAAATACCACAGGAGTTTTTGCCAAATAGGAAAAGGCCAATAGGATTGAGTATTTATGGCTTCACAAAAGCAAACACACTTGTCTCGTATGTACCCAAGATGTCTAAAAATCAGTTGTACTGTTTTGACGAATGCATCATAAAATTTGCACTGATGCAGATAATGATAAACCAGAAAATGTGTCTTTATATAATGCTACAAAATCAGGGGTAGACACCATGGACATGAAAGTCAGAAATTACTCTGCAAACAGAAGAACATGAAGATGGCCCCTTGCCAACTTTTTTTGCCTGCTTTCCAAAGGACAGATAGGATTATACAACCACCCGAATGTCTGTCCGGATTGCAGGCCCCCCTCCCCCCCTAACTTTTAAACTAGACAACCGAATCTCACCAAACTATGTCCACATACAGTATTCAGTAAAGACAAAACACTTTATTTCAGTTTTTCATCACATCAGGTACTTATTTTCAAAATGGAGACAATTTTTTTTAAACTTAGGGCACTATGTTTATATCTTGCAACTATTTATCCAATTTCATCCAAATGTGGTACGACTACAGTGCATTATATAAACATAAAATTAAGAAAGCGATAACGTTATTGGTCCGCCATTTTGAAGGATAGTGCAGATTGAAAAAAATAAGCTTTACAGTTTTATTTTGGGAACCATTCAACAGATTTTAAACCTAATTTGGTACATTAAGAGTGCATGATGTAAGCATTGATTTTAAAAACTGGGAACGTTCCGCTCTAAGGGTTAAATAACGTTCTGCAAACACTTCATGTTCTGTTTTATATAGTTACTTTGACGCGTGGCGAGACATAGGCTAGGATTTGCGCTGTATTAACACCACTGTGCAAGTAGCTCAATACTACATAGCGGAATATTTCTCAGCTGGGTACTATGTTAAATCGCCAATACTGGTCACCGATAACCACTTTCTTACTAACGACATAATATTCAACTAAAGGAATGCTGTTTGGAGTCAGCAAGGCGGGACAGAAAATGAGACAAAACATGAAGACTCACCCTCCATCGCAAATCTCATCCATGGCGAGCATTACGATGTCCAGGTTCTCCAACACGACTCTCTTCTCTACGTTCTTCCGCAGGATGTGACTGACCGAGTCGTACAAGCAGTTCAGCACGCTCATCAGTATCAGCTGCAACATAACGCACGACTACCGTACTTCTGTGCAGCGTATTTACACAGTGCCCAAAACAGTAAGAGATTAATAGTCTTCCTTTAAATATAATTATTTTTATGTCTAATATTATATTTATTTAACTTAGATAATTTAATTTAAAATATCAGTTTGTGGATCTGAAAATGTAGTTTTACTCTAGGTTATTCTTTGGCGTTATTCNATTTAATTTAAAATATCAGTTTGTGGATCTGAAAATGTAGTTTTACTCTAGGTTATTCTTTGGCGTTATTCATTACGTAATATTATATTTATTTATTAATTATTAGTTTAATTTTCTTTCCTGGGTATTTTGTTCATATTTAATGATTTAATTTATTTTGTTGAATAATTTACAATTGTNTTTAATTTATTTTGTTGAATAATTTACAATTGTTTGTAACTAAACACACACGGATTAGGTAGGTACACAGTCAACATCTGGCAAAACAGAATTAAACAAGATGGTACCAGAATTCAGTTTTTTGATTGGATCACCATTGCCTACAATCACTACGTCGTTTATCACCTGAAGACGGGAGCAGATCGCAGCTACCGAAACATCATGACTTTTTACTGTTTTCAACTTGTTACTGTTTATTTAGCCATCTGTGTTTTTAAACTTGTGCTGCCGGAGGTGTTTTGTGTTGTACACTGTCTGGCTGGATCTTAATTTTTTTGGATCTATTTATAAATTTATCACTATAATTTGTCGCCCCTTTTATATGTGCTGCCGTTAGATGATTTTAAATGTATGTGGCCCGAGTTATGATAATTTTCAATTCCACTACATCTTCGATGTGTAAAAGAGTTTTGAATTTGGTGGCAGAGTATTAAAATTGCTCTTATCAGTACTGACAAATATGTAATGTCCCAAACATGTTATCTAGTTTCTCATGAACACAGTCAGATTTTCAAATGACACCCGGCATTATTTTTATGACTATTTTGCAAGATACTTATCTTATCTCAACTAAATAAAAGAAATATTGTAACTTGGTATGGGCAAAAATCTGTCATGTGGGACTATTTATTTTCCCAGGAGAGTAACATGGAATAGAGGTAAAATCACGAAATGAAACCAGTATTGAGATTGGATTTTCAATACAAAAATATTCTTTTTAAGTAAAGTTATTTGATGTACAGTTAATTTCAAGACTGATAAGTATAGTTTTCCTAAGAAGACCATTACTTTTTTTTTTACAAAATAGCTTATATATAGATGGCCACTTTGTGGCCCACTAAATCTCATATTTTCGGGATGGGGGAGGGGTGGGGTGAGATCTCTATTTATTATATATTACAGGTAATGTCAAAGTGTTTCATGTAAAAATAATTTTAAAATTTAGAAACAAAAAAATGGTTGAATATTAAAGAAAATTATATGTTTTTTACTTTATTTATAAAAAGGTGTATAAACAACACTACTGTTTATTCTTTAACAAAAAAAATTTCATAGGTTCAGATGAGATATAAACTCTGTCAAGAGACAAACATTTGACTTGTAGGAAGTTAACAGTTACTTAAATAATTTTAATAGTCACTGTATGTGGCAGCTTTCAATCTGCCAAAGACAACATTTTACAAACGAGTTTTTTCTTATGTTAATTTGCGTGTAGTTGAAAATTGATCCAGTTGTGGCCTTCTGCCATGTTTCTAGAAAACCTAACCGCTGAAAAATTCATTATTTGTGTGATCAGTAACGAACACTACGATGTGCAGTTAAACACTAGGACAACAATGATATAGTCACGGCTTTCATAATGTTTGCAGTAAAGATGGCTCTGATTACTGCTGTGCTCTGCACGACACAACCGAACTGCAATGACTGTGCTCGTGATGTATTCGACTAGTGTTACAAACTCACTTTCGAGTGTCCACTACCACGGGCCTTGGGCCATAGAGAAAATACAGAACTAGTACTAGCCTCGGGCGATAGGTTGCTGGCATTAGCAGTCAGCCTTTGATATATTTAGGTTTTCTTTCAGTACGATAGTGCATGTCTGTTTTTTATTCGGCCAGTTATGATGTATTTTCACAGGCTCCGAGGCGAAATATTTGATTTCAATTAGTAATATGCATCTCAGCCAACTCACATAACATAGTATACGTATTCACATGTGGCTATTAAAATAAAAGAATGAGCAGCACTTGGTCACTAAACAAAGCACAACTCAAAACCAACCTAGTTGAAAAGCTGTAAGCTATAGTTCATTTCATATAAGAAGGCCACTTTCTGACAGTCAGTGAGTGGCAACTTAATATATTGAAAACAAATAACCTGCCATTTACAAAATCCTGTATCAGCTGATGCACGAACGAACAAAAGTTGATATTACGTTGGCTATTCTGAGAGCAGTGCCGAAGCACATCACACAAGCAGAAGATACGCGGATAAGAAAGAGTTCGTAGATTAATTAATACATTTTATTTTACGTGGTCATAAAACAGCAGTTTTTAGTTTTAGAAACGAAACTTCGTGATAAAATAGTAATGTATAGGTGTTCAAAATGAGATGCACAATAAAACGATACGTATCCAAATGTGACGAAAAAATCCAAAGTTTCCAGACTCTCAAACCAGGTGCTGCCATCTTGTGAGTTAAAAGCGCACCATCATTTGCAATATGCCCTTCCATGCCATCTGTTATCCATATCCCGAACTACACCCAGAAACATATTATAGTTTTGTTGTTTAAAATAACGTATTCACGCGCATATACAAATAATTTTATTTTCCCGCGAGCTCTGTATAATTTTTAAAGTAACATATATTTCGTGTACCGCGTTTACGAACGACCCTACACACGTCCACCAAGCTCCGTTTACGAATGCAGCGCCACCCAAGCAGTTCACTAATTGCCACACGGAGCAGCACCTCCTGGACGCGCTGACTCGCCACATCAAAGCCTATTCTTGACACGCCCGTTGATGGCGAATGGATACATAAACAAAAAGACACTGCGATTTTCAACTGTCAAGAATGTGGCCTTCTTATATGGTACACAGTATAATATTGGTTTCAGAATACGTTCGTGCTCTACAAAATGGCACCACATATGTGGTTTCTGTAACTTGTTTACAAAATAAAATTACTAGGTATTGGCAAGAACGTACAGCAAAAGCACTGATATGTAGAGCTAATAAATTTTATTTGCTACTTAATATTATTTGTATTTGTTACCTAGTAAAAAAATTCTCAGTTATTTAAAGAAACTGATGCTGTCATCTCAGAAACATTGTGGTGGTGCATTGTGAAGCAGTATTCCCGTTATTTTGAAACAGAAAATCGGTGTTCCTGAAGTTGATTTGAAGCGACAACGTTCTGACAGAGTTTGCACACAGAATGTTTCTATTTATATTGTAGGTCTCACGGAATTCAGTATTTGTACAATATACCACAAATCCTGCAAAGCAGGATTGCTTTTAAATTATGACAAAATAGAAAATAAACTATCATATATTTGACACTGCATACACTTTTACACCAATACCAGCGACGTAGCCAGAGAGGGCGGTAACGGGTGTTGTTACCCCTTCTCTCCCTTTTTTTTACCATACGGATGTCAACTATAAAATTGTAACTACTGTAATAAACCATGATACATGTTATTATATTGTGAAGTAACACTTGTTCTAATACCAGGGTGTCCATCTACAGGAAAAACAGGGAAAATTCAGGGAATTACATGTGACAGGGAAAATTCAGGGAATTTTCACCTGTGCCAGGGAAAATGTAAATAATTGCTACTCTACAAAAGTTATTGGTTGTGTGAATCCATGATTATGTAATTATGAGCATATGCATTTTAAAATTTCAATTCGATTTTTATGTTTGTGAACTAGCAATAATACATCTTTGCAAAATGTCATAGGCCGAGTGAAGTCAATAGCATGTACCGTGAGAAATGTCGATGAGCTGAATAAAATGTTGGCACTGCTGCATTGGTATGTTGCAGTATAATTTATTAAAAATTTTACTAATAGCATTTTTTTTACTGTCAGTAGTGGAAAAATATGGTATTTGAAGGTTTCAGTTCTACAAACAGGTCGGGGAAAATGGTAAGATTCTGTCTGGAAAACAGGGAATTCCAAAATGGAATTCCAGTGGACACCCTGAACTCTTAACACACGCGTCAGCACCGCTAATGCCAGTATAACCTCCCTCCCTTCCTTAAGTCAGTGTAACCTCTCTCTTAACAAATTTCTAGCTACGCAACTGAATCAATACTTGAAACAGCCTTCACACAGAATGAATACTAATAACAAAGCTTTGTGGTGTTTCCAAAGCGAATATTTGGCACCTCAAGGTTTAATTCAGTTTCGAATTTTCGAAGCTTTGCACACTTTTATATCGATACTCAACAATTTATTGCTACTAAAAATTTCAAAATGCATATACATTATAATGGAACGGTTATTTTCAACCAACACAGCAATAAAAGACTTGAAAAAATTTCTGCTGAAAGGATTTTTATTTGACCCTTTCCAACCTAAATTTTGTTTTTCAAATAAAAAATTTTTTCTTTCAATTTATTTTGTCATTTTGGGTGTAACAGAATGAGAGTAGTCTTATATCTTCCGAAAAACACATTTCAGGGTAGGAATTCTGAAATGATCCCAATCGACATCATTGCGACAGTATGACGCTGCACTTTCTTTGAATGGTGATTTATTGTTCTAGTGTCTTAAAATATTTTCCATACACCGACCCAGAGGTGCAGTTGCCTGCCACCACAAAACAAGAGTAAATAAAAAAAATACATAACTAATGCCACAACAGTGTACCAAGTCTTAACTAATTTACAATGTGTTTAGCGAGTGCAGGCTATTTTAACCAGTTAATCAAAATATTCTAAATTGAAATGCTCACTACGGTGAGGTTACTTTGATGATGATATGGTGCATTCTAATGATTTGGTTTTCATAAAAATTTTAACAAATTTTTTTTAGCATTTGGGGTTAAATTAAAGTACTTCTCTAAATGAAACAGTTATTATGAAGACATTCCATTCCGAATCAACTAGCGAGAGCTAAATTCAATATAAGTGGACGTCTGCCCCCACCCACCCCCTGGTGAAAAAAAAATTACTTGCTATGACCCAACATAAAGCAGTGCATAATTTATAAAATTATAAAACTTTATTCTGAAATTAGCTGAGAACCCAACCTCTACATTAATAATACTCTAACAGAGTCAAATGATTGTGGGGACACTCAACAAGTACTCTAGCAACTATTGGGGTGAAATAAGATTGAGGTGGAGCAGATACAGAGGAGATATAATACCCTGACAGAACACGCCAGTCGACTGCGAAACCCAGCACATTTGTCATTTGCAAAAACAAGATACGCGACACTGCCAGGAATAAAACTCTAATCTCTCTGGTGAGAGGCCAATGCATCACAACAATGTTTTTACTGGAAAATTAAACTTTTAAAAAATTATTTCAGATAAAGCTGTATTTTCCAGCAGTGTAATAGAACTACAAACAAGGACCTACGGCATCCGTTAATTACTTGAAACTTACTGCATCTATTAATTACAGGAGACACAAAGCATATATAAATTACAGGAAATCAATATTAGGTGATGAAAACACAGAAGAATAAAAACCCCTAAAGAAATTGTTACTCCGGGAATAATAAGAACAAACCTCATTCTCATGTGAGCTGCCCATGACGTAAAAAAACAAGTCCACATTACTCCTGTACACGCATGTCAATCCGTCCAGCATGATGATCTCTGCATTCGCTCTGTGCGTCTTGCTGAACAGGTTCTTTTCAAATGCCTTCTGCTCCTTCGCCGTCGGGAAGACATTTTTGTCGTAGTATTTTGCGAGAATCCTGTTGCCATCGTTATCGAGGATGGCCATGCCTTTCACAGTGTACAATGTCGGCTCCTGCAAGAATTCAAACAGTTGAAATCTGAGTGTGCTTATATTCTCACATATTACAACTACAACTATACAAACTTTACAAACCATCAGCAAGTATTCTGTACAAATTAATGTGTGACATGTAAACATAACATCCTGGAAGAGTAACTATTTAGGAACACAGGTAAAGTAAGGAAATGCTATTTTATGTAACATTACCATTCCAACCTAATGGACTCACTCTGAAGGAAAAATGCGCAGAGACTTACGATTTATCTAATGTGGCAGGAGAGGACTACATACAATGTAGGCCAAATATACCTATTGTGGTAGGAGAGAACAATACAGGATGATTCTAAAATCATGGGACAAACATTGAGGGGTGGTAGAGCTCACTAAAACAAACAATTATTGTATAGGAATATATGGGCGGAAGTGACGCGTTGAGGCACAAACACAAAAACATAACACATTAACGGAAACATAAAATGTTCATTAGCAGCATACTTAACGAGTGATTCCGTACAGAAAATGTTAAAACAGTTGCTGGAAATGCATCCACCAACAGTCACGCATGCTTGGCGACCTCTACATATGGCGTGATTGGCTGACAATGGTGGCGTGCGTGAAATACCCGGCGTATTTGAATCTGTTCGCCAATCACTCCACCGACGCTACCGAGCTTGCATTACTGTTGGTGGTAGCAATTTTGAGCAATTATTATAAACATTGCTGTAAAAAGGCATTTGGCAGCGACGTTGTAAATAAACAATGTGTTGCGTTGCATGTGTTATTTTTGTGTTTGTGCCTGAATGCTTCACTTCCTCCCATATATTCCTATACAATAATTGTTTGTTTTAGTGAGCTCTACCACCCCTCAATGTCTGTCCCATGATATTAGAATCATCCTGTATACAATGTAGGCCTACATTCACACAAGATTCAAACGCATCACATTATGGCATCCATTTCACAGAGAATTTGAGGAAAAAACTTGTGCAGTCAATTCACATCTTAATAAATAGGAAACAATTTAAAGGGAAGTGAAATTATGTCAAAAACCTGCAAAGTAAATTGTTTCTCTATTGTGACAAGATTGTTACTTATACATAAACATACCAGTCCTATAGATGTACTTTTTAACTTCATAAAAGACAATAGAAGTCATTATTACAAGCCATTATTGGAACTGCATAAAAGAAACAAAGATATTTTAACTCTTTTTGTGCAGACTTGGTAATTGTTCACTTTGATGACTTTCCAAAAAGGAAAATAAATTCAAAAATTAATTGTGTTTTTAAGCTTTACAGAAGTGAAAATAACAGAATGGGACAACTTGTGCTCTATAACTTCCATCAAGAGTATCTATCATTCATTAAAAAAACTCACATTTTTATTTTTTCCATAACATAACATTTTTTTGGCTTCAAAAATAGCAAATTTTCATTTTTTCCCAAGTTGGAGACTATTTTTTACTAGGAAGGAAGACTTCGACACAGATAACTTAGATGTTGCACACTGTTCTACATGTAGACACTAAGCACACAGAAGATCAAATATCTAAATGCAACTTTGGTGAAGCAGGGTGGGGTATAAAGTGGGGGTAAAACAGTCATCTGAATGCTGAGAGCAGATGACCGCCATCTTAAAATTACAAAGTGTTTTTTACAATGTAAATATACAGTGTAATAGTATCTTATGTAGGCTTTCAAATGACACTAAAAACTCCACAATAGGTGACTTATTAAAAAAATTACCGCTAGTTGCATAAACCACCAAAATCTGTTAACTTTTCTTGCAGTGAGTATGAAAAATGGCTGCAATCATCCACTTCTTGTAGGTAAGAATCTAAATTAATGTTTTTCTTTCACCACAAGGATAAGGTAACATAGAAACAAATTTTTATCAAAATAAAAATGGTGCAGCTTTCATTTTTTTTTAAATTTGATGATTTCATATTAATGACCCATTGTTGAACAACCATGCACAGTGGCAGGAAAACAAATGTGCATCGATTTTGGTCTTCCGGTTTAATTTTTACCTATATCAGGTGACTGTTGTATGCTGGTAGTGTGCAGAAGTTCAGTTTACCATGTGAATTTAACTGTGTGAAGGCTTGTGAAGTAAAAGTGCTATTACGCGAGTTTCTTTACGATTATTTCCACGAGACATGTTAAATCTAATTATTGTGCGGAAATGCGAGTGTCTCTTTGCAATTGTTTCCATGTTTTATAATGCTGTGTGTATCTCTAATGTGTGATTTATTTGTTTACAAAATAAGTACGGGTAATATACGGAAACCTGGTTATACTGTGTTGTTAACTTCATCTTTGGGGATAGCAATGTCATTCAAGTTATGTGTGCCAGAAGGTTGACTAAAGAGTATTGACTTGGACTGTGTAGTATTGAATATTGGTGTGGGAATTGAAGAGCTTACGTACTGCTGCCGCCGCCTGGCCATGTCAAATGCACAAGACCTAACCAAATTAAACCTAACTTCGTGATAGGTGAATCACAGGGGTAGATGAAACCACAAGCGCTTTCTTATTGCCACGTGCCCACTGCTTCGCATCCTGCGCGAGCGAGTCGAAGTGAAGGACAGTAGTAATATGATGGCGGCGGCAGCAAGTCAATGAAATGTTTTGAAATGCAGGTGCACACTAAACCAAGAGCCACTTATCTTTTACCAAAAAGAAAGCCGACTGCGACTACGAGTATCAAGCAGTGAAGAGTGCAGCTGGCAGGCTGGACTATTGGCGTAGATGCGCGATTAANCGGCAGCAAGTCAATGAAATGTTTTGAAATGCAGGTGCACACTAAACCAAGAGCCACTTATCTTTTACCAAAAAGAGAGCCGACTGCGACTACGAGTATCAAGCAGTGAAGAGTGCAGCTGGCAGGCTGGACTATTGGCGTAGATGCGCGATTAAAAGACATTACAAGTGGTGGCAACAGATAAACTGAACATGTGTTAATGATGATTATGAGTTAATTTACTGTAACCAAAAAGAGCCAATTAAGAAGGACGTTAATTAGAATTGAAATAGACATTAAATATTGCGCTCACTGTTAAATAAAAAGAGTAATAGTGGAGACAGATAATTTAATGCTGTAAATAACAGCTGTGTGAATAAATTAGAAATAGAATTTATTTTTTTTAATATTAAGACCTCCATCCCTCACAAACTCAGATACGCCCCTTAGGCATCCATGTAACATTATTATACATTTTGTACCTCACTTTCACATGTCGGCACTCTCCCCCCCCCCACCCCCG
>NQII01003310.1:150292-165242 GCA_002778355.1 Clitarchus hookeri
CCCCACCCCCGTAATAACCACATTGTGAAGTTAGGTTAGGCCTTCAACGTGCTTAAGCAACCCACATAGCATGTAATTTACATAAATTTAACATATTTTTCCCTACAATTTTCTTGCTCTTCATAGCCCTTCCCACTATCACATTTGGTAGTATGTACTGCAAATATCATGATGCCCCTAGTAAATTCGTGCTCAGTGTGATTAGTAACATCAATTTATACCATTTGCAGATATTTTTTAATTTATCGGAAAATCCGTGATTTTTAATAATTACCTATTTGCTTATCCAACTTTTTGCTTACAAAACTGAATGTCCATTTTGATCCAAACATTTAGCATTTCCTTCTTTTTTAACATTATTGCCCCAGTAGCTTAGAATTGCTTAAAACAAATTTTAAAACTCCATAGCACAAACATGTCAACAATACACTTCCAAAATGGCAGCATCTGTATTTCTTACTCCCAGTTCACTCATACGTGAAGTGTTTTGACAACATTTTCAGTCCGGATTCTACACTCTAGTCCACTGTGCCAACTGGAGTGGATTACTCACTCCACTCCTTCTTCCGTTCAGTCCGGATCTGTTTACAGTAATGTTGCAATTGGGATTCTTCAGTCCGCTCCAGGTTCAATCTGGAGTGTAATTTTACTCTAAAAGCACTACATGTGTATAAGGTCTTCATGCAGCGTATGTACAGATTGTAAAAAATGTGTATGTATGTGAAGACCACAGGGGAAATACCTGCCAAGTCACATTTTGCTAATTTTACAGGAGAGCGATATTAAGTTTAAAACCTGTTATGTTCTTGGAAATTATTGAGAATAGGGGCTTTTCTGAAGGAAACACAGTACACCCACAAAAGTAACATAAATGTGTTCTGCACAGCTTACTTTTTTAATATTGAGGAAGGAGTAAAGGTAAAATAAGTAGAAGGCACTAAATAAAAAAAGTTAAAATACGAGAAGTTCGGCCGCTTTGTTTACGCCGGACGCCCTACTGGATGGCCATGTAATGCTGTCAGCGCAGACGTGAACTGCGTTCCGTTGCTGTTTAGATGCATTACAGTGCGGTTCGTGAGTTGTCTCCCGAATCCGGCCATGCGAAGACACGTGATTTAAGAATGGAGGGCGCAAGTACGAGTGCTTCTGTGCTTACAGTCGTCTACGTGGCAGGTGTTACTTGGACAATTTAGTAGATCATAGTGTTTTGTCGAGTGAGGTAATGTGCAAGTCATACACGACGGTAGTTGAATTGGCCGAGGACCGTGGAATTGTACCCGCCGCCTACCTAGGGGAGTTAATTCACATAAGTCCGGTATGTTTTACTGTTACTTTAAAACCCAAAAATCCTAGATTAGAATAAAATTGTAGGTTAGATTAAAGCTCTAAAATCCTAGATTAGAATGAAATTGTAGGTTGGATAAAAACCCTATAATAATAGGTTAGATTAAAACCCTACAGTCCTAGGTTAGATCAAAAATGTAAAACAGAGATTCACTCATTGTGGGGTTAGGTAGTAAAGTAAGGTTAGGTGCACACATATTACAAAATTGGGTGGACAAATGTTAAATTGAAGTACTATTGTATTTTTTGTGGATGTATTTTTTGTTATTTTACCCCACAATTTCCTTGATCTTCATAGCCCTCCCCACTATCGTATTTGTGGTTAATGCCCTTAGTAAATTCGTGTTCTGTGTAATTAGTAGAGTGGAAATATACCACTTTCCGTGATTTTTTCTTTTATTTTCAGAAAAGCCCCTATTCTCAATAATTACAGAATGAATTTGAAAAATTAAATAAACATACTGTAGTACTATATTAGGGAAGGTATTAAACATTACTGTGCTGTTTGTCTCAACTGTGGCCGTAAGCTACACCACTTAACTTCTGACTTTCTCACCTCAGTTCCCTTTACAGCCATAGGCAAAATGGTAATTATTAAGTTATGGGGCTTTTCTGAAGAACACAAAAAAAATTCAAAATTATGATATATTTCCGCTCGGTAATTATCTAGTTTAGGGGCTTTTCTGAAAAACACAATAAAAATTTAAAATTATGATATATTTCTACTCTACTAATGATGCAGAACACGAATATACTAGGGGCATTAACGTCCGACTAATTTCGTAATATGTGCCCACCTAACCTAACAAAACCTAACCCCACGATGGGCGAATCACTATTTTACATTTTTAAACTAACCTAGGATTGTTGGGTTTTACACTAACCTATGATGTTAGGGTTTTAAACCAACCTAGGATAGTAGGGTTTTACACTAACCTAGGATGTTTGGGTTTTATACTAACCTAGGATGTTTGGGTTTTACACTAACCTACGATGTTTGGGTTTTACACTAACCTACGATGTTTGGGTTTTACACTTAACTATGAATGTAGGATTGTAGGGATTTAAAGGAACCGTAAAACACACCAAAAGAATGTAAATTGACTCACCTAGGTACGGGGCTGGTATAATTCCTCTGACGTTAATAGATGTAAAGAAACATATTTTGCAAGTTTTTTTAATATGTTCTACTTATTTTAACATTACGGCATCTTGAATATGAACAAGGTAAGCTGTGTAGAACCCATTACTGCAAGTTTTGTTGGTCTAGGACGTTTCGTTCAGAAACGTAAACAAACTGGCTATACTGTTCATTTTGCAATTTTGTTCAATTTTTTAAAATATGTTGTACTTATTTTAAAGCTACACCCCTAGTATATTCGTGTTCTACGTGATTAGTAGAGTATAAATATATCATAATTTTGAAATTTCATTGTGTTTTTCAGAAAAGCCCCTAAACTTAATAATTACCAAAAATTAAAAGTGGATAATGCAGAGGTGATCAAACCAATCNGTTTTTCAGAAAAGCCCCTAAACTTAATAATTACCAAAAATTAAAAGTGGATAATGCAGAGGTGATCAAACCAATCATCTGATACCACTCACTGCAACTTGTGTTACAGTACAACCTTCTTCGATGACGACTGGAACGACACTGACGCCAGTGACGTTGTGTGACTGTGCCGTCGCCGTCGCCGCCGCGGCCACCGCTTTGCATCACTGTAGCAAGCTCCTCGTCGCGGGGTTACTACAATACCCGTGAGGGGCCCTTGTCAAACCAGTTGTCTTTCATTTGTAACGAGGCGGGAGGTAGAATCTAACCCCATCCCCTCTTATACCCAATAAAATTGTGCTACTGAGCCTAGCTCAGTAGCCTGACGTTGTAACACACAATTTTACCAGTTATTACGTGTAAGCTACACCAACTAATACTATTCCACGTCACTACCCCAGAGAAAAAGACAAAAAACAGCAGTCTATCTCCTACTGAATCAAAGACAATACACAATATACATACCAATAATAATCCTTCCATTACCATATCGGTTGTTTTATTTTAATGTCAATATATGCTAAAGATACTATTAGTGCTAAAGTCTCAACGATGTAAATATTGCAAGACCACCACCTCAAATCAACACCGACAAATGACGTAAAATGAAAATACACACACAGAGATAATATATTCAAAAGACTGCGAACTTGTAGTGCTACACTTGGCGTAGATGTAAGGTTTGAGGGATCNCACACAGAGATAATATATTCAAAAGACTGCGAACTTGTAGTGCTACACTTGGCGTAGATGTAAGGTTTGAGGGATTTTTTTGTTGTTGTTGTTAATGAGTGGCCAACAACGAAGCCCACGGCCAAAAACAAAAACAGTAGCAGACAAATAGAGGATAATGAAGGAGAATTACTAGACGGGATCACANGAAGCCCACGGCCAAAAACAAAAACAGTAGCAGACAAATAGAGGATAATGAAGGAGAATTACTAGACGGGATCACAAATACTACTCTTCTCGGTAGAGGACCGTCAACCATTTGAGGGAAAGAAAGGCCGTGGAACAAGGGATAACAAGGAAAGAGTGGGCCGATCACCGAGGACATCTAAGGGAAACAAAATTGTTAAGATTAAATAACAAGACCGTGTGCAAGTAAAAACTGAGCGAGAACGACACAAACTACCCGAGGATCATAAAAAATAACCGAAGGGTAAGAGACAGGAAAAATCACACGAAGCCTACGAAGAGCAGAATACAACGAACTCCTATCACCTCCAGTGGAACACTGAAACAGAAGATGGGTCAAATCTGCACTAGGGGTCCCACATACACAAGAAGGATTAGAGACTATATGAAGCTTATACAAATGATCTGAAAGGAGACGAAAAGACGTAACTGCTAAACCAAGGTAACTACAATGTTGATATATTGGTCGAGAATATGTAGGAAATAATTGTGCATACAACGTATCAGAAAACGAGGTATAAGTTTTCCATGTCTGTTTCCAATGCCGAAAAACTTCCCTTGTTAATAAGGGATATAAAACCGAAAAGGAAAGCAGTGGCTTCGAGACATCCTATAAAACACTCAATTTCGCAATTTTATCTACCAACTCATTCCCCTGAATCCCGACATGCCCTGGTACCCACATAAAAAGGACAAATACACTGAGTTTATCCAAAAGAACGCACTGTTCCCGTATGAACCATATAAACATGTCCTTATGGGGAGTAGGAGAAGACAAAGCTGTAAGGACACTACGTTAATAAGATATAATCAGAGGATATGAGATTTTCTGATCGTATACATAGCGTAAAGCCATATACACTGCAAAAGCTTCGGCATAATAAATTATGGCAGTAGAAGGGAGTTTAAAATGCCCAGACCATTTATGTGAAGCATCAAAATAAGCAGGCCCAACACCTTCGACAGTTTTTGAGGCATCAGTGTATATCAAAGTATCGTCGCGATATTCAGAAACTTTAGCCTTAAATTCTTGTTGAAGAACAATTGGAGAAATAGTTTTAGTAGGGTAAAGAAAGATGGGACAAGGAAAACGAAACTAAACCTCGTACTGCAAATAGTGTAAAAAGCTAGGTGGATGGTTAACGAAACATGCCGTCGTTAGTAATTGTTTCGGTGGGACATAACCAAGATCGTCAACCGCCTGTACAATACTCCTTACACGAGAATCACGAGTACGAATCCAATGTTTACCTTGCAATAGTCTATAACGGTTGGTTAAGGACATACGGAAAGATTCCATATGCAGGACCATAATGGGCGTAGAAGAGAAAATGCAAAGAATAAGTCTGAGGCAAACGTTCTGTATAGTTTCTAATTTGTTCGCCAAAAGGAGTGGCAGCTGACCAGCAATCGGAATACCGTAATCTAAAACAGACAGTATAGTAGACACATAAAAAGAACGAAGAGAAAAAGAGCTAGAACCCCAACGATAGTGGGCGAGATGCTTTAAAATATTAATTCGTTTACGACATTTGGTAATAGTGTATTCAACATCGGTAGTCCATCCACCACGGGTCTCTAAAAGGATACCCAAATACCGTACGTTTGTCACACAGACAAGAGGATAACCTCTGATGGTTGGAGCGGGAAGTGGTGACTGGGACAGTTTACGCGTGAAATACAAGGCGCGACTCTTATCCACAGAAAAATTGAAACCATTATCATCCAACCAAAATAATAAAGAATCAAGGGCCATAGTCAGAGAAGTACAAGCATTGTCATAAGAGATAAATTCAACCCATCAGCATATTGAATAGAACGAACATAGGAGCCCAGGGGAAATATGATGTTTTGAGTATATAAGATAAATAGCAAGGGGTTAAGGGTACTACCTTGAACCAAACCATGGGAAACCTGACGAACAAAAAATTGCTCCATCAGGTACTCTAGGCATATAACGACGAATGCTAAACAAAGAATGGATACATCGTATAAGAGTATGTGGTAGACCTAATTGAAACATTTTGTCATAAAAAGTTTAAGATTAACATTATCAAAGGCCGATTCCAAGTCTAAAACCACAGTACCCAAGACATTCCGGTGAGCATAAGCATCCCGAATACGTGAAAACAATACAGCAATAGCATCCAGGGTACTAATACCAGAATGAAAACCAAGTTGTTCTGGACGAAGTAAACAATGATATTCTAACCACCAATTAAGCCAGTGTTTTACCAATTTCTCAAAAAGTTTCGCCAAACAAGAACACAGAGCAATCAGACGATATGACTCAGCTGATAGAGGAGATTTACCAGGTTTCAAAATCTCTCCACACATCAGGGATACATTCATAACAGAACACTTTAGCATAGAATTGAGCTAACCAAACGAGAGTGGAGCGAGGAAGGTGCTTAAGGAGACCATGCGATATGTAATCCAAACCAGGGGTGGTATTACCTGTGGTGTACAAACAATGGCTTAATTCCTCCACTGTAAATGCCCGGTAAAAAAACCTGATTATCATGTGAAGCCCCATGAGTAACAACTGAAGGAAAACAGAAGGTAGCAGCCTCTGGGACGGTATCAGGGGCAATGCGATCCATAAAAGCCAGCACAAGGGGGAGGGAAATATGCTGGAAACGCTGTCCCTCTTTACTAACGCGAAAGGCATTAAATTTATCCCATAATGTACGAGAAGGAGTAGTACGAGAAAGTGAAGCACAAAAATTATTCCAGCTAATCTTTTCACATTCAGACCACAACTTGCGCACCTCTGCTTGGAATTTCTTAATATATATCAAATTGGCCAATGTAGCCTGGCGTTTATATTGGTGAAGTTCATTCAAATGATGGCGATAAACCTCGTCACATTGTCCATCCCACCAAGTAGAACCATGTTTCCGATCACCAATATGAAAAGGGCGAAAAGACATAGAACTTTTAGCAGATTCCAAAAGAGAGATATAGAAAACATCATAAACCATATTTATATTAAAAACAGTAACCGGGGGGGAAATGGGTTGTTGCTTCCGACATTAAGGAAAAGAATTTGCACCGATCAGCCAGTTTATATTGTAACCGGTGTCGACGAAACGTAGGGGGAAGGAGACTGAGGATTTGGTGAAGAAGTGACGATAATTGGAAAATGATCACTACCCCATGTATGATTATGTACTGACCAGATTAAGCAGTTAGAAGGCTGGCAGAAACGAAAGTTAAATCAATGGCAGTGGAGTGGAAATGTGGAGGTCCGATCCATGTAGGTTGCGTTCTGTTCAGTAAAGTAAAATATGAAGTAAGTAAAAATTCTGACAAGCGTCGACCAGAAACATCCCCATAGACGATGGTGGTCAATTGAAATCGCCGCCTACAATTACAGGATGTGGAAACTGGGAGAAGAAAGACGCCCAATCGTGTGCTGAACATCGAAACTTAGGATGGAGATACATAGAGACTATAGTGATATTGAAGCAGCCGAGTTTCGACCGAATCGCACCACATCAATGCCATGGAAACCGTCAGGATAAGTAATATTGAAAGGCTTACCAGCATGCGTATTCCTTAAATATATAGCCGTCCCTGTGTCATCCTTAAGGGATACGAAAGACTGAAAGGATCTGATATAGAGAGGGGAGGTGCTTTGCATCCGGGTTTCAGAGAGTAGAACAACATCTGTGTTATGAGCATCCAAATAATGAAGGAGAGGAAATCTATTGGACATTGGAGATCTAGCGTTCCACTGTATGGTGCAAAAGCGTGAGGGAAGCATGTAAAGCAAAAATGTGGTGAACAATAGCTGACACACTCACCTTAGGAGAACATATCCCCTTATAGGAGAGTTTGAAGAAAGGATTGGATCATACTCTCTCGGTCAAAATTATAAGTCGAATCTGTTTTTGCTACAGTTATCATATGCTCAATTGTGTCTATCAAAGAATTCAATTTATCGTTATTAAGTCGAGGGACTTCACGTACCTCAGCGGGCGGTACCTCTTCAGGTAGTGGAGCACGAACAGGAAAAGGAATATTGTCAACAGCATCCGGCTTAAATTGAGCATAATATTCTCGAACATTAAAGGAAGGTGTAACAATGTTGGAAGTCACCGGAGGTATTGCCTTATAACAAACAATATATCCATCGGGACTCACGGTGTTCATTGGGATTGTCGCGTGGAGCTTTGTGTTGCTAATGAATATGAAGTCGGGAAGGTCAGAGGCGCTGATGGGGGAGGGAGAACTGATGGTGTAGGCAGAGGCGGATAATGAGCCAATGAGGTGGGTGGGGACATTATTGGTTGCGATGGTGGTTGTTGTTGTAATGGATGGACCCTGAAATACGGTTGGACTTTGGTTTTAGCATCAGTATAAGTCAGGTTGTAGTATGCTATGACACATTTTACCTCTCTATCCATTTCCCAAACAGGGAATTTAGCCTTGTCATGCGCCATGTGTTGACCAGATCAATTCATACATACTGGGGTATCTGCAGCAGTACATTCTGAAATAACATGAGGTTGAGAGCAGGCAGGACAACGAACATTCTATTCCCGAAACGAAAACACCTGAAACACTGTAGCACAGATTGTACCCGAGGTATAACTTTGAAGATCTCTTTGTATATAATAATGTCAGTAGATAACTGTTGCCCTTCAAAGGTAAGGCTCACAAGGTGGATGGGTACTCGTCCCGATAAAGTTCCATTAACCACATGTTTGGATAACCTCTCAAAAGATAAAATCTTATAATCGCATTCTTAACCTTAGCGAATGTCATCTATTGACATATCGAGAGGAATGCCATATATCAACCCTTGGCTTTGCACAAGACTAGTAGGGATATTTACAGACACATTCAATTTAGTTGGTAGTTTTGAAGACAAACTGATTGGCTGCAATCCCAGAAGTAAATGTAATTTTCAATTTCGCTGGGCCTGCTCGTTGGATATGTAATATATCTCAGTTGGGATGGAGTTTGCGACCTAATGAAATGGGGTGTATATTGTCAATATTCTTATCTTGCGACTCAAGAAACACAACAAAAGGTCCAGGACTATCCCGAGATAGCATAATTGGGGAGGTCTAACCTGTCTCGCAGTATTTAGAGACTCCATCGAAGGGCCATCAATCCCTACACGATTACTCTTTGCTTGTCCAACTGATAATTTTCTCTTATTTGCAGTCTGTTCATCTACATCCATTGCTTACCTGCAGTCAATAGTTATAGATCACAAAAACTAATTCGACCACATTACCACCAATATTACCCACAGCAATCCACAGGTCACTCATCACTCCACGACTACTCACAAACGAATGTAGCAGCGTTTGAGGGAGAGTTGGCAGCATAAAAAACGTGGGTTCAACATGTATAATGTGATTTCAGGCTCGAAATGGGTGGGCGTTTAAAATAAAATAATTGGTAATAATACAATATAATGCATGTACAACAATGTCAACGAAAGATAAAATAATAAAACACTGTCATAAAAAGGAATCTTGTATAGCAGCTGGTTTTGTCTAACATATAAATAAATGAATATTTTCCAGTTGGGTATAATAACGATGGAGACATAATGGTGCGATTTTGCGCATTTTATCTCTGTATCTCTCTAGCCGTGTTCTACTTCCTGCACAGTTACGACAAGCTGCAGATACGCCAGAAGTTGTTCCATTACTCCATGTGTTGTATGCTGTACTGGGGAACGGAACAACTTCAATGCTCCATTATCGGTGCTTAATTGTGTTTACAAGCAAGGAAGTGATTAGTATTATATTTTTCATTCCCAGGATGCTTCGTACACATTCTCACTACAGATTGACATGCCACAAATAATATTATATTAATTTGACAGCAGTAAATTCTTTCACTTTTACGGTGAAATGAATTTCGTATACTTCCAACCATGACCACAGATGATATTAAATAACTTCCAAATCCGCATGAACTATGCATGGTTCACATATTTCTGCCATTCTTCCCGCGATTGTGCAGTCATCGCATGAAACATTTGGGCTCCAGGTCTTATGCAGTTGATGAGCGAGATTAGCCGGAAGAAGAATGATGTAGGATGTGTTTAGATGCGCCTGTGAGAAGGGATCGGGACAATGCTGCGCATATTTCGCATTGTGCAGGTAACGTAATATGGACTCTCAAATGTTGTGATACCTGCCTGGATAGACCCATAAGAATGTATAAAAATTCCTCCTTATTTTGTTTGGACAATGATTCATAAATAAATACAAAGTGGAAGCTAATGCTATTTTCGATGTAGTAAAACTGACAAGATAATTCATTATTTAATATTGTTTAAAAATGCTTATTTAAATTCAATATGTTTTAATAGGTGGTGAAATAAAAATGGCTGGTTGAGCAAGGCAAAACATGGTAATTGGTAAGAACTGTACAATCTTCCATTATGTTTTCATACAAAGCTTATGTTTATTTGTAAACATTAAATTCGTAGCAGAAAAGTAGGAATTTTAATATGTAATTTAATTATATTGCGGCAAATATGTACAAAATATTTTTTATTCGCATACCTGGCATATAAGTTATATCGCCATGAGATATTTGGGGTTTTCTGGTGTTGAAATTGTTGATTTTAGATACGAATGTGAGAAATACGGGTTTAATTTAGTTGAGAGATTTTAGCGGCTCTTTACACCAAGGTTTTGAGAGCCAATGAGGATGTAATGCTGAGAATAGAGAAGCAATGGAATGAAAGGGCAGGAGAAATGGGAGATCCCCGAGAAAACCTGCCGATCAGAGGCATCGTCCAGCACATTTACAACTTTCGAAAATCCGGGAGTGACCAGTAAAGGGAAGAAATAAGGGAATATTAGAATGGGCAAATAGGTATATGCAAAATGTTAGTCTTCTCTTGGAATTGACCTAACTTATCTGCTATCCAAGGATCTTTGTGGTGAGATAACATTGTGATTTGTGAACAAATGTATGGGATGTCGTGGTCTCAGGAGTAGGGGGAATGTTGTTTGACTTACAGGCTGTAGGTTTTTGGTTATGTTAAAGGAAATTGCAAATGGGCGCCAGTAACTGGAGAGCATTAGAAAAATGAGGGAGTGGGCCATCGTCCCTCGCAGCTACTGCTAGGGGTGGAGTTGCTTAAGTAATCAAATTATGCCCACCAACTGAGTGCCAGTTTAGCAGGGTGAGATGGTTAGATAGACTATCTCAAATGCCCAGTAACACTGTACTCCGGCATGATGTTATGTAACTGTAACATAAATGACCAGGTTTCACACAAGAGGCAGTTAATACAGTCGTGAAGTGACCGGCCATGGATTGAAAACAGTAAATTAAATTATGGTAATTTTACTCATGATAAACAAAACCCTTGTGAGATGCACCTACACTGTGAGACGGGTCTGGCATGACACCAGCCTGAATAGAACAAGTATTAGGCATACTGTTTACACACAAGATAATTACAGGTGATTAAGTCCGCAGTGCGAGAGCCAGCAGGGTTGGGGGCAGAATGGTTCCCGGACGAAAAGACAAGAAAAGGACATTAAATTCATATTAAAAACTATTAAACTATTGCAGATATCTGGTTAAATGATAAAAATTGTCGGACATACATCAACCTCCGAACGTGCGCAAAGCCAGACCGACTATAATGTAGTGGGGCTGCACAGAGGATGGCCGGGTTTTTGCAATGTTTGTAATGAATTGAAAATATATTTTAAAAGACAAAACAATTATACACATATTACTGACCCTTGATAGACAAACAAAATACTTTTTCATGAACTAGACAAACAAAACAGAAATACAACTTATCAAGGGAGTTGTAGAGCAATGTATTTATTGTTTCATTCGGAGTTGTCTTTCCGAGTCTGTTGTATGGTGGATTGCTATCCACATAAACATTAGTAGTGGTAACAGAGTGGCTCATCATGGAAAAGTCCACTTCTTTCAAGCAGAGGTGTAGGGTAGCTATATTCTTGGCGATTAAAGCAAAGCTAACTAATTTCCCCCTACTATTTGGCACTATTGCACAGTGGTGCATTATAATAATTTTCTCTGCAAATTCTACACACTCGCACTTCGCACATAACACATGCACGGGGTTGAAAATACTGGCTGAAAGGGAACATAAGGTGTAGCTGTATTGCAGAAAACACAGCATCCCCCTTCCATGTTGCATTCATTTCCACAGCAGTAATCTTATTGGGGACTCTTCTGTATATAGTCAGCTGACACGAATTATCACATCGTCAAAGAAGATGTGGTGGCCACTTGCCTCTGGTAATGCCATAGGGGTACACTAGATGAGGTGCACTCGCAGCATGCAGCATCAGCTCTGGAGTTTAAAAAGGCGGCCACCCATGTTCGGGGCTGATACATCCCCAGTAGAGGGCATGCTGCACAGAAGTGGGCATGACAAACAAGCTAAGAGAGGAGGGATGCAGCATGCATAATATACCCACTCTTCTGGAGTCTGTCCACCCACCACAGCTCATTGCTTCCTGCTGCTTGGATAGTGGTACCAAGAATGTGATCGCTGTGGCCCTCGCCGGGGCAGCAGGTGGTAAGAGCCTCAAGTGAGAAGTGGAGGTGGTGAGGCTTGTCAGGTGCCTTGCTGACATGATGATGGAGCAGCTGCTGAGGGAGGCACAAGCCTCTGCAAGCTGTGCAGGATGCACAGTGTGAGCAACAGAACTACTTGGAGTGGCATAGGAGTGATCAACCATTGTCCATCTCGGTCTCGTCTCTGCTGCTAGATATGGAATGAGGCCTGTGGCACAGCCATATGAGGCTCTAGGTGGGTAGTTGAGCATTCCCAACATGCCATAGAGGTGTTTCCACCTGTGGTTCTGTAGAGTCATAACTCGCCAGGACAGATGCCAGGCATTCCGACGAATTTGCAGCACTTGACACTTTCATGATTGAGCAAAATGTGTAAAATACTATTTTATGAAACATAACATAAGCACTTGGGGACCTTAGTGGTGCAGCGACTAAGGCACTTGCCTCTCACAAAGACAAACAGGGTCTCTTTCTGTTTTTTTTTTGCATGTGGGGATCGTGCTGGATAATGCTGCTGGTCAGCAAGATTTCTCAGTTATCGCTCGTTTCTCCCACTCTTTGCGGGCAGTACTCATCTGCTCTATAGATGCAATTCTCACTACCTTGCCACGCTTTCCTTCAGCAGGACCGTTGAACCTAGCTTTGTTACGTTAACTGTTCAGAACTTGTGTTTCTCAACACTGTAGTCAGTCAGAAGCTCTTGCCGCAGAGCCTTCTAGTAGTCACGAGTGTTGGCCACGTGCCTCGTCCATGCCAGGCTTTGTTTGTACCGGGGTCGCACTCGCCCCGAACTTTGGTTTGTATCTCGTCGCCGCTCTGTGGTAAACAGCTTGGCAAACTTGGTCCCTTGTCCATCATACGTTAGCAAGCACAGGTCAGAAATATGTCTTGTAAACTCCTTCAGGCGGAATAAAACATATACGGAATATCTACCAGTTACCTCTTTTTGGTCCGATCATTCTCTTTCGCTTTACGCCTTCCTTACCCGCTTTGCCTTCTGTGTGCATATCTACTTCTTACAGGTGCATGCACGAACGCCACGATAGAGATTCGAACCAAGTCCCCACTGAAGGGTGCTCCAGCCTCTTGTCTATGTTTGGTGTCTATGGTGCCTGGTCACGCCACCCTCTAGTGCAACTTAGACAAGGGGGGGAGACAACCTTTCTCCGAGACTCCCTGAGGCTTGAGGAAAACAAACACATTAGGTCACTACGACACTCATGCTACAAGCTGGTCACGCCACTTACTGAGAGTCATAGGGTCCTTGTATCAGGAACGCTGTGACCCTAGAGGGACAGTTGAGGTATGAAGTAGGTCATGCTGCTCACTCAACTTCTCACTGAGGGAAATCAGTGAGAAGTTGCCACGTCGCTGTAGGTCAGAGCACCGTCCGTCGTGAAGCACTATTTGCGGTGCCGATTGATCGATAGGACTTCCCAAGGCACCATCACCAGGAAGAGTAGGTTCCTTCCTGGATGGACCACGCCAGAACTTTTCCTCCCCCGCACTGCTACGTAATTTGAAACCATATCTATGATTGTGCCTGTGCCTACAGGAGACCCACTAAATCCTCTAAATCAGTGTTTCTTAACCTGGGGTCCACGAGTATATGTATGGGGGTCCGCAGTCTCATCTCTGGACCATTCAACAATAATAAATAAATGCAACCAAAAGTCTCGTTCTCGCTACACTTAGCACGACGAACGTGTACCAGCGGGTGGTGTGCGAGACTGACTGAAGCGAGTGAAATAAGTGGGGTCCATGGCTGAAAAAAAGGTTAGGAAACGCTGCTCTAAATCATAATTCTTTATTCTTCTTTAATTTTATCCTCTACACTTAACGTAACATCACTGGCTGTGCAAAGCTGTGTACCCCCAGGGTAGAACTGCGTCGGCTCTTATGCCCTAATGAAATCCTCGTTAAGGAGACAGTTTACCTTATCTCTAGAGGGATACTGGGCCAGTGTTCCATCATTCCACGTTGGCATAAGTGGCATCATCGTTTTGAGTAGCGCAATAATTGCAAAACAGCATTAATAAAGATGTTAGGGTTCAGAATGGTGGCTGCACTGTAGTAGACATCTGGATGGTTTTTTCTTTGTCCACTATGTTTGGCATGTCCATTTGTGTTTAATCATAGTCTGAGGTTTGCCTATGGTTTTGCGCAATTTTTAGAAATGTTTTTAATATTATGTTATATTTTTGAAGAAATAGACCTGCAAGATGTAGCGTTTCTGTTAAGATTTTGGTAGATTCCAGTTTTTATTATTATTTCAAATAATATGGCAAAGAGCGAAGCGAAAACTAAGCCTCAAGCCTGTGTCCCTTGGGCAGTTCGATCTGCAAGACTATTATTACCTATGTGAAACGCACAGTGTGCAAGTGTGATTTAAATGTTTCACTTGTAGTAGAATTGATTTCAAAGGTTCATGTAAGTTCAGTGAAGCACAACCTCCGTGAAGCATCTCAAGCCCAAGCCAGATAAAAATGTTTGCCAATATGCTGACGCATTACGGCCTCAAGGGCAGGAGCGCGTCGGCGTCTACTAAGCATTCTTGCTTTTGTGTCAGGCCACTCACACAGGCTC
>NQII01003310.1:165557-216713 GCA_002778355.1 Clitarchus hookeri
GGGGGGCAGAACTTAATGAGGCGTGAGGCGGGGTCTGCAATATTTGACGCTTGGCCTTGATTGTGCCCTTGAATAGTTGGGCGGGTAGGCCGCCTGCTCAGCACGAAGTCTAGCTGGGCCAGGCTGGGCTTACGGTTGTTTGACGTTTGTGGGGCCGCTGGCTTGCCTCAGATGTGCCTTACTGCCGTGGGTCGATCGCTTGTCGGCATGGGTCGTGGTTGGGATCTTCTGACCTGGCTGGCTGATGGTGGCGGCATCTGCCGGTTGACTCCGGCGCGTGGCTGGCTCCACAGGTGCAGACAGGCATCCGGCCCGCTGTCTGTGGCTGACTGGGGTGGGCCGGCGGCGGTGGCAGGTTCGATGCCCAGTACCAGGAGCAGATCCAGACGGAGGTACTAGACGACAGGGTGAGCAACTCTGGGGGTCTTCACCAAGGGGCCAAACAAATTATGGGGAGGAACTGAGAAGTGAGGTCTCAACAGTTTACGGGCGGCGTGAGCTCGTTCCTGGGAGATGGGGGGGTCGGGGGGGCGGTTACGCAGCTGAAGGCTGGGGAAGGTTGGTTAAGCAGTGCTTGTTTCTCTGCGAGGATAGCAGCTGTCCTCCTGTAGCTCTACTTACTTACCCTTTCTTGTGGGTGAACACCATTTACAAGGGAAAGGTACTACAGTTCACGTACGCACCGGGGTAGCAGACAACGATACCCCTAGCTAAGTATAACCCAGAAGGAGTAGATCCCTCCTTGCCAGGCCTGGCACTCCTTCCGGCAGGTCTAAACGCAGTGGATGGAGTGGGTTAACTTACAAGGGTGATCCAGCCTCTTCGTCATGTGTCTTGCTAGTGGTTGGAGCTCTACCGCATTTGCGCAATAGGTAATTTTGCGTACCTTTTCCGCAGTATGGGTGGCCATCTAATGTGTGGTGTTTCGGGTGACAAACAAAGTCCTTTTAGGGGACAGGCTGCAGTCCGGCTCTAGATTTGGCAAATCAGTTCATAAATAGCAGTTCCCTGCCTCTCCTTTGCGAGGCGACACTTACCAGGAAGGACTACGTACAGTTCACTCAAGAAACAGACAGCGGTTAGACTATAAACTTGTTTTATTCTGTCCAGAATAGAACATGGTGACCCGTACTCTCGTACTGTAAATCAATGCACTGATTAACTAATGGAAGGTGAAAGCAAGACAGGTGAAGGGGGCTAACGGCTTGAAGATCCTGCCTGAAGGGCGTGTTTGAAGAGCAAGAGCAACGAATTAGGAAGCAGTCAGAACAACTGTACCCTAACTGAAAGGACTGCTGGTATCAACTGACGTTCTGCGGTGGTGCAGGACCCTTTGTACACCTGACCAGGGGGTGTGTGCGATTCCTTCGGGCGGCTTCGGCTGGGTGGCTCCTCCCTTCGTAGGCTGCGCTGCACTGGCTGCGATCTATAGGGGGAGAATGGAAGCAGGGTTTCTCTTGCAAGCAGGTGGTATCCACTGCTCGAGCTTAAGGGCAACTTCACTGGCGTTGTCGGCTGGTCTCCCTTCTCACGAAATTGTGTTAGACGGGGGCGGAGTGAAGATTTTAGTTCTATTAAGGTAGAATGTCATAACTGAGCATAATTTGCCAGCTTCAGTAGCAGATAGTGCCAGACACTTGTTCCATAAAATGTTTACGAAATGTGAATAGGCTAAACGTTGCTCTTGTGAATGCATGAAAACGACTGCCATTATAAATAAAATGGCAAATCAACAAATGTAAAACCAGTGTAGCGAGTGTGTGGAGGATGGTTACATTTTCTGTGGCAGCAAATGAAAGTAAAGACGATTGAAAACTCCTTGCTTATTACAGCGCAAGACATTCAGCAGTGAATAGAGTCTTACTTTGTTACATCAGTGCAGGGTGCTGCCACAGGTAAATAACAATATTAATAGTTTCCAACTTGCAATTGGGCTATTGCCTGGTGGCAAGCGCTTCCTTCCCTAGTTTATTTTCACTCTCCAGTCCCTTCCTAATTTACCCAACACCCTTCACCACCACCAACTCCTCTCGTAACACATTCCACTCCCTCACACNTCCAGTCCCTTCCTAATTTACCCAACACCCTTCACCACCACCAACTCCTCTCGTAACACATTCCACTCCCTCACACTTCTTACCAGCATTAACTACCTTCCACTTTCTGTCCTCCATAACCTCTCCCGATATACATCACTTTGGCTAATGTCCACATAGGTGACGTAATCATAGCTGCATTATGTTTTGACAAATTTCTATCTATGTAAAAAAAAAAAAAACACTCTCTCTCTCTCTCTCTCAGGCAATGGGCATACTCCGACCGAGAACAATTTTGTGCTCTGCAGCTGGAAAAGAGAAATTAAGTTAATTCACCAGATAGGATGCGTGTTCAGTGGTCTAAGGTCAGTACAATTAAGGAACTGTACGATTGCCCGACATATGATAAACTAGCTTTCACCATGCTGTCAATTCTCTTCATACCTCGTAATATAGTGAGTGAAAGTGTGTTTGTTGATGTAAAATTAACCAAATAAAGAGTTAGGGCATCTGTGCCTGATGATGTATTAAATGAAACACTTTTGACAAAATGTTGGTATGCTCAAAGAAAGTGCTACGAGCAGGAGTTAAATGTTGAATTTTAAAAGAAGGCAAAATTGTTATGTTTACACTTGCAGGACAAGTGTATCCCTAAAGAAAGCAGCCTGGCTTGATACTTCTGTTGTGCGAAAAAAGAGGCATGGTAGAATTTTTTTTTTAAATTCTGCTAATTTCTATTTTTTTGAGGTTGGCAGCTGTGCTTGTGGCGTGCATAATTAATGCCATTTGCAACCATTCAATATCCTGATCCCATNTCCAGTCCCTTCCTAATTTACCCAACACCCTTCACCACCACCAACTCCTCTCGTAACACATTCCACTCCCTCACAGTTCTTACCAGCATTAACTACCTTCCACTTTCTGTCCTCCATAACCTCTCCCGATATACATCACTTTGGCTAATGTCCACATAGGTGACGTAATCATAGCTGCATTATGTTTTGACAAATTTCTATCTATGTAAAAAAAAAAAAACACACTCTCTCTCTCTCAGGCAATGGGCATACTCCGACCGAGAACAATTTTGTGCTCTGCAGCTGGAAAAGAGAAATTAAGTTAATTCACCAGATAGGATGCGTGTTCAGTGGTCTAAGGTCAGTACAATTAAGGAACTGTACGATTGCCCGACATATGATAAACTAGCTTTCACCATGCTGTCAATTCTCTTCATACCTCGTAATATAGTGAGTGAAAGTGTGTTTGTTGATGTAAAATTAACCAAATAAAGAGTTAGGGCATCTGTGCCTGATGATGTATTAAATTAAACACTTTTGACAAAATGTTGGTATGCTCAAAGAAAGTGCTACGAGCATGAGTTAAATGTTGAATTTTAGAAGAAGTCCTGCAAGTGTAAACGTAACAATTTTGCCAAGCGTATCCATAAAGAAAGCTGTCTGGCTTGATACTTCTGTTGTGCAAAAAAAGAGGCATGGTAGAATTTATTTTTAAATTCTGCTAATTTCTATTTTTTGAGGTTGGCAGCTGTGCTTGTGGCGTGCATAATTAATGCCATTTGCAACCATTCAATATCCTGATCCCATCTATTTTGGATGTCAACACGAGAGGCAATGAGAGCAGAACGGCGATTCCTGTTTAAGCACTCCGCATACGATGGCTAATGATAGTACGAAGTGGTGGTAACTTTTTGAAATGCCATGAGTGAAACAAAAGTTCTTGAATAACCTGGACTTAAACTACCATGGACCATTGTCTGAGATTATGGTAAAAGGAACCCCTAAAATTTTTCAGTGCGGAAATAGTTAGTTCAGTTGTTTACGGAAAGGCACGAGCCATACAAACTTTGTAAAGGCATCAATGCATACCAATGACATTGTTTTACCTGCCTTAGAGTGAGGATAAGGCCTGTAATGGTCGCTGTGCAATGTAAGATTTAAAGTTACGGTAACTTGGTATCCTGCGCAGGCTTGCTTAATGCACAAAGTTTGCAAAGCTTTACTCTTTCTGAAATATCTTGATACATCCCTTTCCAGATAAACATACGCCTAATTGCATTAATTGTTGTGTAAATCCCAAGATGAGCACCTAACTGGGATGAAGGAAAGAACTGAAATACCATATCACAAAGATTTTGAGGTAAAACTATTTTATTCTCTCTTGAACAAGATTTGCACTTAAATATTTTTTACTGTTTTGGTGCAGTACCTCTCTAAACCTGATCGTCACCAAGATAAGGGTCGAACTTTTGACGAGTCTCGGTATCCTGAAATGCCAAAGGAAAATTTGTTAACAATGCACCGCCAAGACTAGTTTCCTGTTGAGAAGAGGTTTCCTCGGGATAATTCTCAAAATGAGAGAAAATTCATCTGCAACAATATTTTGAGTACCATGGATACGTTTAATTTTGAATTTGAAAGGAGAAATCTTTACTATCCAACAACCAATTTTTACAAAGAAATTCTTTGTGTTCAAGAAATATTATACTCTTGTCAATACCAAAGACAACCGCTAAACATTCTAACTTGTATAATGATGAAGCTTTTCTTTCCTGATGGGTCAAGGTGTATGATGTAAAAGCGATGGCCTGCCTCTGCCCATCAATTTCTTGCAACAACACAGCACCGAGTGCTGTGCTTTAGGCATCTGTCTGGAGGATGAATGGCCTAGAAGAATCGGCAGTCCTACGGATAGGTGGGCTAGCAATAGCTTTTTCAAAAACTCAAATGCTTCTTGTTGCTCCTCATCCAAAATTAATTTTGCTCTTTTCTTCCTAGACGCATTCAATGGTGCAGCGTGTTCAACAAATTTTGGAATAAATTTTGAATAGATATTCACTATGCTAATGAAACGTGAAATAGCTTTTGCATCTNCAAAGACAACCGCTAAACATTCTAACTTGTATAATGATGAAGCTTTTCTTTCCTGATGGGTCAAGGTGTATGATGCAAAAGCGATGGCCTGCCTCTGCCCATCAATTTCTTGCAACAACACAGCACCGAGTGCTGTGCTCTAGGCATCTGTCTGGAGGATGAATGGCCTAGAAGAATCGGCAGTCCTACGGACAGGTGGGCTAGCAATAGCTTTTTCAAAAACTCAAATGCTTCTTGTTGCTCCTCATCTCAAATTAATTTTGCTCTTTTCTTCCTAGACGCATTCAATGGTGCAGTGTGTTCAACAAATTTTGGAATAAATTTTGAATAGATATTCACTATGCTAATGAAACGTGAAATAGCTTTTGCATCTTTAGGTGCTGGGAAATTCCTGATCTATTTGGTTCTGTTAGAGTCAATTGGAAAGCCTTTCTCAGAAACTAGGTGACCCAAGAATGAAATTTCTTTCCCGCCAACTGCCCTTTCTGGAGAGCGTGCAAAGGAATAAACCCTCGAGAGACATGGCGAGCAACCTGTAGCTGGAGCTGGCCGCGTGGAGGGGAAACCACCTCTGATGCGCAGTGAGCGGGCACGTCCGGTGCATGCCAGCCAGGGCAAGGCAAGCGAGGGGGTGGGTCCACCCACTCGGACTGGAGCGCAGCACCGTGCAGCCTGCCGGCCTCTCGGGCAGCAAGGGGTCGACTCGCTTGTAGATAGAAACGGTACAGAGGCAAAATGAGCAGTGGCGTTCAGCACTATGGTACTCTAAGGAGAGCACCAGAGGCCAAGGCTAAGATGTGAATACGACAGCGCTCGCGATGAATCAACGACAGTATTATTCCCTATGATCTGATTAAATCANCAAGGCTAAGATGTGAATACGACAGCGCTCGCGATGAATCAACGACAGTATTATTCCCTATGATCTGATTAAATCGATGTGTATTACAAATTGGGTTTGACGAAAAGAAGAAAATCTCAAAAGTTTGAAATTCGCACAAAAATTTATGTAATTCGTNGGAGAGCACCAGAGGCCAAGGCTAAGATGTGAATACGACAGCGCTCGCGATGAATCAACGACAGTATTATTCCCTATGATCTGATTAAATCAATGTGTATTACAAATTGGGTTTGACGAAAAGAAGAAAATCTCAAAAGTTTGAAATTCGCACAAAAATTTATGTAATTCGTAAAATTGTACAAACAATGAAAATTAGACAAAATACGAAAAAAATCGTACGAGTTGGCAGCTGTGCAGGAGGGGGACAAGTTCACTCCTTTCGAACTCGTGTACACGTACAAACCCAACAACCCTCTTTCCAATCTTTGGTCACTCTCTGACCACCTGCCTGATTCGAAGGACGTCCAGGCCTGGAGGAGAGCTCGACAGAACTTGAACCTGGCATAGGACAAGTTAAAGAGGAGATGCAATAAGGATAGTATGGACAACCCATTCAGAGTGGGAGACTTAGTAATGTGCAAAGCACATACTCTGAGCAAAGCTACATACAAGCAAGCGGCTAAGCTCAGTCATAGATGGAAAGGTCCTCATAAAATACAAAGATTCCTCGTTCCTGTCACAGTTGCACTTTGTGACCCTTCAAATGGTCTGTCTGTTGCTCTGACCCGCATCTCGCAACTTAAGAGAAGTTCTCCTAATCTCAAATAGGGCGCAGATAATTTCTTATGCATTGTCAGCACGGTGCTCGCGTGGAGTGATCATCCCCATAAACATTTTCTTGCCTAAGACTTGCATAAATTCCTGTTTGGTCGACCAGCAGCTAATCAAATAAAAACGGACATGACTTCAGCTACTTTTGTAAAAAATCCTTGGTACTATGTTGTAAGTTGTTTGTGTGCACATTGTTCTTATATTAAGGGTACTCTATGTTAAGTTTATACTTAATCTTAAGCATATATACACTACTATTAAGCTTGTACAGTGTAATATAGTATATTAACAATGCCTTGTGATCATGGTCAGTGTTTTATTCCTTTGTTGCATAGTTTTTTTTTTTGTCCTGCTATTAGCGTATTTGCATTGCTTGTATTTGCAGTTGTCCATACATGTGTTAGTGTTTAGTAACCTTAGCCTAGGCATTTAAAGAACGTTCACTTTCAGATTGAAAGGGGGGAGATAGAGATAGAGAGATAGAGATAGAGAGAGATAGAGAGAGATAGAGATAGAGAGAGATAGAGAGAGAGAGAGAGATAGAGAGAGATAGAGAGAGAGATAGAGAGAGATAGAGATAGAGAGAGAGAAAGAGTGTGTGTGTGTGTGTTTTTTAGNAGGCAGGCAGGCAGGCAGGCAGGCAAGGTCGTCCCCACACAGCCTGCAGCCGTGAGAACGTCTCCACTTGCAACACTTGTTATCCTACGTCCAGATGTTGGAGTGACAGTTTCAGTTACTGCGCGTCTTATTCCAGCTGTCTCGTAGCTCTTGACGAACCATTCCCGTCACAGTAAATTTTTATTTTGTTCACAGACCGTGGGTATCCCAGTGCCATCTAGCAGTGGTTTCTAAACTAAATTTTAATGTATCATTCCACAAGGGACATGTTCCANGTGGGTATCCCAGTGCCATCTAGCAGTGGTTTCTAAACTAAATTTTAATGTATCATTCCACAAGGGACATGTTCCAGGGTCATTCGCTGCTTCTCCTTGGTTACTGCAAGATGCATTTCGCCGCAACAGAAACCAAAATTGTGTTCTTGAACAAGATGTAGCCGCAGAATGTGTGTTATTTATTTAATTATGTAGTTAAGTTGACAGAAAGAAGAAATATNGTGGGTATCCCAGTGCCATCTAGCAGTGGTTTCTAAACTAAATTTTAATGTATCATTCCACAAGGGACATGTTCCCGGGTCATTCGCTGCTTCTCCTTGGTTACTGCAAGATGCATTTCGCCGCAACAGAAACCAAAATTGTGCTNCTTGGTTACTGCAAGATGCATTTCGCCGCAACAGAAACCAAAATTGTGCTCTTGAACAAGATGTAGCCGCAGAATGTGTGTTATTTATTTAATTATGTAGTTAAGTTGACAGAAAGAAGAAATATATATTTAGTGCAACTTAGGCGACTAGTATTTTATGTTGGTGACCTGAAGTTGATGTGCAACTGCAAGCAAGCTACAAACCCTCTTTATGGGTCTTTCGACGTTTTTTTCTGTATCTATGCAACATGTTTGTGCTCAGTCATTTATTAGGTTGTGATTTTGTTTTTTTTNATGGGTCTTTCGACGTTTTTTTCTGTATCTATGCAACATGTTTGTGCTCAGTCATTTATTAGGTTGTGATTTTGTTGTTTTTTTTTTGCAGAAGGTTCTTCTTTTCTCTTTATTATTTTTTCTCCTTTTGGTTTTTTACTTTAATTTTGGCTTTGATGCTCTGTTTGGGCTCTGTAAAAATTGATCAACTCCTACATCGGTTGGACGATCCCAGCATCGGTTCCATTTCCTCTACTGTCTGGATGATCTAAACTGAGTCTGCTCGACCACTACTATTTACCTCAAACAACTTCATAATTTTTTGTTGCAGGACAGAACATTTTGCAGATCAATTGGAAGTCAGATAAGTTTTGAACTATTAAAGTCATAAAGTAAAAGTATTTTATTGTAATACAAAGAGAAAATGGACTGACAGAATAGTTAAATTTAAATTAATTATGATCAAGCAACTAAGGTAAAATGAGTATAAAATATAAATGCAATTAAAAAGAATAAAATGGTTTGTTGTAAGGAACCCAACTTTTTTACAGTTTAATTTATATCAGTTATTTTTTTTACTTAGTATAATTTTGCACAATTTTAATTATTTTACCTAAATGCTGTGAAAAACTGGTGTGTTTATAAATTTTATTTTAAAATACAAGGTTATAAATTTACATATTTCATCTCTCTCTTTNTGGACTGACAGAATAGTTAAATTTAAATTAATTATGATCAAGCAACTAAGGTAAAATGAGTATAAAATATAAATGTAATTAAAAAGAATAAAATGGTTTGTTGTAAGGAACCCAACTTTTTTAAAGTTTAATTTATATCAGTTATTTTTTTTACTTAGTATAATTTTGCACAATTTTAATTATTTTACCTAAATGTTGTGAAAAACTGGTGTGTTTATAAATTTTATTTTAAAATACAAGGTTATAAATTTACATATTTCATCTCTCTCTTTNTGTGAAAAACTGGTGTGTTTATAAATTTTATTTTAAAATACAAGGTTATAAATTTACATATTTCATCTCTCTCTTTTAACTTCCTGTTATTTATCATTTGTATATCCTCTGGTATTTATTAATATAATGAAATTGCAGTGATCTTCTGTTGTATTGATTTGAATGACATTTTTCTAGCATACATTTTCCTTCACTCTTAACGTAACTTTTGGTAGCAGTTTGTATATTTGTTAGTGGCACAATTATTATTTCTTTGATGTAATTTGCATGATAGTATTGCATTACAATTAATGTAAAATTAACGAGACTTTAAGAAAATGATTCACATCGTGGAAAAACTTAAATGATGAAAAGTAAATGCATGGTTTTACTGTATGTATGGTTTAGTCATATTAATGTGTAATATGTCCCATGTAAGATACAGTGACCATGCCTTAACTGCACCTTAAAGCCTTTACTTAATTAATAAATAAATACCTTAGTCAATAAGTACACAACAGCTAGCAGGGTGTGTTCCATGGTGGTTGCTAGGCAACATGATAGCAGTATTGCACCCTCCCTTCGCGTGTCATCTTGGCAAGGTCACAGTTTCCTTTCACGAGGTTCACGGCTTGTTCAACGTAACAAATATAGCCATGCTGATTACAACTGCGTTAGACATCTACCTTTTACCAACCTTATGTCGCATGTGTGTGAAGCCCGCGAAGGGCTTGGTAACAGCCCTGTGATAATTAGTTAACAATTAGATAAACTCTCCTTTGATTTTCCTGCAAAATGCCAGAGAAAATTGTGTTTGTGCTTGCTAATTCTTGTTGCGCTGTATTTGGACTTTTTTTTTTTTTTTTAGACAAGGGGGGATCCTATATGTCTGTCTAGGGTATATTTCTCTTGGATGACGTCAAAATATTAAAATAAATTAATATTTCTTAAATCATGTTATTTTTGCTCTAAAAATGATTGAACACAGATGCAATTTGAGTTTTGGAAAGGCCAAAGTAAATCAAAATAAGTCAAATTTTATCTTGCAAGCATGAAGATATTAAGTCAATTCATGGGATACTATTTTATTGTACAGTAGAATACTGATTATCCATCACCCATTTAACCATCAATTGCTAAATAACTGTTTGCCCCAGAGGGGCAAAATAAATTAAAAATGGAAGTACTTATACAAAGCTACAATCATAAACTTGACCTTTTTGTTTGAATTAAATCCTAGTACCTTCTCATAATTTTAATTTGTCTAAGTTTCTTCTTCTACATATTTTAATTAATGCTTGATTATATTATTGGTTATATGTACATACTGTGTTTTATTTTTATGCAACACCGTGTTATTTGTACAGTGGAACCGCATTATAATGATAGTCGGCAATGGCAAAATAAATTATCACTATAGAGAGTTATCGCTATAACAAAATTTACGGTGCCCGTAATTTTTTTTATTGTATTTGCCCTTGTAGATCTTGTGTTTAAAGAATGCCGTAAACTACGCGTATGCAGTGACAAAGTTAGTACAAAAAATCTGCATCTGATAGCGGCATTATGTAACGACCAGCAGATGCGACGCTGATTTCTCCTCCATTCTTCTTCCTCTCCACCAAATTTTCGGGGTGCGAGAAGGAGTTAGTTGCCTACCAATCAGCGCGCTACTTCACTCCTTGTCTCTCTCTTTCACCTATCTCTTCTTCTCCTGTCNGGAGTTAGTTGCCTACCAATCAGCGCGCTACTTCACTCCTTGTCTCTCTCTTTCACCTATCTCTTCTTCTCCTGTCTCGCCCCCCCCCTCCCTTAACACTTTGAAACCTGTCACACCTCAAAGCAGAGCTTTCACATGTTTATGTTTCCCCTCCTCTCCCTTTCACATTCATGTTGCCGATCGATAAATTCCTCCAAACCTTCTTTGTTTCCGTCAAAGGCACACAATAGCCAACCTCTCAGGGTGAGAAGAGAAGAGGCGACGCTACGTTTTTTTTTGAGGGGGTGACATTCCAGCAATGCAAAAAAAAAAAAAAAAAACCACACATGCGCGCGCACGCACCCCCTCCCCTCAGCTCCTAAATGCATGAAAACAAAAACAAAAAGGAAGCCGGCCGCCCACACTGCAGGTGTGTACGTTCTTTTAACGACTGTAGGGTAGTTATCTTACAGCACGCTGCAAAGTTTTGGCTTTTAGCCGTGAGTTATTTAATTAAAGTATTTCCCAAACATATCACAATCACCACACATTTATGTAAAAGAAGAATAATTTTTTAAATACTAACAAGTGACACAAATTGTTGGTGCAATTTTATTTTAAAAAAATTCTTCCTGGCACTTGTTGCAAAAATCATGGTGCGCACTATACATGAGTAAATACGGTATCATAAACAATGTAGCATTGTCTAGCAACTGATAAGACGTAATCATGCTTTTCCCCTTACATGCCTTGTACGTAGCGATGCGATTACCTTGCAAGCTGCAGTCGTCTTCCTACCCCCACGACATAAAAGGAGCGGTAGGCTGCTAGCATCTCGCTGCCACTATTCCCCTCCCCCCCGTCTACATTTTTTCCAGCGTACCTCTCTTCTTGGTCACGACTAGCTCTACTCCCATTCGTACCTGTCCCCTCATCTATCATACACTCTTCCTTATCCTTCACGACACCCGCCCGCTCCTCTTCTCTAGCTCCGGCCGACGCGAGTGTCGCCTGCGACACAGACTAACAAAGGTTGGCTCCCGCGTGGCAAGTGGGCGATTGACACTTGCGATAAGACGTGTTTGAACATTTAAAAAACGAGTTTACAAAATGTTCGTATCGCTATAGCGAAAGGCTTCATTAACAGATTTGCGTTATAAATAAAATTAAGTACCTTTCAAATGATAGGGAAAATGACTGAATTTAAACACTATCGCAATAGCGGACGTGACGTTATAGGCCATACTCTTTATAATGCGGTTCCACTGTATTATGTATTTCAATGCACTATTCAAAGCCTCAACATTAAATTTTCATTTTAGTGTAATATGCTTAAGTCTTTGAACCATAGTAGTTTGAAATTGGGGGCAGAGCGTTACGTATTTCTATTATCTATCTATTCACTTATTTGTCGCAATAATGGTCCCGACTGACGGATAATTAATGTTCTACTGTATTTAATAAATATGACGTGTAATTTTGCTGCTGAAGCTGTGCAAAATGGCTTAATTAAAATTTTAATATAATTTCTTGTGTATAGGGGTTGAGGGGTGGGTCATAATCAGTCTAAAACTGAAATAATGACCACTCTGAGATAACAATGATTTTCTTGGGAACTCTAAAAGGTCGTAATTTTGAGAATACAGAGCTGTACAGAGCTGAACGTGTCTGGAGCGAAGTATGTAGTTGTGTGTTTGGTGTGACTGTGGGAAAAACTGCCAAGTACCCAGACCCGTGGCAACCCATAACATGGCTGCTGGAATGAGTGGCAAAACAAGACACATTGAAAACAACATATGGTACTCTAGTCTGCACTAAATAACTTACTCAATTTCTAACAGAAATAACATTTTATTTGTGATTCTAAGGTAGAATAACCCTCTACATTTAGACCACAAAGGCGGTGCAACAATAAAGAAAAGATGTGGCTCTGAGAAATGTTAACAGGTGTATAATTTTGCATGTAACAATTCATTATTGTAGAAATACCTTCTACTTCGAACGAAATGAATACAAGAACACAAGTACCAACTTGTCGAGAACAGCAATGGGGTGAAGCTAGATGTAGGTGAAGGTGGCAAGAGTACAAACTACACAAGAGTGCGCCATACATTTGGCGCTCGACACACGGAAGTGCACACATAACCACTGCAGTTGCAAACACAAACAGCCACATCTTTGCTTACGAGGCAATGCTCCGGCGTTCAACCTTCCAACAACGAAACTGTTGTTCTCACTACCGACACACACAATCAACAGAACTAAAAAAATATAACTTTTTTTTTAACACACAACAAAAGAGCAGATTTACAGAGCATATTTATACAATTCTGTTTATTAACATGAGTGTCATTTAGGCTCATTTTATCACAGCTTTCAAAAGCCATTAGGAATGTTTTGTATATATAATTTGTACAATCCTAGTTCTTTAATTTCTCCTTTAGGTTTTCACTGGTGAGTATAGTTAACAAAAAATCAGAGTTGAAACAAAAATATAATTTAAAAAAAAAAAAAGGCACAAAAATAGAGATTGCTGATCTATAACACACACACAATTTTCTTCAACTCTGACAATTTTCATTAAATAAGTTCTTTAACAATTTTAAATTCTAGCCATTACAATAGACAAGTGTTTAAAAGCCAACATGCTTTTGTGCATTTTACAACAGTAAAATGGATTAAAAATAATTAATGATTGAAATCTCTTAGCAATATATGCATTAAAATTTTTTTGAAGTGAACGTCATCCTCTTCCGAAACCAATGTTCACGCCATACACACACTGTGACCACACAGCACTCACTATCTTTCAAACCAATCCTCTAAGATACTGCTCACATTATGTACACTGCAAGGGTATGATGATAATTCAGTGGTAAGAAACAATATGACAAAAACATATCTCTCAAACAAAGCGAAGAGTAAATTTGATTTCCTCAACATCTAATAATAGTAGCACCATCTAAATGGGTAACGACACCCTTCTCACTATTTGTAAACAAATGGACTAGGGGCTCACACAATGCAATGGGAAGCTTTTAAGTACCACACAACATTTCCAATCATGCCAAAATTGACAATAAGGAAACCCAAGATTGAACATGAACAACACATTCACAACGTATCCAATTCATGTAGGTACATTTTACATTAACCGAGTTGTACAAACTAATTTGTGGGATGATGGTGGTGTTCTTCAGTGATAACTTACAAGTTTCTAACAGTTTTAACAGTTAAGCTATACGAATACTGATTTACTTTTAATTTAGACAAGAATGAAATGTGTGTTCTTAGCATACCATACTGGCATTGGTTAACTTGCACCCTTTCACATTCTTGACAACCTGAACACTACATCATACTACAAATAAGTATATTCCCACATTAACTCAACTTAGCTAGATGTCTGGGCACAAAAAAAATTACTTGTCACGAAAGCATGACTAGCAGAGGATATTAAAGGAAATTAAAAAAAAATTAAATCCTGGTTTACAAAATTACGTAAACTTTTGTGGAAAGAATTTTAAGAATGGTAATAAATTCACTACAAATACCTATTTTAATACTGATAAACATTTTGATGTTAAAATGGAAATATATTTTCTTCCAAGTGTAAACTAGTATTTTGATACTATTAAATTCGTGTAAAAATATACAAAACTTACAGAATTAAGCATTTAAATCCCTTGGTATTGACTTTTAAATATATAAAAAAAAAAAAAACTATCTACTCATTTTGAATGATATTAAGACAAGAGTGTAAGGAAAAACTATAGCATATTCTCCAATGCTAGTCACTTCAATAATCACAGACACACTAACACAACAAAAAATAATTTAAAAATAAATACACAACAGGTAAAGCACAAATTTCCACATATAAAACTTTTACATTGTGCATAGGTATTACAGTATAAAGAAGTACATCAATAAATCTCTTAGTGTCTATTTTACATTGAATGGCACATAAAATTAAGAACTGGAATGTTGTGGTAACATCATTAACTTTATATATATATATATATATAATTTTTTTTTTTTTTCACTGGAATGTGTAGGACATAGAGATAGTCTTTAATGTTAAAGTTTCAGTCTACACACAAATGCACCCGCATACACAAAATTGCAAATAAAATGTTTGCAAAAATTGATGTTTGAATAGTTGCTAATATTTGAATACGAAATAAAGTGTCTCAAAATACTCTCATATAACTTATGCGAGATCTCAGCTTCAAAAAATGAACTGTGTGAATAAATATGAAAACAAAACTTTACAGGGAATAAAATAGCTATTTAGAAAATTATTGGGACACAATTCCGAAAATAAACATAAGTTATTTATGACTGTGTCTATGTACAAATAGTAGCTAGTACTAGTAAGATTTTTAATAGCAGTAATATGATACATGTATTTTACACATTAGATTGTAATTATTAACTTCTGTACCAAATAATGGCAGCAGTAATATACTCAAGTGTACACCACAGTTGCGTAGGGACAGTGCTGCCTGCATTGTCAGAGTCTGGACAATATCTAATAGCAATCCAGGAACTGACTAAGTACCATGCCTTCATGCTCACATAGATGGAGAGTTTGACTAAAACAAGCTGTCGACGATGCAGGGTTACACTTTCTTCAGCATTGGCAGGTTCAGAACTTCAGGTATCTCTACGTCTTCCAGACGTATCTTTGATGGGTTGAATGGGAATCTTACAGAGAAGTTGAATTTTGTGTCCATAAGTAATGTTGACTGTAAAAAAAAAGTTTAATTAACATTTCAATCCAATCAAGCACATAACCTTTACTATAACTAAAAAATAAATAAAAAACTTCTCCAAAAAGGTTGCTAAAAATTTTTTTAGACTGTTTTCATTGCACTTTAATGTAAAATTCTGGTTACTGCATTCCCTTAAATACAAACTGCCATAGATTCCAACCCACACAGTGTTTTTTTGGGGGGAGGGAGGGGGGAATCATAAGGAAAGAATATTAAATCAGAAAGCAGCGAGCTAGAATATAACTGCAGTTCAAATGGAAAATAGATACTGTATGTGCATCACAGCACAAAAATAAAGGATGGCTTGAATTCAAATATTTTCAGGCAAAGAGGTGTGTGTGTATCTCTATATATCTCTCCATCCATCCCTCTATATATATATATATATATATATATATCTATATATATATCTCTCTCTCTCTATATATATATATCTCTCTCTCTCTACCTATATATATATATATATCCATCTCTCTCTATCTCTCCCTTTTTTCCCCTACCTATTGAAAGGAAAAAAGTGTGAAGGACCATCTGGTACTCCAGTAGCTCTGGACGCGCACTTTGGCTGGATTGTGATGGGAAAGGTTAACAGCAGTTCACCTCATGTGCAGTCATCACACATTTCGTCATTCTTTGTGGCTTCCAGTTTGTCAAGTCCATTGCTGGATGCCATTGTGGAATGAGATTGAGGACTGGAAGAACTGCCTGCTGATAAACCGACACCATCACCAGACAATTTCCCCTGAGAATAATTGTTTGCAGAAGGCCATGCTCATTACGAAAATGGTTGTTACAGTGTTGTACTTCCCTTCAAGAATCCTGACCCTGACCTTGGGGACTCCGACTGCACTGCACTTAGTTTCCATTCACTTGAGCGTTTAAACTCCAGCCACATCTCAAGGCAAGTTATGTTTCATTTTTGCAAGATTATATTAACTCGGGTCATATGAGCTGTGTAGACAGTCCAGATGAACATTCCTACATTCCTGCCACTCCTATTACATCCCACATCATTGTATGCACAAGTTAGATAGTACCATCACCAAACTTCGTGTCATGTTTGATGCATCTGCGAAAGCCAGTTCTGGTTCATTTCTGAATGATGTATTGTTGACTGGACCTAAGCTTCAAAGGGACATGGAAGGCTGCTTTAGTTTTGAATTCCAGTGGTTGTTTTTGCTGATGATATAGAACAAACGTACTGCCAAATTCTGATTTTTGAAGTTCAAAGAAATTACCAGTGAATCCTTCGGAGGGAGTCTGAAGATCAGCCTCTGGAAGTGTACCATCTTAACACTTACATGCGGTGTTAACTCGGCCTCATTTCTAGCCCTTCGAAATCTGCATCAGTTGGCAGAAAATAAAAAGAAAGTCTACGCGAGTACGGCAATTGTTTTGTCGTCTTACACCTATGTCGATGATGTGGTCACAGAGACCAGTGATGTCAATTCTGTTGTGAAGCTGAGACAGGAACTGCAACAGCTGCTTTCACGAGATGGATTCTATCTTTGCAAGTACACCAGCAACTGCCCTGCTGCACTGGAAGGATTGTGTCTAGAGGATATGCAACTTTCAAGTACATCCTACTCTGTTGATGAAGACCAATGGGTTCTAGGGATGCAATGGAACCCCAGCACAGACACTTTTGGTTATTATATTCAACTGAGGCCCCTCCCCGGCTGGTTCTGACAAAATGTGGAATCCTTTTGGACATAGCCCGACTGCCCACAGCTCCTCCTGACTTTGCCAAGTGGGAAACCATTCAAAATGAGATACTATGCTGTTCCACCGTAACGATTCCTTGTAGTATCACTCCTAACAGTTCAGACTCCACCTTTGAACTGCATGGTTTCTCTGACAACTCAGAGAAGGGATATGCAGCTGTAGTGTAACTAACGAAATTCTTGCTAGAGTGTGGTCACCATCCATTTACTGCTTGTTAAATCCAAGGTGACTCCACTCAAAAGAATACGTAATCAAGATCTCGCAAATAGAATTCACTGAAGAGTTTACTCGTATTGCCAGGCACCAATCTTGTTCTCCATCCATCCACAAACTGGCTCCTTTTGTAGATTGATTCTGAAGGCATTCGAGGGTAGGTGGTAGACTGCAGAGGGCTGAATTGCAATTAAAAGAGGAACAACCAATCCTCCTCCCAAAAAATTGTCGTCTTGCAGTGCTGCTGATTGATAAGCTTAATTTAAAGTTTTTGCACCTAGGTTTCCAGATGCTGCAATCACCGCTTCAAAGAGAATTTTGGATACTCTGTGCCAGGAATCTCATACGCAACCACCTTTATAAATTTATATATTGCTTTCGAACCCATCCCAAACCCCTCGCACTGATCGTGGGATTTCTTCCAGCTGAAAGGATGCCCCAGACCAAGCAATTTATGAACACGAGTCAATTACGGAGGTCCCTTCTCCATCACTATGGCTAGACTCAGAAAGCCTTATGTGCTGCAGGCATACACATGCCCGTTTGTGAGCTTTGTAACAAAGGCCACACATCTAGAACCTGTTTCAGATATACCAACAGAAGCATTTCTGCCAGTTTTTCGGAGGTCTGTCACTCTACGTGGACAGTGTGCCAACATTTACAGTGACTGTGGCACCAACTTTGTTGGAGCCAGCCATCAGCTGGAACAAGTGCAGAGATTATTTTCAATGTAGTATTCCAAACCAATGGTTTGTATTTCAAATCCACGGTTCCCTGCCTCTCTGTTGTGGGGTGATGCTTACAGGGGATGACTAAGCACTTTTCACACAAGAAAGAGCAGAAGGCGGTTAAACTGGATACACGTTTTATTCTGTCCAGGATAAAACACTGTGAACCATACTCTCGTACTGTAACCAAGGCACGCATTAACTCTCGGAAGGTAAGCAAAGACAGGTGAAGGGGCCTGTCGGCTTGAAGAGCCTTGCCTGAAGGGCGAACTAGAAGAACACAGAGCAACAAATTAGGTAGCCATGATAACAACTATACCCTAACAAAAGCTGGTGGTGTCCTGAAGGGACTTAAGGGGGAGTATGGGGTGTGGGTTTGACGGCAAGTGCCAAGTGTAAGTTGGGGAACGTCAACTCTTTTGGGACTGCAGCACGTGCTTGAAGAAGTCTGGCATTGGGGTGATCAACTGGTGGTCTCTTGTGAGGTGAATGGAAGATAGCAGACTGAGCAGAGTGTTCCAGCACACAACGTTGTGGAGCGAGCTGCTGGAAACAAACTGCCATTTTGCGGCGGTGCAAGGACATATGTTCTCCTGCGCTAGGGGTGCCTCAGGTGCCTTCGGGTAGCTACGGTGGGGGGTGGCTCCTCCCTTGTAGGTAGAGCCATACTTGCTGCCATCTCTCGGGGTGGCTGGAAGCAGGACTTCCTGTTGTGCTGTTTGCATCAGCTGCGCGAGCTTAGGCGCAGCTTCACTGGCGTGGTTTACTGGTATTTTCCCATTTCGCGGGGTTTTAATATATTCTTCCTTCGGGTGAGTTACGCTCTCCAGGCATTCACCTTCTTATAGGAGATGTAATGCTGACTTGGGTAGCCACCATTCAGGGCTGTATCACTTGTAGGGCACGTGGTGCGCACGTGATCCGTAGTAGCAGCAAAAAAAAAGTAGTAGTCTATATATGTATCACAAGTCAGGGTCTCTAGTTATAAGCAGGAAACTGAGGCATTTAAACTAAATGAGAAAATGGAGGGACTGTGGGATAATAGCATGATATGCAGGAATGTTTTAACAAGATTCTACTCTGTTTTGGTAGTGGTGGTACTTGACACACTAGTAACTTATTTATACAGCAGCACTGTAATAGCACTGTAACAAATACGACATATCCACAGGAAGGAAACTAGCGATGTTCAATTTGTTATTGTTTTGCACTGCAAATAATTAATAGGCAATAAAGCCAGCTGAAAAAAAAAAGTCATTATCGCAGTTGCTTGATCTTTGACGGAAGGTGCAGCTGTGTTAACACAGATAGTTTCTTACCTGTTCTTGAGACTCTATCCGCTCTTGGAGTTTGGCCTGGATATTGCGGATGAAAGTCATGGGTACACGCTCCTCAAAATCATCTGCAGGTGTGTACAGGTTCAAGATTTTAATAATCTGCAACAAAAATTATCTCAGAACGTATTGTATACCCTTGACTAGTGTACAATATCAAAAATATCTGAAGGACCCATCTTTCATGATTAAACCATGAGATATGCCTCATAACTAATTATCTTACGCCAATTTTCTCTCACATGATTATTATGAATTTTGTATTTTACAATAACACACAGCACACACTTTAGAAATGTCTATTATCTTGAGTACACATTCCAAAACTTTTATTGGTATTGACGCATGATGCGTATTTGCACAATCATTTTGTGCCAACTTCGTATCATTACGTGCGAGCCACATCAACCAGAGAAGGTACGAACACCAACTGGCCGTCACCAAGGCTGGCATTTCGCCTCCTTGGATACGTTGGACACCAGGAGAGAGGAATGCACTTCAAGAGGAACAGAGTCGCACATGTCGCCTCCCCCTTATCAAATTCCCATGAGAAGGAATACCAGCCAGCAGCTCGAGCCAAGCCTGCCCCTAAGCGAACAGCGGATACCGCCCGCAAATGAGGAAAAACCCTGGTTCCAGCCATCCTCGAGAGATTGCAGCCAGTGCTGCACTGTGCCGAAGGGAGGAGCTACCCCCGCCGGGGAAACACACGACGCCCAAAGGAACACGAAGACACCCCCAGGTCAGGTGTATAAAAGGCCCTACATCGCAGAGGAATGGCATCTCAGCAGCTCGCCCTAGCACCACTCGTGCTAAGCCTCTCTGCTCTCTCTTCCTCCTTCAGAGGAACACCCAGCGGTCTACAGTGACCAATGCCAGACGTCTTCAACCCACACCAGCAGCTCTAAAGAGCGGACATTCCCCCACTTGACATTTCCGTCAACACCGTACACCCAGTCTCCCCCTTAAGTCTCTTCAGGACAACCCAGTTTCAGTTAGGGTCCAAGTTGTTTTAACGGCTACCTAATTGTTGCTCATGCTCTTCAAGCTGACATGCCCTTCACTTGTCTTTCTTATTCTTTAATCCCCGTCCATAGATTATCCAGTGCATTAATTCTGTGCCATCTGTTCTTTCTTGAACGAACTGTTCTTAGTCCTTCCTGGTGTCACCCCGCAGAAGAGCGGCAGCAGGTAACCGCGGCTTGTAACATAGATTTCCAACTCTAGAGTAGGAATGTGGACTGTCCCCTCAAGGACTGGATATACGTCTCCACAAAACAGATTCGACGGCCACCCATACTGCGGACCTGGTATGCAAAGGTGCCTCGTGTGCACTTATGGTAGAGCCCCAACCATTAACAAGAGACACGACGAAAAGGCTAGACCAGCCTTGTCAGTTAACCCACTCCATCCACCACGTACAGACCCGCCAGGAGTGCCAGGTCTGACAAGGAGTAACCTACCACTTCTGGTATACACTTAGCTAGGGAAACCGTTGCCTGCCGCCTCAGTGCGACAAACTAGTTGAACCTTTTCCCAGTAAATTCCATTTACACACAGAAAGAGAAGTAAGTGGAGCAACAGAAGGGCAGCTGCTATCCTTGCAGAGGAACAGTCGCTGCATAACCAACCAACCTTCAACAGCCTTGAGCTGCAGTTGATTACCATTTCCTACTCTGTGCTAAGGATTATAAAAGAGAGAATGTACCAATCACTTACAGGTGCAAGAAACCGAGTGATGCCTTGCAGAGCAGTCAAGACACTGTAGTGGTGAATTTCAACCACCTTCCACTTCCCACAGAACCTAAGCAAGGCACTGGACAGTTTTCAAAATGCAAAACAAGTTTCAGAAGCAGCAGTAGCCTATGCAACATCACAGCACTTATGCCTGCATCACCATGGCTCTGGTACCACTAAGATGCACGTTATCATGACCTAGCCATTCTGCTTGATTTGACACACCAACAGCAAGCACTAGACCTGTACAGGAAACTGTTCAACCAATAACATCTGCCACATTCCTATGCCCCTCCTAAGCAGTAGGGGGCACCCCAGACGATAAGGGGCATGATTCTCAATCACTTTTCTGCTAATTGGGAGCCCAACTACATGTGTTGTTAGCCACACCTAACTGAGTTGTTGATATTGTGATAAGCAATGCACTTCGTGCCATGACAACTTCCACTCTGCTTATTGTTTCAATAGCATTAATTGGCTCTTGATAAGCATAAAAGGAATGAGAATCTTGCTTTAGCTTGCCTAGCCAATAAATATGGTAAATCCCCACACAAATGATTTAACTACTATATCCTAGACATGGGTGGCGCAGCGCTACACCACACAATTGTGCTAACTCAATAGCGCATGATGCACCAACTCACTTCCTTGAAAATTTGCAACTCATGACTATGTTGATATTTGGGAAAAATATTAATGTTAGTTATATTGGTTATTTTTTAAATTCTATTGTTTAATACAATCTATCAAGGAAAAAACTGCCAATCAGAAGCCACCCTCAGTTTCCATACGAGTCACACAGTAAAGCTGAGCTCACACCGATATTTCAGCTATTTCCCAGAAGTCAGTTGCACTAAATAGATGTAGTTTGAGTATGCACCAATAGGTAGCATTAAATTGTAAAGTACTTTTGGAAGTATAAAATAAAATTACGGTGTCTTGAAAAACATTTAGTAAAAATTCGTACTACAATGGAATTAACGAAATAAAGTGGAAACACGACAGCGTCTAATTTGTTGTCCATAATTTATTTTGGAATCTTGGTATTTAAAAATGATGAGCGCAACAGTGTTGTAAACAAACTGCAACCAAACATAATAATGGTGATGCACAAAACCTGCTTACACGTGAACGACCATAGGGGATCTGTCCACTTTATTTAGCGTGATCTACGTAAATGTGAATTAAGTTGTACACTTATTTGCACTCGCAGTTGTTTTGTTTCTAAAAATACCACGACTGCATGTAGCTGGCGAAGCATCTCTATTGCAGTGCATTAAATATAATATGGCCAAAGACTTGGCAAGATTTAGCTCCGTGTTACGTGTTATTGGCAAGGCTAGAGTGCAGTGAACTTAACATTGGATTACTAGGCCTAAGTGATTACTTACAGAAGAAAAAGAGCAGCTTCAAAACAAGTTAAATGAACCATTCCCATATTGCAATAATAGATTACACATTCGATATATCGACCCAAATCGCAAAGTTTGAAGAGGCTGGCGACGTGCAGACTGCAGATGGCGATGTGTGGCTGTGCTGTTGCCATGCCACTCCGCTGAAGCTCCACAACACATGCTCATTGCAGGGCACAGTAAGTCATAAGCAAGATGTCTGCACCATAGCACCATTCAGTTGACATACTATACCAACTCAGTAAGGCGCGCCTGTGTTAGTGAACCAACACCAGACATTTCAGTGAGTTACCGTCACTACTGTATCCATGAACGGCCTTCATGACACTTCACTCTAGAAATTTATCAGTATAGTAATGAAAAACCACTGATAAGTGCGACAACTTACCTGAAACATTGACAGTCTGTCGCACATGTCGCACACGCTCTGCACATCTTCGTCGGATTTCCGTGCCTGTAGAAGCTGAGCTGCTTGGATGATTGGCTGGAGTGTATCCAGCACCTTGATATCCTGTAACGTGCAAAACCAAAATGGTTGGTGTTACAGCAATATTTCAAAGTGGCCTCCAAGCTACTTCTTTAGCGCAGATTAACGTATGTTCCAAAGGAACAATTAATGCCTTACAACAGAACACAAAATTTTGCAGTGGTAGTAATTTTAAAAGTTGAATGTCATCCGATTGAAATATAAGAAGGTTATCTTTGATCCAACAAACGGGAAACATTTAAAGACCCATAAATGTTTTGTTTTCCATGTAAATGAATCTTTACTTCCTCTAATTGTAACCTATTGTAACTAAAGTAAAGTAACAAATAGGTATGTGTATGCTTAAAAACAAGAAGCACATTTAATACATATCATTCCCACACTTTGCTTCCTTCGCAAGTGTGCTATTGGACACTTCAATATAGTTTGCAATCTGCTGTGTAATACTTAACTACGGGTGAAACCAAATATAACTGCAATATTACTGATTGCAAACAATTTATCTAGAAGATGTGCACAGACATTAAATGTGTGACATGTACGCATGCCCACACCCACACAAGTGTGTACCCACATGAGTGCACCCACACCCGTGCACGTGCCCACATGGGACCCTACCCACGCTCCCAAAGTGGGAAACAGTACATCCTGGTCATAAAAGATAAATTCTCCTGTTGGATGGAGGCCACAGCACTTAGGTCAGCCGAAACACAGACCATTACAAAGTATCCGGAGGAAGAAGTATTCTCCAGATGGAGATACCCTAAAAGCCTCCTCACAGATAACGGACCGCAATTCATAAGCAAATCCTGGAAGGAAACATGAGAGAAACAGGGAGTGACGACGCTCACCACCCTGGGATACCACACCCAGGCTAACCCCATGGGGCGCCGGAATCAAGAAATCAAGAAAGGAATCCGACTGTGTGCGAGAGAATACCACAAAGATTGGGACCAACACCTTCTGGCAATATTGTTTATCCTGAGGAGAAGATAACGAAGTTATTGGCACCTCCCCTAGCAAGCTGATGCTAGGAGAAATACTACACCGACCTGGGGACTGGGAATGGAAAGATTTACAGCAGAAATCCGATCCCAGAGAATGATGGCACGAGGCGAGGCAGGCCCAGAAATATTTCTACGAGCAGAGTTACTGACAAGCCTCACATCAGAACCCAGAAGGATTCCAACCGGAGGAAACTGTATACCTCCATACACACTCCATCTGCAAAGCAACGGATAACTACTGTGCAGGATTTGTCCCCAAATGGGAAAGTCCCTATGTTATCCAAAGGGAAAGGGACACATTTAAAGTAGCAGTAAACCCCGGAAAACTTCAGAAAGTATACAGGGGACAAATGAAAATGGCCCCCAAAGACCTTAGGAAAGAACAGACCTACGAGTGGGGCCTAACGGAAAATCACCTGGAAGACTCCAAGGAAGATGACAAGGTCGAAATGTGGGCGCATCTCAATGATCCAATCACGGGAAAATTTTGTCTATACGACCAACCAGTGTGGGTCGGCCCAGGACGCCTGGTGGGGGTGGACAAGGGATGGAGCAAGATCAGCATAGGAAAGGACACCAGCGTAACTGTACCTACGAGCCATGTGGCCAACTCCTTCGAAACAGAGGGTATTGAACTACCAACAAGAACGGCCACACCCTCTGGGATGACGGAGGGAATGACAGAGGCGGATGAGTGGGAGCCAGAAGGATGGCAGCGTCTCACCCAGCCGCCAGAGAGAACGAGGGAGGAGGAGTATGTCACACCAAAAATACCCCACCCAGAGCCTTCAGGCAAAACAGTGATCAGCTGGCAGAAGCAGGGGCAGCCTCAAGTAATCCAATGGAAAAGGCACGTCCCAAGTGGAAACTGAACCAAGGGTCAATATTGACACGAGTGCAAGCAGACCCAGTAGCCCCCTTAACCCAGAAGCACCAGAGTGGCAACCAACAGCGAGTCTTCCCCAGAAGCCTCAGGAAGAAGAAAGGCAACAAAAGAAACCTGACACGCAGGAGGGGAGCGAACAACCCTGAAGGCCCTGCCGCAGTCAAATAGAAGAAAGGCCTAATCGGTACCGAGAGGGATGCACATGGACCCGGAAGCAGAATGCGGAGACTCCTGGACCAGAAGTCCCCGGAGGAGGCACCAGCACAATGCCCCAAACGCAGAACGAGCCAAACCAGCCAGCAATGGATGCTTCAGTGCAAAGTAGGCCTGTGGTTGCCTTGTACCCGCCGAATGAGGGACCCTGTGTTGAGGGGATCGGCAAAGTGACAGCCGCCGCCACCCCCACCCCACCCAGTGGAAACTGAGTGTAGAGTAGGGTCAGGGCAATTAAGTGTAAGAATAGGAAGCGGATAGCGGGAGAGCTTTTCCCGCAACCGCGATGACCGTGTGGCTCCCCATGGAGCGAAGACGCACCCTAGTGCGAGGGGGTGGCAAGGCGCCGCTTCCCGCTGGCAACGAGGGAATGGCCGAGGACCAGGGCGGGGAGGTAACCACCAGGATTGAGACTGTGGATACAGCCCTTGAGCTACACTCCCCCACCCCCCTTGTAGGTCGCTATTTCTGTAAATAGCTAAGTTAAACGTAAGTACCTTTGTGTTATAGTTGAAAGAAAAGAGTGTGAAATGTAATGCGTATCAGAACGAAGGAAGCTGGTAGAATGAGATGGAAACCTGCAAAGCCAGAGTGGCCACACGCCATGTTAAACCAGGTCTTAGCCTGGTAGGCGTGAAATTGTGTGCCGCGCAGCAGCGCAAGTAACACGTAGCATAGAATGCTACTTGTAAATATGGTTTCGCTACTGTAAATCTTCAGGTAATGTGCATGCCATTATATTCTGTTAACTTGTTCAAATGAAAATTTGAAATGAAGGGCAGAGTAAAATAAATGCAAATACCAGAAAGTTCTTTTAAGTGTTTAATGTTTGTATGTTCCTGTTCAAGCGAATATGTAGCAACTATCAGATTTGCCTGAGAAGTGGCATGTGAATGAAATTTTAAGTACTTCAGTAGAGAAGTAAAAATTCCTTGAAAAAAATATTTAAAGGATGCTCTCACATTGTATTAAGAACAGGAGATTAAAAGGTAACCATGGTAAAAACGTAGCCGAGAAGTAACAATTATTGTAAAGCATTTCTTCTCAAATAAATTTTTTTGTAGAAAAATGAACTTTACAACTTACAACTATTTCCTTTAGAAACCGTACAACAGCCATTAAACCAGCAGTTACCTGCATGTGCTGCTCTCGCACCCACTGCTCCAGGTGGGACAGGTTGTACCTTATCTGCATACCCTTGGTCCAGTGGCAGAGATCCTTGCGTAGAAGCAGGTTATTCAGTGAACTGGCACAGATGAAGTAAAACAACTGCAACAAGAAAATATACAATAGTTTCCTTGCCTAATGCATTCATGGACCACAGCAAATTCTAACTGCTACCAACCTGTTTGAAAACCTGGACGATGAGCTCGGGATCTACGCCATGGTAACTCAGGCAGCGATGATAGTTCTTCATCTCTTGTAGCAAGGTATCCAGAGCCTTCTCCACGTTGATGGGCGAATCCAATTCTCGGGTCACCGATGATGAACGACCTCTCAAACCGCTGGGTTTCTGGCCCGACAGTCCAGAGATGGCTTCGTGTTCCAGTATCGCAGGAACGATCATTGGTTGGACTCCCTCTTCCATTGCACGGATCACTGCCTGGTAGATCCAGATTGCAATGTCCGACAACACCTGCCTGTACTCTGATAAGTCAAAGTTACGTAAACACTGTTCATTCTGTTTAGGAGAGTTCTCTGCCTGGAATGTTTTGTCACCACTGTACTGTTTCAGATTGTGTAGCAGGCGCAACGTGTTTGAGAGCCACAAGACGGTCGTGTCGAGGTTCTGGTGTTTCTTCTTGATCACCTTCTTGATAGCATTAATGGTCGCAGTGAGTAATGAACGAACTTTTTCGTCGTCGTTCACGAAGTCTGTATGCCTTATACACATGAACAATATGTATGCTGGAAGACCTGGCAAGAGAGTCACTGCTACCGGAGGCTTCAGATCATAAATAAGATGCCTCACTATGACCAGCTCCTCTTCCTTACGGTACTCGAACATGCCCATGTAGTCACGTTCCTTCTTCCGCACTGCTGGCAAACTATTCCTCTGCTCTTTGCTTGACATGGCTGGTGATGATTCGATCTCACCTGTACCGTTTATTTCAGGAATTGCACCTCCTTCCTTCAACTTCTTTGCCAGTAATTTCAGTTGCTTCTTGAGCTTCCTGTTCTGATCTGCCACGCTGTCATACTTCTCTTGCAAATCAAGGTTTTCTGATGTCAGTCTTGTAATCTCGTGTTGCATGTATGCCTCCGTCTGCGACTGCGGACTCTTGGTGAGGTTTACAGAGAGTATCTTCTGCTGCCGCTCATTATCTTCCTTCAGTCGACTTATCTCGTGCTGAAGTTCGTCTATTTCCGCTTTGAAGCTCTGTTTTTCTGCCTGGAGCTCATCCTCCAGTTGCCTGTCAATAACAACAAACTTTATTAATAAAAGACAAAACTACAATAAAATTTTGCCAGCAAATTTTATCCTAGAAACAAGACCTAACAATTTCTGTTACAAAAACACTTGTTTTTCAGAAACATGTAAATTAATAATTTAAAGACATTTGTTAAGATACTTTTAAAAATAAATTGCACATTGAGGTCCCGAGCCACATTTAAGTAAGTATACATTTTGAGTCCGTATCCTTGAAATACATTTTTGGGTAAGACAATATGCCGTCAGATTAGATGTGTTTTTGTTCTAAAAGATTAGAGAAAGGATTTTACACAGTGCATGCCACAATATTACGCTAAATAGTAGTACACTAATGCTATATAACAAAAGTAACAATTTAAACCAATGTCCTTTGCACAACTAGCTACAAATCAGGTTTAGAGGGTGACTACTCTTCAAAGTACAGCATAAATCAAGAAGGGATTTTTTTTTTAATTTGGCAATCAAGGGAATGAAAAGGGGTAAAATATGTTTTCTAGAGGATTCCTCAATATTTCTTAAACGTAATGAAAGACTGCAGTGCTTTATGCTTCAAAAGACTACCTACACGAATGCCTAAAAATTATGTATACCAGATAAAATTAAAAACCTGTATGAGGGGAGCATAGCTGCCAACACAAGCCTTGTTTGATTGCTATCTGCCAAACACTATTTCAATCACAAATTAAAATCCCAGGTGTAGTAAGCTAGTAGCTACAGTATTGGCTTCTAGTGATCTCTATATATAAATAAAAAGCAACACACAATAATTTCAAAAATTATAAGTTTGTAAATATTATTTGACGATATTTTGAGGGTCGCATACACAAAAACATTTCCAAATGCAAAATACAATTATTTTATCAAGTACTTGTTAAATAAGCTGCTGTAACATGTAATAAAAAAAATGCAAACATACAACTTTTGCTCAGAAAAAGTTCAGAGAAATTTTCCTTCACAAATGCAATTATACTGACAAATAATTTTTGCTATACCACATACCATGTTAATTTTCCAACCATGTTTTACGACCATCATGTAAAATATTTTCCCCAAAACTTTTAAGCATAAGCACAGCAACTGCCGGCTGGGCTTACATAAGTACGCTATAATGAAATGCTGGACTCGCAGAAATTCAGCCACCTTATCAATTACACAGTATATTTAAGCAGTTTATGCATGTAGGACAAATAATTTGACAACATTTTTATAGAAAATAATGTTTATAACCTTACTGACACATTCAGCTTCTAATTTCCAGGCACACTTTCTGTAAAGTGTGTTCTACGGAAACATACATGTGTGTTTTGTGGGAGACCATTAATTTCCATGGAATATTCTGCATTATAAAATGTACCCAAACTTATCAATATGAGCTTCAGTCTCTCAGTTTCAGAATGATTAATACTGATAACTTCTAGAGTGTAAAAAAAACTACTACTATTACTGAAGTACAATAAACTGCATTACATCGCCTTCTGGAAAACTTCCCTCTAACTACTACAGGACTTTGAGTTTCCATAGTTTTCAAATGGAATTACCTTGAAGCATGCAGTTACACTCAGTCTGGTAAAAGTTGCCAACTGGCTCTGCGTGGAAAAGGAGGGAAACATAATTGAAAGGCAGAGAGTTAGAGGCTGCCTCTGCCATTAGAGGCAGGTGTTTAATGTAGACACCAGAGTCAACTGTCTTACCAAGTACGACAATCTTACTGAGCGAGTGTACCACCACACATCCAGGCACTTAATATTCTCGCCTCACCACTCCTCGTGAAATTAAAGTGGTTCAAAATTTCAGTTAAGGGCACCGTCTGGCTGGAGTTATTTTGCCTTTCCCAGGCCTAGAAGCGTGGGAGTGCTAAGGGTGATCTAGGAATGTGCATCAAATGTCTGGTCACTTATCCACAAGGCACTGAACTTGTGTGTAGTTTTTATCTCAACTGGCCTCATATGACTTTCAGTGATGACCCTATTTTTTTATGGTGTAATAATAAAGAAAAAGATGTGCTGCAAGTACCTATTCTATTTTAAATAGCCTGTACCAATTGTCTCTTGCCTAAAAATTATTGTTCAACACTGTATTAGACTTTTTGCACTTTAAAAGAATAAACAGACAGAAATAGAAAAAAAAACTACTATTCTGAAGTGAAACATTTTTAAAATGCTATTTGTAAGCGGGCACCACTAAGAATATTGCCTCTGTACTCTGATGGTCTAGGCAGACTCCTTACAATAGCAGGTGCTATGCATTTCAGAAATATTTTGCTATGATTGGGATAGTGAGAGGGGCCTAATACAGCCACAAATAAACTTCTGAAAAAGATAAAGAGTTTTTCAGTTGAACAGTTAGACACTCGGAACAACTCCCGGCAATATGATTCTTACCCACCCCCACCACCCTCTTACAAAGCAGTTTTAACAAGCCAGATGTCTCAAAATTCATGGTGTCGCAAACACTGCATTTCAGAACTCTGTTTTCAATTTTACGTGCTTTTTATACATATGTAATACAATCGTTACGAAATAGTCTAATGGATTGGAAAGTTGGGATGCATCCATCCACGACCTATGGTGCTATTCATTTGGATGAGAGGTATGGAAAACGTGGGAGAATTCACACTCAATTTAAAGAGTATTCTTTTGAGAGCACTTTTTCGCATAACCTTGTGCTCTCTCATGCTCTCAGTATCTGAAATTGAGACCACCACATACTCGTTTCTCTGACATCACACAGAAAGCTAATGCCAAAAGGTGCCACGGGCACATTTGAAGTAATTTACAAACATTTAAAAAGTTCCACAAATAATTATAGCACTACCAGAATAACTTTTAAAGCATAAAAAATTAAAAAACTATTTTTTTTTGTTTTATACATTTTTGACAGTAATTTTATGTATCTGTACACACTATGAAAAAGTGACCTAAATAAACAGCATGGTAAAACAGAGTTTGTAAGAAATCCTTTTCTATGTATTTGTAAATATGTATTATGAAAGTTATTTTGTTGACTAAATTAAAATTACAGGTCTTAGAGTACTCGAAAATCGAGCTCGAACCGAATACCTGCTTGCTGCTCGAGATCGGCTGAAAATATTTTTCAGGCTCGAAAAATTCAAGCTTCTATTTTCAATGTCTGATCATTCTGTCTGCAACAGACAAGACTGTCTCTTGCAGTTAACGAAAGAAAAAAACAACACCTTTATTGATGAAACTTAAATATTTAAAAGGTTGATGTTTTCCAGTAAAGAGATGCATCAGAAATGGAGATAACACTGATTAAAAGCAAAACTGGCTTAAAATTGGGCTGCAAAACCACCTAAAATGCAGTGCATGATGAGACACTTTGTTAAATGTTTTTTACAAAATAATACATTCATTCACAAACTATATTTTAAAAGGTACATGTTTTATGGTTAAAACTATTTCTCAGAACTACATGTATGAACACAGATTCCCATCAAATTAAACATAAAAACGAGGTTGCGAATAGGTCTAAGGTATAGCGTCCAATGAAACAGTTTGGTATAAAAATAAGACTATTCATTAGGATACTTGTTTCTGGGGAGGCACGAAATCATGAGATTTTCATGAAATTTCCTTTAGTTATTTGAAACCGCAAAACAAACTAATGCTTGGCAAAAACCGGAAATAACTCTCCAAGATTCACATGTAAAGTAATAAAAATGTAGTTAGTTCGGGCGATCAATTGCAGTTGTTTGTACCAAATTGATCGCTACATGGAACAACAGTCAATAGTACCAAATGAGATGTTAAAACTAAAAATGGTGTGCTTAGGTTGTTGGAAAACGAGTTAATTTAAACTTGATGTTATGTTATTGATGTGGCAATATCAGTTACAAAGGGAGAATTTTAATAATGTTAAAGTTGCAGTGAGCAAGTACTACAATACAAATATAAAGAGTGCGCATATGCTGCAAAAATACAAAACCCACAGTGCAACATGCAAACAAGAACAATTGGTCCGGCGCAACTTAACGTTTCGCAAACCTCAGTAGCACCAGCAGAGAAAACAGACATCTACAATGATGAATGCATAGGTTATTTAAAAAAAACTAGCATTTATGGCTAAAAATGTGTGAATAAAAACAAGTTATCTAGTGCAATATTTTTTTTGTTCTTTTAACCTACAAATTACGTACACAAAGCGATGTGATTGAATTTAACTAGTTTTCATAAGTTACAAGGTTTTTTAACTTTTTGCAGTCAAATTGTTTGGTTGAGGCAAAAGATGGCATTCTCCAAAAATTTCTTTACTTCACTTATTTTCAGATTAATTCTTTTTATAATTGAATTATTAAAGTAGATTTATATTCTGTGTGGGAATCGTGATGGTGATACATGCCATCGCTTTTATTTTATACATTCATGCTAACAGTTTTTTTATGCACACTTGTGTACTGCGTGCATGGACAGATAAGAAGTTTATGTATTGAACTGGCAAAATTTCAGCCATTAAAATAACTTATTTACATAAAATCAAGCATTTCAATTTAATATTTTTCTGAACGAAAATTAAGAGTGCACATACTTTATAGTTTCTAATATTGTATTACATTTAAAAATCACAGAAATTTTTATATCAACTTTTAGAAAGAGTAGCTAAAATCATACCGAAATTACCTCGTCAAAACTAAAGAAATTATTAAAACATTTCTCAGAAAACAGATGTGTTTATTTTTTCATAAACAAAACAATATTTTAAAATGTAGGCATGTTCTGTTAAAATTATTCCTTAGAACCGCAGATATGAACAGAAAATTGTATATTAACTATCTTTTACTATAAAACTTATTTTCGTATGTAATAACAGAGCTCGAGCTTAATCGCCAAAAATTTTCAGTAGGCTTGGTTGGGCTCGGCTTAAACTAAAAATCCCAGGCTCGCAGACCTCTCGTTACAATTATTCACCTACAGGTAAAAAGGAACATTGTTTTGACCCAGGAAGATGCCTAAACCTCATTCAAACGTTGAAACCCTGTAAACAAACATGGCGCATGGCCAGAGCGCGAGAGCGCGCCAGCGAGAACGTGCCAGCGAGAGCACAACTTCATGCTTTCAGTGCTCTCACTCTTCCATATGCTCTGAGAAATTAAGACAACCAGAGAACATTCTCTGCGACATCAATGTAATATGTTCACGAGAACGAGAGCACGAAACAGCGCTTTCTGGGCAAACTGAGATACGACCCTAGATGATGCACGTGGAAAACAGATATGGTAGCATGAAATAGTGTGCGTCGCAATGAAAGAAGCTGAAGTACAGAATGAAGTAGTGATCACGGTTAAGAAGATGCATGTGGGTGATAAAAGTCGTACAAAGTGAGTGTGGCATGAAAAAGTTTGGTACAAACGAGAGTGAGGTGATGGCAATAAATAAAACAAACATGAAAGCGAACTAGAGCGTAACTAAAATGAGAGGAAAGCTTTGAATATGTCAGAAGCACACTGGTAAGGTGAGTAGAAGCAAGGAAGAGTGTGTAGAAGAACTACAGAGGTAACTTTTTATATGTGTGCGAATATCTTGTATTAAAGAAGTGCCACCCAAGAGTAAACAGATATCATACAGTACATATGATGTACCTAAGTTAACATATGCAGCATTACATTGGGCAAAAAAACATATATATGTAATGAAGTATTCAACTGATATAAGTACTTACTGTGCACACAAAAATTTGAAAAGTGAACAAAAAGTGAGTAATCACAATTTGTGAAAAATACCAAAATTGCATGTTTACATTGATTTCTTGATGGTTTTTAATGTAATGCTCTTCAATAACTTCTAAAAATATGTACAATATTCTTGATGGAATGTTAGGCCCTCGCAGAGCTACATTTCAACATTGAAAAAGAATGGCTGTAGTAATATTCACTGAAGGTAAAGTTATACACAAAATTACCTACTTAAATTAAATACTGTAAAATATAAAATTGCTGCTGAAAAAAAAAATTGGCAACAAAACTGTTACAAAACCAAAAGTTACATACACTTAACTAATAAACTGAGATCGAGCTACTACAACTTAAAAGCAAAATGTCTACTTCAAAAGACCCAACTTAAACTTACCTTTCAGTGTTCCTATTTATGGTAGCACCACTGACATGTAAAGGAATGAAACACATTATCTTGTGGGCAAAATACAAATTTCGACGTGCATTAATACTACTACGCTTATGTGATATTACTCAGTGAAAGAATACAGTTGAAACTGCCTCGAAACTTAACAAAAGCTAAAAAATTCATTAAAAAAAAAAAGCTGTGAAATTGTGACCACTAACAGCTGGAAGCTTACTGTTTTGACAGTATTCATGCAACCTCATCTGAAAACATTACTATGATTGCACAAATTTTGCAGGAACACAAAAAATTAAAAATTACTGATTTATTGTCACACAAAAAATATCAGACAAAAGAACAAGCACTGCAAGGAGTTATCAAGTATACTTTAGGTAAACAAACATGAAATTTAAAATTCTATTCCACATCGCATTACATCAATATTAGTGTTGCGGCAAACACTAAAAAAAATTAAACTGCAGAAACTGGGGAAACAAAGAAAAATTCAATTTGTACAGAAACCATGTTATTACAGTTTGTAACGTACAGCATTGTCTAGAAGTTAAAAACAGCATTTCTATGAACCATAAAGACTGCAGAAAGGCATAGTGACCATCCTACCTAGAGTAGAGATAGCATTACTCAATTTAAAACCCGTTTTCCATGCAATGTTAATGCTGATATAATTGGCAACCAATGACTATAGTCCATTCATGGTTACTTCAGACTTGTCTGAAGACCTGCTGAAGTTCTACTTCCAGGTACCAATATTGTATCCTTCCGCTACATGTAAACAAATACAATGCAATGTGACGTCAAATATTTCAACTGCTGAATGATTTGTTTACATTATTCAGCAGTCGTAACAATACTCGCATATTTCAAAGAGTGTAACATAATAAATGTACCCAATTTTTTTTTTACAGTATTTAGGTTGGTTTTATGACTTTTAATGGTGTCTGTATTATAAGATACTGTTTGACTAGGTAGGTGAAAGGGATATTATTATATTGCTTCAATGAAAGTATGGCCTTAACTAGAATAAATATTAAAACAAATAAGCATCCAGCAAATCGAAAAAAAATAAGAAATTTGAGCACACAACTTGTGTTGTTTCTTCTATTACGTAACTTTAAGGGCAACAAACATAATGCTAGCTAACATTGTCAACAGTCTCGTGGCACTGATTCATGCGTGCTAATAGTGTGATGTTTTATTTACTTAATATTTTTCAGCATATCTTGTTATCGTCATCTTTTATTCACGACTAGGTGTTAGCACTTTTGAGAGATTTATTTAGGCTTTGGTAAATCTTTCAATTTTCTGAAATATGTAAGCAGGTTACGTAAATGTATTTTAGACATAGAGAAGAAAGTTACAAAGTTGCGATGAATAAACAGACATGGTCTTTAAATAATTACCAGGCATAAACGTTGTTTATGGCTAGAAACAAACTTTGTACGTCCAAAAGTCTCCACACACATAACCCAGGGTTGCCAGGTTTTTTTATAGAGGCAAGTCGCAGAATTCTGAATACGAAGTAGACCAAAATAACAGAAAGCTAAAGCAAAGAACAACTTTATAGAAAAAGTATATCAATAACAAATTATAGCATATTGTCATTATGATTAATGAGAATTAATAAATAAAAACTTAAATACTGTACATCCTCGATTTACGTCATCCCGATTTACGCCGTTTCGGAATAACGTTAATATTTAAAAACCTGTGTTTCAATTAAAGTTGTCACAGATTCAGATCAACATCATTTTCCATCTATTTTTTATGATTTGAATAATAGATCTCTATGTATACTGCGTGCGCCATTTTCCGCATAGTTTTAGGCGTTACAGAATGCAAAGCTGTAATTTAACTGTCTGTATTGTTCAAGTTTTTATTTTCTACAGCTATGCTCTACGGGTAGCATACATGACGCGCCGCTGTCTTTATTGACGTGTCATTTCCTGCGAGCCGACAGCTGCTTCCCTCCCTCCAGACATTCCGCTCTTCCGTCCCTCCCCAACAAGGTTAAACTCTAGATAGTTGTCCTTCTCCCTTCAGTTACTGTGCGACTCTTGCGCAGGTGGGTTATTGTGAACGTCGCTGCATTGCGAGTTTTCTTTGCGAGACGGCTTCCAAACAGCCAAGTTTATCTTCAACGCCTATTTCGAAGAAAAACAGAACATCTGTCTCGATGTCTACAAAAATTGAAGTTTTACGACGCTTCGATTTAGGTGAGCGGGCTGTAGATATAGGCAAAATGTTAGGCCTGCCACCTACCACAGTTCGTACAATAATAACTAACGCTGACAAAATAAAGTGTAGTTTACCAAATGCTTCATCTGTCAGTGCTACGAAGACAAGATACACTCGTAGCAAAGCAATGGAGAAAATAGAGAAGATGCTGTCCACATGGATAGACACAGACAATCAGCATAATTGCTCTGTACATTTAGGCCTAATTCAGAGCAAAGCTCTATCATTGTACAGCGATGAAGAGAAAATGTTGAAGGCACGTCAACATCAAAGGAATAAGTGTTTACTGCCAGCCGTGGGTGGTTTCAGAGTCTTAAAGTCCGGTACAATTTCCACAATATAGAAATGACTGGAGAGGCAGCAAGTTCAGGCACAATTGTGGCGAAGGAATTTCTTTCGAAACTTGAAAAGATTATTGAGAATGGTGGTTACCACTTAAGTTTTTAATGCAGATGAAATCGAGCTATTCTGGAAAAGAATGCCTGCGAGAACTTAATCGTAAAGTAAGAGGAGAAAGTTAAAGGATTTAAAGCTTTGAAAGATTGCGTGATTGTTAAAACCATTCCGAGGAGCACCTACCGGTAATTCTCAGGGCGAATAAAAAAGTGTGGCTCACTGGTCCCTCTTCAGAGAATAGCTTAATTTGTACGCCATCCCCGGATGAAGAGCTTACTGTTTAAAGGAAAACCTTGATTTTAAAATTCTCCTTCTCGTAGACAATGCCCCTACCCGCCCAACCTGAAGTGGCAGAAATGCATACAAATGTTAAAGTGGTTTTTCTCCCCCCAAATACCACCGCAATTTTGCAGCCAATGGACCAAGACACAATTGCATCGTTTAAGACATATTTTTTACGGCGCACTTTTCAACAGCTCCTTGAAGTTACTGATGGTCAAGATATGCCGACAATCAAGGTGTATTGTAGTGATGGGCCGAGTCTCAAAAAATTGAGCCAAGTCAACCAAGATAGACTCGTCAGTCAAGTAGAGTTTTTTTTACAGCAGACTTTGCGCTACTGAACGTGCAAGTCAAGTCACGGTGCTTTTGGGTTATGAACAACAAATATTCGCACCTAACAATTACCTTTCGTGTCCCGCAAATCAATAATTTTAAGTTACAAAACTGCTAAAGTTGCGCCGGAATAAAAACAACTACATGCCTTGACACTTGGTTTGCGTTTGCGATCTTTTGCAGTGATAAAATCCGGTGGGTGTTATATTCGTGACTTGAGCAATTTTGCTTCCCAGCGAAGCGCTTCTTCCTCTTTGCCACCACGCTGGACGACATCAGATAACGAGGCCATTGTCAAGGTTGACAGGTACAGTATCAGAACACAGATACGTACAACATGCTACATAGGAGACACTGTATTTAAACATGAAAAGCCTTTGTCTCGTGGCATGTCACTTTGCCACCGCACTGGACGACATCAGATAACGGGGCCCTTGTCAAGGTTGACAGGTACAGTATCAGAACGCAGATACGTACAACATGCTACATAGGAGACACTGTATTTAACATGAAAAGCCTTTGTCTCGTGGCATGTCACTTTCAGCAGAAATATTCATAACGGTAAACTTAACATTACTTTTCTCATCTAATATTGCTGTTTTAAAAACAAGTGCTTACAAAAAAAACAATTTGGTAACAAAAAATTTAAATGCGGACTGTTTGTTCACTCACCCCGTGGCATGCTGACAAACCAGCCTGAAATCTACCCTCCCACTTCCACCCTTCTAACAGTTATATTTTTTTTCTATCAGAATCACTTGGCCGACATTACCATTCCTACCACAGTCATTCACTCGTTGGTGAGAGGGAAAAAGTGGTGCTGTGAATCACTCACCCTGGCAAAGAATTATTCTTATTGGTAGAAACTAATCCTAAACTTTTTTATCGGTAAACTGTGACTATAAGAGGGGGAGGGAGTTAAAAGGTGCAGGCATCGTACCCACGTACATAGGTACACTGTTACATTTACAGTGCAAACTCAATTGTAACTAAAAAAAATTTATACTATATACTTGACTCGACTTTCATACAACTTGAAACTCTACTTGATTGAACTATTTTCATACAACTTCACTCGACTATAAGCTGTAAAAATCAAACTCGCCCATCACCAGAATATTGGCATAGTTACAACATTCTACGAGCCATCAGGAACATTGGAAAGGCATGGGATGAGGTTATTGAGAAGTGCCTTAACTCGGTATGGGGAAAACTATGGTCCGGCTGCATGCATAATATTTAAGGATCCGAGGATATTTCCCCAACTGAAGTACGCAAGGACGTTGTTGGTATCGCCAGAAAAGTTGTCTTTGACGATCTGGAAACAGATGATGATGAAGAGGTCCTGAATGCTGACGTAGAGGAGCAAGAGTGGACGCTAAATTCCGCAGCAGATGACGCAGAGAGCAAAGGTGATGCGCCAAAAGTACAGCCAGATATCACAACAAAAGATATTACAGTATCTCTTCTTTGAGCGATAATGAACAGGCACTGAAAATATTTTCAGAAAAAGGTGCAAATGAAAAATGCAGCTCGAAAGTGCGCTGAAACATAGTGGAAAGTGGAAGGTGCTACCCGAGGAGCTTCTTAAAGAGAGAAAGCAGCAGGGNTCGAAAGTGCGCTGAAACATAGTGGAAAGTGGAAGGTGCTACCCGAGGAGCTTCTTAAAGAGAGAAAGCAGCAGGGACGCTTGCCTCAGCAAACCTGCGGTCGCTACATTCGTTTGTGGCTTGGCGGGCGAAGACGAAGACTACACTCATTATGAATAAACTTGACATACTGCTGTATTCCGTGCATAGTATTTAATGTTTCCATTGCTTTTCTACAATTAATATGTTACTTATTGTGTGCAGGCTATTATCCCATTTAATGTTTCATGAAGCTACTGTTAAGTTTTCTTTGATAGTTTTCCCGTGCGTACGTCTGAATTAGTTCAGAGGTTTTTTTAGTGTTGCGAACAGTGGTTTTCCCTTCTGTACGACACTTAGTAAATTTACACACTTTGTTTACGATACAAACACTTTCTACTTGACTTCACTCCACTTGCTACGCCATATGGCAACAGTACAACAGGTAAGGTGCACAAAATGCAATTGTTTGTTGGCTAATGTAGGTTTCTTTAATGAAAGTGCTTTCATGTTTACTGTGATAATTATTTTGCATGTTTACATTACTTCCCTCCACGGTGCTGCTCTCCTTTGTCCAATATTGCATTCCGTGCTCCTTTCCCCAGTACGGTAAGCGCTACGCTGCTATAAGGCAGTAGTCCCACAAAGACGAGTCACGGCGCGTGTTGCTTGCTTACAGCTGAGAGTACAGGTCCACTGCCCCATGCTAACAGCCCACTTAATCATATTTGCACATTATTTGTTGGCACTTCTGTGTTACTTATCATTGCATATGCTATATAACTGAATTCCTCTTTGCATGTACTGTCAGATACCATTGAAATAAATGTAGGCTTCCAGGAGAAACATCATAAGTGGTTTAATTATTTCTGTCAATACATAAGTTACTAATAGTCACTTTGTGGCAAATTACTTGCCCCCGTATGTAATTTCATTTAGCGAAAACTGCATTTCATGATCTGCAACCATTCCAGAAATTTTGAGGGTGTCCACGTTAGGCGGACCACACTATATACTGCACTTTCCCGTTGAAATTACGATGTTGGTCACTAATAAGCTCAAATTTATGTAAATATAACACATTTTGGCACTTAGGATTCATGTAAGTGCACTAACCAACTACTGTGAGTAACTCTAGCAGAAATAATATAACTATACAAAAGTAGGTGAATCCACGAGTGCAAGAGCAGTGGTACTATTAATATTGTCATACTAATTAAAAATAATTTCACAAGCATAATTTTAAAAAATTCTTTAAGAAAATAATGTTCAACTATTTTATGAATTAACCTAAATCTGCGATATTACAATAGTATGTGTCGCAAACTTCATTATTGAGTAGCTTAACATGCGATACTTCGCCTAAACTGGCAACCTTGACATAACCAACGTAAAGATTCCGGAAAAGCCATTTCATTAGAACTTCACTTCACCGGCCAACAAAAAAGAACATCTTTATCACAACTCTGTAACTTATCTAGGTAGGTTGAAAGTACATGTACAAACTATTTTATATCCATNAAAGAACATCTTTATCACAACTCTGTAACTTATCTAGGTAGGTTGAAAGTACATGTACAAACTATTTTATATCCATAAGTATTTTTAGCCAGAAGAAAAAAATAAACACTAGAGATCAAGCAATTATTAATTTAGTCAATTTGCCAACTTCAAAGTATTAACTGGCATGCATGACGTGTGAATACAAATTTAATAAGTATTTTAACATTATAATNATTTGCCAACTTCAAAGTATTAACTGGCATGCATGACGTGTGAATACAAATTTAATAAGTATTTTAACATTATAATCACGTTTCAATTATCGATCACAAATTCTGACACCGTTATTTATTACAAAAGTATAGAATCAGATAAAAATTCAACCTGCTGCAAGCGCTGAGCAACTTAAATGCAGAGAAAAATGCAAGTATAGAAAAAAACTAGAATACGGCCCAAGCACTGTATTCTTTGCTCATCAGAAAACAGGAAAAATATTTTTAATATGCAACAATGTAATGAGTTTTAATCATTGCTAAGTAAAAATATAAATATTTAAATAAGATATGTTTACTTTAGAAATGGTGTATCATAACTCAATTTAATAACATTTTGTGTGTAAACTATTTCTTACTGGTCATCGCCAACGCAGCACTGTTCTCACTATGTATTTCATATTGATTACGAAACAAACATTTCCATTTGAGATGATAAAACTTTAATGTTAATAATAACGCTATTAAATGTTTGTTGTATACGATTTGTTAAAAACACAGGCAGACATGTCAAACCTGGGGTGATTTTTCAAAGGTTTGTTTCAAAAAGTAACCGTAAATGGAGTGCCTATACTGTTCCATGTACACCTTCAGAAAATGAGAAAATGTAAAATAAATGTAAGTTTGACCTTGCCAAATTGTATTGTGTAATGTAATGTTCGAACAGATTTTGAAACTTATATTTGAAAGAAATTTCAAAGCGAATACCTTAACAGTATTTATATTTAGAGAAATCTCATGTCACAAGCTTGGCATCCAGTACTTCTGAAAGCTCATTCCTATGCAGCAAAAAGGCAGCAACAGTATCGGCAGCAGCTTTTACAAGCTTTTCTTGCATAATGTGCAAAGTTATACAAAAGGGTTTAGAAAAATCATTGACTTTGTGTTAACATAGAATGAAATCTGAGTTTATCTTATCGCTATTGGATAAGCTCTTTAATGCTGGGTCACTTCGCACAAGGGAAGGGAACAACTGGACAAAGGGGGTGTGGCAGGTGGGAGGCAGTCTCCATTGCCGCTCGACACACACGTGGTGTTGCCATGTTTCATGGGAAACATACAACAAACATCTCTTTGAAGCTACTCCANCCTCAACTCTGCACAGTATTAACTTGTAACTTCAAACCCACTCCTATTGAAGTAATTTACCGTTTTATTTGCAATGCATACAGACTGTAACGTTCAAACAACGCACTGTTTTGTAGCATACCAGAGATGGATGGATACATACACAAATGTTGAAATACAAGACACGAATGCAATGAATATAGTTTGTAGGTCAACACTAAAATGGGCTCTAAGATAATAAAAACATGTGATATTAGACAATATTAAACAAATGAATTACATGTTTCACTTTAAANAGATAATAAAAACATGTGATATTAGACAATATTAAACAAATGAATTACATGTTTCACTTTAAAAACCTAATTACACCATCGATAGTTACTTCAGATTACAAATACGATACAGGATTTCCTTCATGTTTTATACCAAGAATAATACTAACGGCTTGTCTTGTGTTTTAAATACTCGCACACATGACTTACCAAGAGACTTTGCGACCGCAGCATTTTCCATTAACTGTANACATACACAAATGTTGAAATACAAGACACGAATGCAATGAATATAGTTTGTAGGTCAACACTAAAATGGGCTCTAGGATAATAAAAACATGCGATATTAGACAATATTAAACAAATGAATTACATGTTTCACTTTAAAAACCTAATTACACCATCGATAGTTACTTCAGATTACAAATACGATACAGGATTTCCTTCATGTTTTATACCAAGAATAATACTAACGGTTTGTCTTGTGTTTTAAATACTCGCACACATGACTTACCAAGAGACTTTGCGACCGCAGCATTTTCCATTAACTGTANTTGTCTTGTGTTTTAAATACTCGCACACATGACTTACCAAGAGACTTTGCGACCGCAGCATTTTCCATTAACTGTATCACTTTTGGCCATTACGTACTATTTCCCACAGGTTTTCGTACATGTAGCGTGAAATGTTGCTCCTGTATGTTGCAATACTGAATTTGACTGCCTCCATGCCAGCTACCGGTGTTAGGAAGGGTTGGTGCTCCTGCATTATCCTATCCAGTTCTTCCATTAGCGTTGGGAAAGCAATGTCCATTCTTAAATTAGCGTGGCTATGGTAAATAAACTTAATAATTTTAAAACACGATACAGAATGCAAAAAATACCAGATTCTTTGTTGTAACAGTTCTTTTAACAGAAATGGTTGGAGTTCGTTATGTGTAGCCATAAGAATCCATTCTTCGCTGGTATGCAGTGTGGCAACAGAGAAACATACTGTCTATGTATGCATGCTGCACTAAAAAGTTTTTAAATGAGCCTTTGTGCTATTGCAGTACGGCTGCAGTTTTAACCCTTGTATTTTAAAATGCACATTTATTCCGTAATCTTGTGTTTCTCACCAAACTACCAATTTTATTAACAGCATATATGTTATGCAATATGGTGGGGAGAACACGGGTCCCTAATGCGACTTGCGACTTGTGCTATTGTAGACAGGCTCAAGAATTACTTAGTAAAATCTAAACTCACAAATTTCAAACCCTAAATAATTAAAAAATTAGGTTGGTTTTTTTCTTGTGATGTCTACATTCAATCATCTCTGGCATGGAATCAACATGATTTGTAAATGGAACAATAATTTTAATTCAATAGGCAGATTGTCTTCTGAATAAAATTATATCCCGGAAGTTTAAACTTTATGTCCTCCATGGCAAAAATTGTTTACAAACATTGCGTGATGCATAAATTTGACTAAGTGGAAAGGCTATTTTCAGTACCTTCTTGTAAGAATATCAAAGACTTCGTTATTAAAATATTTACTTATTTTAACAGCCACAAGTCTTCTTTGTCTACCAACCAGCATGGCATCCCCTCTCTTGGCTAACTAGATCGGGGTGAAGGGAGACTTTCCAGGGGTGGCCACTGTGGTAGTATCTATTTTTAGATCTGACCCACTTGTGAGTAGGAAAACTCTCAATTCTAAATGGTTCTCAGTAAAGNGGGGGGGGGGTGGTGATATTTCGAGGGGTTATTTTGAGGTGGGTTTTATTTTGAGAGAGTTATTGGAAAAAAACCTTTTCAGTAAAATTTTTTCATGGTTCCCCAAAAAAGGGTTTTTAATTTGAGAGGGTTGCTATTCCAGGGGTCTTATGAACAAGAGTTGACTGTAGTACAGTGCTCACAAAGAGAATTGCAATGCGTTGCCACCAAAATAAATACAACAAACTTATAATTTGTCTTATTCCCTTCAATTCTTTAAACTTTTTTAAAAAGATTTTTTTCACAGTTCTCCAAAAAGGGTTGTGATTTCAAGAGGGTTGCTATTTCTGGGGCTGTAGAATCTAGAGTTGACAAACATTTTGCTTAAATTTTATATTTATTCATGGACTGTTAATATTCTCATGATGTATCTGCATCATCATCTAAAAAATGTTTAAGAGGTGAATCAGCCACATTTAATGTAATGCTAGTTTCTTTGCTAGCCATTAAATTTAGTAAATCCACATACTCTAATGTAAGTATCTAACCTAAGAGGTAAGTTTTAGTGCTAAGTTTGATAAGTATCGTAACGTAAAATTTATTCACTAAAAAATAATAATATACTGAAAAATCACATTGTGATGTATCAGAGGTGGATATCTCAATACTAAAACAGAACATTTCAAACAACTGTATCTGGTATTTGTTTTAAGTTTGCCATACACTAATTTTTTTAAGTTTTTTTTTTGAAATCTGCTATGAATTGTGGAAAATCCAATAAATAAATACCAATAAATTGTTCAGTTTTTTGAAAATAAACCCAAAATTTTTAAATGAACTTAAAAAAAAAAAGCTAATAATTAATGTGTTTAGTGAATGCAGTAGTAATATGCAAACATGAATTCTACTGCACTTGGTGCGAGAAATGGGATCAAATACTAAAAAAAACTCAGATGTTCTAGTGTTGGTTTTAGCTGGCCATGCTAACTATTTCATACAGAAAGTCTTGGATCATGATGTGTGAAGTATGTCGACGTTGAATGCTCAACTTCAAATGTAAGGTTGTCATTTTCACAGAAATGGGCTAAATCTAAGATAAATTTCAATGTTGAATAATTTGCAAAAAGATGCTTTCTTGGGAGCAGTAAAAACAATATTCTGGCTAACCAACCATCACATTTGCCTGTGCACTGTTTAATTACATACATTAGTCATTGTTTTAAGAATTTAACCATTTATGCCTACAGCACCAACAAGAATGTAATACCATTAGTGCATGAGAAATTTTAACATTAATGCACGTCTCTTGGAAGTCCCACATGTAAGCAAAGTTTTGTCACACAATAGCGGTGATTTCCAGCTGGTCTGATGGACTGCAAGGCCCCGTATTTTTTTCTGGAGGCAGCACTGAACTATCTTTAATAATAGTTTTGTAGGGGTAGCAGCTATTGTTTGCTGCAATGGACCTGAGGTCCCATTTGCCTCGAAAAAGACAGGGTAGTCTTGACGCGCACCCTTAGTGGGTCTGGCGGACATCTGATCTTCAGTATTAAGACTTTCAAACATGACTATTGAAAAGATGATCTAATAAATTATATCTACATTTAAAAAATTTGCACGTATCCGTAATTAGTGCCAGTAATGTACTGAAGATTTGAATTCTCTCTTAGATTGCCCTGGATCTGGATCTGGAACTTGCAAGCTGTGAATAACTTGTGTGTCTTTCACTATCCTCTCACACAGACTGCAGACTGCAAATATAAGTCAACAGAAACTCATGGACAAGATAATGTTAGTATATGGTAAAATGTTTTCGTGAGTAACGTTTATAGCCTTGCTTTTGCAAGTTGTCAAATTATTTTAATGACAAATGTATTTTGGTGGGTAACTGTTGGCTAATTAGTAAGAGATTGCTCTGCTGATAACCGATCATGCACTGTCGTAGGAGAGAAGTATGCTATTGCTTTTGTCTCGCCAAGATACGCAGCTGATAAGTCCAGAGCGCACAGCCTGACCTTGCACGCGTGCAAACACGTACTCCGGGACATGCTCGCGGGCACCGCGACCAGCCGTTACCTGTTTATCTTCTTCTGCGCCTCGAAGGCCAGCATCAGCTCCCCGTCCTCGTTGATGATGTCCACGTTGCTGCTGTAGTTGCTGGCAACACTCTTCAGGCCTCTCGTTTGATTGGCCAGCACCGCATGCAGCTGGATGCACTCGTCACGCCTGCGGCTCAGCTCCTCCTGGCTGGCTTCCAGTTGGCCTGAAACCACAACGCTCGACTACAGGACCTCTGCTGCACCGGCACCACAATTTAAGTGTTGAGTTGGGTAAGGACACGGACTTATTACCATACAAACACAACAGAGATTTTGTTCCCCTATTGCAAATACATGCAAATTTTAAATGTAATTTTATAAATATAATTTATCATTGTGACAATTTTGCAGGCGTTACAAAATTATGCAGATCAAAAATTACAAGAACACAAAAAATAAATTTTCCAATGAAACTGCACATGAGCCTTATCCAAATCAAAACGTTAATTATCTTTTCCCCCCTTTCATGTCAAATTCATTACATTTTGATTGTCAGTATGAGTCCTCACGTAAATTGTAAATTATCCCAACTGAAAATAAAAAAAACTATATCCAAAATTAAAACGTATAATTTAATACAAATTAAAATTTCATCACAACACTTCCCATTTTGATTGAGTATTAGAGATAGATTTTCTTGGCAGTATACCACTAATTTAAAAAAAAGTATGATAAATTATTACAGAGTACGAATACTGAGTGTGTATTAGTGTGCTCATGCAGGAACTCCCGTCGTAGTTAGTCACAAGATATTTTTCGTTATCCCAATAATTTTTAAATTTTAAACTACATTAACATAATTTTAAGAAATTTCTTGTTCCTTGGATATAACCCCACATTAGCAGCATTCTGTCATTCACCACTTATAGCTTCTAACGTTCTCAATGTTCTTGGAATGAACTGATATTTTACAAAGAGTACATGTTCTGACATCGGCTAAAAATATTTTATCCTGGAACTGGCAGAGGAGCTTCAAAAATGTCTTCTGAGGAAGCAACAGGATGTAGCAGGCAGTTGTGCAATACCAGCATTTGAAAAAAACTGGCAAAAATAAAGTTACACCTGAAAATCTTGAGGGCCGCCCGTACCAAGTTTTCAAGAGCAATGAAAACAAAATCTTTTAAATCTGTGCAACCTGCACAAATTGTGTATTATAAGTGAAAAGCAAAAGTGATAACAAAAATTAAGTTTGTGAAGTTAGTGAATAAAAGAAAAAAAATAATGAGATGTATATCCAAATTCCAATCACAAAATTGCAAAAGTTGTATAAAAATTTTTTTTTAGGTTTTGTTTGAAAATGTAAATATGTAATTAAAAATTTGCATAAATAAGATGCTTCCATATTTTGGAATGATCAACACAAATAAGTAATTTTTAAAAATACAAAAGTGAGAATTTTGTACTAAATACAGTGGAACCGTGTTATAACGAGTATGGCCTATAGCATCTCGTCCACTATTGTGATAGTTTTTAAATGCACCATCATTTTCCCTATCATTTGAAAGGTACTTAATTTTGTTTATGTTAATGAAGCCTTTCACTATAGCGATACAAACATTTGTAGACTCTTATTTTTTAAATTTTTAAACACGTTGCATTGCAAGTGACATCCACCCATTTTCCACGCCAGAGCCAGCCTTTGTTAGTCTGTGTCACGTGGCGTCACTTGCGTCAGATGGAGAAGCGTAAGAAGAGGTGCGTGCGGATGTTGAAGTCAGGGGTAAGGCGGAGAGGTACGAAGGGAGGGGTACAGTCGGAAATGGAGCTAGTAGAGAACNAAAATTTGTTAGTGACAAAAATTGTATATTGTATTAGAGGTTAATTTTTTGTAAGTATTATTCTCAAACTTTTTTAAATTTAATTATGTTTTTTAATCAAACTTTTATTAATTGTATTTACGTATTTCTTCGGTCATTTTATCGTTTTTCCTACTTACGTAAATTATTTGCATACGTAATAAAATTTAATTTTAGTCACGCCAAAAAAGTATAACTTCTAATGCACGTACGTAAGTACATGCACCCATTTTTAATACATTTGATCAACAGTTTGAAATAAAATATCCCTGCTCGTTGCTGCATGCATTTTAAAGTAAACTGTGACTCAATTACTTTGTTTCCTTCACAAAAAAAATGGCAGTTAGGTTGGTTGGTAGGTAGGGTTTAACACATTGTTCACAGCGGGGTCGTTAAGAGACGAAGTGAGTTGCTCAGAGAAGTAGGAATGGAGAAGGAATCGACCATTGCCTGTAGTAAGGAACCAACTCAGCATTCACCTGGAGTGATTCGGAAAACCATGGAAAACTGAATGGCCAGACCGGGATTTGAACCCAAGTATTCCCGAATGCGGGTCCAAAAGTTTACCACTGCGCTACCTCGCTCAGTCAAAGAATCATTAAATTAAATGAATCTCTAAATGTATTATTGAAAATATAATATTTAACGTAGTGGTAACACAGATTGGTTTCTTTTTGTTTTATACTGTATCATTATTAATTCAGAAAAAAAAATTTATATACAGTTGAGTTACATAAAAAAGGAACATTTTAAATTACAGGGAAAGAAAAATGTTAACAGTAGCTGTGGAAGAACATAATTATTCAGAAAACTCGAACACGTGCATGCCTTTGCCAAGCAGTTGAGTTGAAAAATTTTGGTTGGTACTTGACAGGAAAGTCTTGAGCACCAGTCAGGGTGAAATGACGTGAAGATGGGGCAGTGATGGAATGCAGGGGCGGGGGGAAATGGGAGTTTCCTAAGGAAAAACAACTGACCATCAACGTCCGCCACATTTACCACTCGCAAAAATCCTAGCGACATTGCCTGAAATCGAACCTGGTTTGCCTAGGCAGAAGGCAAGTACCTACTCTCTTAGCCAAGTACTTTCAAAAAAAGAAAACCGCATTTTGCTATACCAAAAACATGTATACTTTTATTTAAAAAAAAAACTTACTTTTTAAGCCCGTAAACAGCTTTGGTCAAATTTTAGACCATGACTTGATTTAACACTGACATCCAGAATACAAGACAGGTAACACACAAGAGATTGTGAAGGAGTGACAGTGACTGTGTGTAGTGACAGATGGCGAGGTACGTACGCAGGAACTCCTGGCTCCCGGGGTCTCCTTCAGACATCTTCCTCCTCATGGCGGACAGGTCATCCTTCAGCTTCTCATTCTCTATCTCCAGCTCCTGCAACTGTTCATCAACGTGGCTCGTCAGCAACTACGGCAGCTCTTCTCTCTCACACTACCCTTTAAGTTGTTTCACATCTCTGAATAGCATAAAACAAAGTTGCTTAGCTGCGTCTGTCTGTGTATTCGCTTAGCACTTCTAAACTACTTAATGGATTTTGATGCGGTTTTCAACATCATTTATAGAATTTCTTGAGGAAGGTTTTGGTATTCAATACATTTATATTTAAAGTAAGGATAGTAGAGAAATGTTGACGCTTGTCGTAAAAAACCGCTTTTTGGGCGCTTGCATAGCTTGTGCTGACTAAACCATAAGAGATGCATCAAATTAATGTACTTGTAGCTCTCAAAAAGGTCAACACAAAAGCCCGTGATAGCACATGTTTATCTTTTAAGGATGACGCACAGTAACCATTTGCTGTAAAAACTAAATTGTTACCGGGTGAAGCCGGGCCGGTTCGCTAGTGTAGAGATAAGATGAGTACCAACATTAAGTTTACTACCAACCAAAACACAACACCATTTCCATTACAGCCTACCATCATATGTATAGATTTGGAGAGGTCACCAAATGTTTATTAAACGCAATAGCCAACTGTCAATATTAAACTAAACCAGCGAAAATGTAGAAAATAATCTTCAGTGTCTGATCATTCCCATCCAAATACTACTAAAGTAGGAACAGAAGTGTATGCCTGGAAGTGCAAGCTACCTGCCACCAGCATCCTGAAATAGTAATGAGGCTGGTTGGAATAGAGATGGACGAGTAAATTGATACGCGAAACCTACATCCTGAAAAAAAACTTAAACACAATGGAAATACCTGCCACACTACCAACAAAACAATTAAAAAATGAAAACAACTGAATTTGAAACTTTGCGGTAACACACATATTTTAACCATATACTAAATATGAGGTTGACTGATCTCACTGGCCGCGCACAACCAATCTCCGTGTCCCAACAATGAACTGCTTTTCTGCCAACACGTCTAGCGAAAATGGCATGGCTTGGAATTGAGGTCGAAACACCGTTTAGTAAACAAGTGCTCTGAGATGTTTGTGTACTTCCCCTAACCAATTTGGAATGCAGTTAGATTAAATTAAAATTGGTGAAAGTATTTTAATCATATAAAAGTGCTGGTCTTGAAAATTAAGATATAAACAAACATGTTTGTCACTGTTGGCCACGTGACTTTTGACAATTTTTTTGCTTTGGGGAAGGTGAATGTTGGGTACATGCGCAGAAAAATGAATAAGCAGTCTACTTCATCTTTAGTCTGTTTTCGAACCACCAGGGACAAGATATACGAACAAGTTGTTTGTTCTATGGTGAACTAATTCAAAGTCAGCCTATTCTCTGGCTAATTTGTGGAGCATGTTGCACTATTAGAGTTACCTGTTTGGTTAGGTAACTGAATGCTCAGGGATTTAGTTCATTTAGGTTTATTTTAACAAACAAACTATCAACTACTTAATAATTACTTCCCTGAATAACGGGGGTATGTTGGCAAGAATTTTTTTACTCTACTGCACAGGAAAAAATTAGCGTTTAAGTACAGATACTTCAAAACAAATACTTTCTGTCAATGAAGATATTGATAAACATGTTGAACTAAATGTGGTTGCATGTTCAAACAGAATGTGTGCAAGCAATTGTATGTATTGAGTGCAAATTTATTATGATGTATTATATTTTTACGAGCATTTCACACACCCCAAACACACACACACACACACATTATATATATNAGATTTGGGTAGTGTTTACTTCACAGCTTTTGGTCGCTTTTTGTTATTCGTGAATCAAAATAAGTTACATGAGGCACACTGAAAATGTTTTAGCAGTTCTTGTAACATAATTTTCCCCTCACAAAAGAATGGTATAATGAAGATATCTGAGTCACTTCATCAGCTTCCTAGCTGGACAAAAAGTATACAGAAACAGCACTTATATACACTTGGGACCCCATTTTACAAGTACCTGATTTAATGACGGCAGTAATTTTATAAAACCATTATCAGAAAATGTGAAAGAAAAAAAAATTGGCAAAAATTGACAAAAAAAATAAATAAATCTTAGCAAAAAATGCAAGAAAATGCAATGAAAATTTATTAAAAATTAGTTTACTAGTCTACAGAGATAAAATACATGGGTTGTAGTGTGTGTATTCTTAATGTGTATGCTGCAATACTATAAAAAAGGGGAGGGGCACGGGGGAAGCACATATCCATAAAAAAATGTGGCCGTGGTGGTTTGGAGTGAGCGCACTGCCCGGCACGCACAGGTTGGCAGATGGCCTGCCCTGCACATAGCATATGACGTCGCAAAAGAAAAGCTTTATTCTA
>NQII01003310.1:216731-257819 GCA_002778355.1 Clitarchus hookeri
CCCCCTGCTCAACTAGCTATCTCTAGTGACAGCAGTAACTGTCCACTATTAAGCACACAGCAAAAAGACCAGCTAATAACGGCACGAGTTACACACATCCTTCCCCCCTCTCCTAAGAGCATAGTCTCGTAATAGCTTCATCATGTTAGCTTATTGTGCGAGAGTTCATTTATGGATACGTTTTGTGATACGGCTGTTATAGGTTTGATTTTACCTTCTCTTTTTTTTTTTTTTTTCAAGTTTGGATTGTGTTATGAATTGTTGGCACCCTACTTACATAGTGTTTATTGCATAAAAATTTGATTTACATTCGGATTTCTATCAAGTGCTTTTAAATTGCTGACAACCCGTTCATGCATGTTACAGGCGTAGTTCTACTCGATTGCGTTTACAGTTTACAAAACAGAAAATACAATCCACGGCCCTCATGCCCTCAGCATGTTCGTATGTGCAAGTCTTAAATGTAAAGGTTTCAAACTGGGCCAAATTTAAAGCCGATGTTGTGGAACGTTAAGTAGAATTTTTCAGTATAGCGGAAGTAGTTTCCTGCTAAAAAATTATGCAGGGCTTTGTTTAAACTACTACTTTTGGCATCAATGGGACGTCATATGTATTCTTATAAGTTATCATTTCATTCCAAAGATGTCACTAAAATAAAGGTATATATTTTAAATATAATCACTGATTTTCCCATGAGAAACAACTGAAAATTAAATTTTTACTTGCTGGAAGCTATGCCGAGCTGTTTATTTAAACTTACGAGTGGTCATACGTAACTTTCTAGGGTATTATTATATTCTAGAAACATCTGAATATTTAAATCAATGTAACTATTTGTAATAAAACTGCAGATTTTCCCACAAGAAGGTACTGAAAATGGACTGCACTTACTGAAAGTAACCCAGATCCTGGTGTTTACATTATTTTTGATACAAGGGGAGGTGTATATCATTATTCAAAAGATTTCTATATATTGAAATTAATATTTAATTAAGAAAACATGTTATTTTTGTGCAAGAAATGATTTAATGTAAACACATACTTAATACAATTTTTCGTTTTTGGGGGGTTAAAACTGGTTTGCTATGATTTTATGAGAGCATTCTCAAGGCCAATCTCTAAAACTGCGAGGCCTCGTAAAATCTGGTCCTGGCGAGTGTACGATAACATGTCTAAACGAAACTAACACCACCCCATATACAAAATTCTGACTCAGCCGATGTGTGAACGCATGAAAGTGAATATCATGTTGGTCATTCTGACAGTCCTGCAGATGCAAAACCAGCCATGGAGAAATATGAGGACAGGAAAGTTCTTAACATATTTTTGATAGAGATATTTTATTTAACATGGTCACAACACAGTTGTTATTGGTGTAGCAAAATAAAATTCATTCTAAAAGTTTGGTCTTTGTGTTTCAAATGAAAAGTTAACTTAAACTGTGTGTGTGTATTTCACTGAATGCCACAGCTAGTGGTGCTCCCTCAAGGACTCAGTCACCTGGCTAGGCCATTGCAGATCACTACAGTTACAGTATCTACCTGGAAGACTGATGAAGCAAAGCTTAATTCAAAGGAATGGCAAAGCAGCACAGAAAACTACCACTTACATGATAGCAGAGTAAAACTTAATATTTGTCATGGCAGTTTTCAAAACTCCTACAGTAAACTCAAATTTGGAGGGAAAAAAAAAGACCAAGTGATACGAGCAGTAGTAAATAATCACCTTAAAGGAGTCTCGCACCCTTGCCATTTCATCGCCGGGGCTCTCGTCGCGTTCCAGCTGCTCCACTCTCTTCAGCAGTCGGTTCCTCTCTTTCTCCAGGTCCTTCAACTTGTGCTGGAGCTTCAGCACCAGGCCCACGTCTATATGCTGACAAAATACATCCTCATTTCATTCCAGGGCACATTTCACACTACTTTCTATGCTATAGAAGACAGGTAGAACTTCTTTGTCATTAACAGCAAGTCCTGCATATTCCTAGCAAAATGCAATAAAATTTCAGAAGTCATTAATAATCTGTATACAAGATCATGTACCAAGAACAAAGTATTTTGAATATTCATTAGTTTCACCACCACGCCTACAACCGATTCTGTGCATCATTCTTAAAGACACCACACTATTTTTTAAACAACTAAAGTAAAACCATTTTAAGACAAATGAAAAACTCTTATTCCACTTTTGATAAAAAATGAGATAGCGATGGTGCTGCCATCTGCTCAAAGTCCCGCACTTTCTATTTCTGTTGAATGCAACAAAATTAATTCCTTCCCTGTGTGATGCTTGCTTGTACATCAGGTGTTGTTTCGAAACTACTTCCTTTTATATGGTAAACTGTTGCAAAACTCTTTCTATCCATGCTTCAAAATAAGTTAAACAAATAAATCCTTCCAATGTTAAAATGGCTGGTGAATATTGATTAAGGTTCCAAAATTAATTCATGCCCTCCATACTGGTGTTTTCTGTTTAATAATTTTTAACTTAATTTTCGTTATGTTCACATAACTGAGATCATTGTGGCAGTGACAAAAGAAACAATCAAAGTAGTTGAACAGATGATTTTGCTTGGGGGAAAAGTTCTGGAGGTATAAGAAATAATAATAATAATAATAATAATAATAATAATAATAATAATTCAATGGAAAATCCTCCAAAATCGTTCCAACTCAAACGGGGGTGGATGAAACTAAAGAATTCAAGACATTGGAAAACGACGGTAGAGAAGAATGAAAGTTAAGATTACCGTCAACATTAAAACAAAGATTTCATATCACGACAGCCTGGCGATAAACTGCAGAACTCCACTTCGTACATGTGGAGTTTCTTACCTAGCATGTTGTTATAGCAACTGTGTTACTGTTTAATGTTAGATTTCTATAATTTTTGCATGCCAACACCACTGCGCATGTGCCAAATAGCAAACATAGCAAGTAAGGAACCAGTTGCCACCTGTTACCAGCAAGTGTTGTCATCTAACAAGACGCATTGTATGTTTTGTCTATCTCAGACACAAACCAAAAGCCCTTCCCAAAAATCTGAAATGTGGTCACAAAAAAAACAGGATGAGATTCCTTAACAATGCAAGACATAAGACAGATTTCATAAAGCATTTTACCAGACTATCTCAAAAGTTGATAAAGATAAATTTATCTAAGCACACAAGGACGGCAATCTGCCACTATCCGGTCTACATATCTAAAGAGCTGAACACCTGGGCGCTCCCTATATCACGCAGCAAGGCGACAGGTCAATGGCGGGCGGCAGGATGGGATGCATGACGTCGTTCCACTCTTGATAATTCACACGGAAGCGTAACTGCCCATCCTTCTTGGGTACGAGATCTATGCAGGAGTTTTATTGTGAATAACTCTGTTCGACCATTCCTTGTTCCTTAATGGCCTTGACTTCTTCCATTATCATTCATCTTCTTTCCGCGGACACGCGGTATGGGCGGCAGTATACAGGCTTGTCATCTGTCAACCATCTCTCATATGGAATACTGCGTGTTTGACGTAGCATTCACCCACGGCCGAATGCGGAAGCATGTTTATTTAAAATTTTTTGTAGTTGCAGGAGTTTGGGAGTTTTCAATTTGTGGTTTATTTCTGCTGGGTTGAAGGGAGGCGGCGTGATGGCTTCGGGATTGTATTCCCAGTTCACTGTTACACTCTCTTTGCTCTAAATATATATGCGTCTCTGGCAATGATAGAAAGTTCTTGTTGCAGCCATGGCTGCCCCAGGATTACTTTCTCCGCTATATCTGGTACCACTATAAATTCTGTAGGAATTTCATGGCGGTTTAATTTTACCATGAGTGTAGTTCTACCCTCAACTGGCAAAACATGCGTGGCACTGGCACGTGAATTTGGCGGGTCTGGGGAGAAATCTCCTTTAATTGTGTTTGCGTGAGGAGTTCTTTCCTTATAAAATTTCCCGTGGCCGCTGAATCAAGCAAGGCAGTCGTGGGCTGGTTGTTTACTCTACTTCGATTCTTGGGGCTTCGGGTTCTAGGTTTAATGTATTTAGGTTCTAGGCTTAATGTCTGGATATCGACGGGCACGTGGTTTCCAGTGGTCGTGGACCGCTTCGCACCTTGGTGTTGGAGTTTCCAGAATGTGGTTTATTCTTTTTTCAGGAGCTCGTTCGGGCCTGCTTCCTATGCTCGTTTCCTTCTCTTTGGTTCTCCAGCGTACAGCAGGCTTGTTTGGGCTGTCTCGGTTGAAGTGCTGTCCCGGCCCCTACTACCCCAGCCCTCTCGTGAAGGCTGGAGTAGTAGAGGGAGCCAGCAAGGGTGAAGGTAAAGGATGAGTGGGGGAGGGCGTGCGGCCAGTCAGTTTCTCTTCCTCCTTCCCCTCGCCACCTTACTTCGGTCAAGGGAGACTTGTGCCTTGAAATTACTTTCACTTTCTCTAGTTCGTTCCACCAGCTCTTAACTGGGGCTGCAGGATTTGTAGCAAATTTTTCAAGTTCGGCACGAGCATGCGTGTAATGATGCGCACGTAGCTCTGCTCATCCCCTTCAGGGAAAATACTGTGGTACATTTGTGTCTTTCTCCCTATGATAATTTCTGCCTCCTTTCCACTGGTTTGCACTCTGCTGTGAAATTCGGACGCGAGTCTGGTGGAGTACTTCCTCTCTGGAAAACTGTACAGCGATATGGGAACAGTCCGTGACAAATTCTCCGTACCTGTTCCACCATTCCAACACTTTCCTGGCCAGCTGCTTCCCTGCCTTTGTGATCCCATTGTTAAGGGGGGATCCGTTGTCCTTAAATATGCTCTCATTCTTGTGGTCTGCCTGCGAATTCTGGCAGCTGAGACCCATCCGAACTGCTACTTGAGGCGCAGTACTGTGGTGGGGTCAAGGGTTACTAGGCCGGTATTCGCCAGCTTGCCGGCAAACTTCGCACTGGTAAACTAATACTGGGCGTGTTATGAACTCATCGGGCCACCCAATGCAAAGGTGGTGAAACTTCTCGAAGTTTTGCACCTGACGCTGTTGACCCCGACAAACTTCACATCTGAATTCTAGGCCGTTGGTATATCTGCGTTTGTCCGCCCAACCTATGCAGGTACAGTGAAATCTGTTCTTACGCTGGGTGCCATGTATCACGTGTTGCTCCGTTCCACAGCATGTGGAGTCTTTTGGTTATGAGGCCGTATTCCTGTCCCATAGCGGTGTAATTTTCGCCTAGCTCTGTGTTCAGGTTAGCATCTGCTATTACTGGGGTTATTAGTGGGCATTACGGGGTGTTTCTTGACTCCCCGAAGTCTCTGTGGCAGCTAGCCGATTACCTGTGCTCCTCTAGGTCGCACCGGCATGTCTCCTTTTTCTCAACAACAACGTTAACGCCCCACGTTGGACACCAGAAAAAGAAATACCCTACTCTTTTGACAAGTGATGGCCAGGATGTATGGCCCATCACCTAGTCTACAGGGGAATTTTTTTTATACTGGTTCAGGCTGAGAACCCTGGGTGGCCTTATGGGCTGATTGCTGTGGGTGCGCCTTCGCTTGGAGGGAGCCGGTGTACAGAGCAGGCCTGGTCAAGGAGCAGCATGCTATGTAGACGTTTAGGGCAGGGCTGGCAGTGGATGCTGGCTTACCACTTGTAGACTGGTACTGTACCTGGCCGTTGGCTGGCTGCTGTAGGAGATTCTCCGAGCCCCGTCCGGAGGCGGCTGGCTGGTCCTGGGGTTGCGCCAGACCTGGCACTCCAACCAGGGAATTGCACGTGGTGGATGGACTGGGTTAGCTGACTCAGGTGGTCCAGTTGCTTCCTCGTGGAGTGTACCTAGTAGGGGACTCTACCGTACATGTGCACCAAGTGCCTTTGTGCACTGGGCCCACAGTATGGGTCGCCGGCGAATCGTGTGGTGTTTTGCGATGTAGGAACTACCCAGTTAAGGGAGACCGTAGTCCTACCCTAATATTGGCAATGGTTTGGCAAGATCCGGTCACCTGCCGCTCCCTTGGGGGATGGGTTTACAGGGGGTTTGAGAGGTACAAATCATCCTTGGAATTAGAACGCAGTGCGTCAACTTGAACGTATTTATTCTCGGGAGAATAAACACTGTGACCTGTACTAACTCCTTGGCTATTGAAGTTACCAAGCAACCGGCAGAAGGAACATTACTAACAGGTGAAGAGTACCTGTTAAAACAAAGAGCAAGTGTAGAGCAACTAATAAAGTAGTTGTGAGAACGACTCAAACTCTACTGTCGCCTAGAGTGGTCCTGAAGAGATGGGATGCAACACTCCCAAGTGAAGTGCGTTTCTTGGGGGTTGAAGCAAGCTTCGCTGGTGGTAGATCGGTTGCGGCAGAGGGCCCTAGCACGGCAGTGGTAGGGCAAGCTGCTGAGTTGCCAAGGCAGTGGAAGCCAATGCGATGACAACTCAACGTCAACTGGAGTTCTGGGGGCTTGCCCTGCCCCAAATACCGTATAATGCCTCCCTTCAGCTTCCTTTGGGTCGCTCGGGCATCTTCGGCCGGCCGGCTACTCCCTGTGTGGGCGGCGTTATTCCTTGCTGCGCTCTCCTGACGAGGGCTGGAAGCACGTTGTTCTGTGTTGTGCATGGTATCATGGCATTCGCTTAGGGGCAGGCTGGCTCTGTTCGGGTGGCTGAGCAGGGGCGCATGGTTGACGTGCGTATTTTATCGTCACAGGCAACAGCAAGTAGCATTCATCTCCGGGGTGCAGCAGTCCGGGTTCGTCCCCCGGTGAGGGTGTCGTGGCTTCCCACGGACCGAGTTGAAGTCGTAGATGTATACATGGTATATTGCAGGATACACGTCATGCATCAACCCTCTTAAGAAGTTTTAATGTTTAATAAGCCTAAATTTTTATGTCCCTTCAGAAACTTCTTAATATAGTATTAAAAATATATAAAAGGGCAGGAATTGAAGTACTACGCTGTAAGTACTTCAATTCCTGCCCTTTTATATATTTTTGGTAGCGTAGCAGCCTACTTGCAACCTTAATAGAAGTTTTACTGTAGTGACAAAAACTTTTCAGAAACTAACATGCAAAACACACATTCTTAATAACTAAAATTAAATGTTTTGGCTAAAGGTGAATACAATTAAAAAAATTTTAACACACATAAAACTTCCACACATGAAACAAAACACATGGTTCTTCTTTAGGCCTGTTATATCAAGAATAAAAATCTGAAGACTGTGTGGCCAACGAACATACGTCGCATCTGACGAAACATGATTGGTCGCCTTAAAATCCATTATAAAAGCTTGGACTTTACTTGCTGTGAAAAGATAGTGTTAAACAGAACTGACAGCAGGATAAAACTGGTATCACTGTGTAAATTACGTACGTAATCATTGGTAACAGGTGCTCTTGCATCAGGACTGGCTGTTTCAGACTTCTTGTTCCAGTCTATATTCTCCAATCGAGCGTGGTTGCTGTTTATGGTTGAGGCACTCATGGTGGACCTCACTGAACCGTACCCAAAGTCCTGGAACGGAAAAACAACAGTTGTGAGAAATAGCATATCAAATTAAATGAAATTTTTAATATTTTACTCTTTATGCTAAAAGCTACGAAAACAAACATGCCAATGAGTAATTTATAACTCTTAGTTATTACACATCACTGTCAAGTGATACGAATAACAGGTTTATTTTGTTTATCATGCAGAAAAGGTTACATTATCTTGATATTAAAAGGCAGAACCCACAAGATGTGTTTACTGTTAATGTTTCAGTTCTTTGGATGACCAAAAGGACAAAATAACCAAATAAATTATCATCGCACACTGAAATCCGAGGCATTAATTAAAAGCAGATTTTATTCTGTTTTACACAGCACTTTCACAAAGATGGCTGCTGAAAACTCCAAAAACATTTAATTAAAAGGCAATTTTTCTTTTACTTAAAGTGTACAACCAAAGCACTTCAAATTCACCAAATTCGAAAAAAACTTATTTTTATAACAAACCAGATACAGTATATAGCTACCAATTTAAAGACTAGTTTATTAAATTTTGAACATAACACATGCCTATCCAGCAAACAATATCAAAATATAAACATATCTTAAAACTACAATATTTACATTTTGAAAATGCAAAAATTATGTAAATTACGGCGTAAAATTCTAACTCATGTAACAAGTATATCTTGATAACAGGGTACAATAAGGTCAAAGTTTCCTTGGGCATGTAAATCTGCATGATACACGACTTCATACACTGGAGAGCCAAAAAAAACTGGTATAGGCGTGCGTATGCAAATAACAGAGGTATGGAACCTATCAGAGTAACGCGATGCGGTCGGCAGCTAGATCGGTTACTGCTGCTACAGTGGCAGGTTATCAAGATTTAAGTAAGTTTGAACGTGGTGTTATAGTCGGCGCACGAGAGATGGCACATAGCATCTCCGAGGTAGCAATAAAATTTGGATTTTCGTGTACGACCATTTCACGAGTGTACCGTGAATATCGGGAATCCGGTAAAACATCATATCTTCGACATCACTACGGCCGGAAAAAGATTGTGAAAGAACGGGACTAACGACGACTGACGAGAATCATTAAACGTGACAGCCGTGCAACCCTTTCTCAAATTGGCGGAGATTGGATTTGTGGACTGCCCTGCAGGATTCATGGTGTGAATTGCCTCCTGTATACCTTCAGACATTAGTCGAGTCCATGCCACGTCGTCTTGCGGCACTTCTGCGTGCTCGGGGGGCCCTACACGATATTAGGCAGGTGTACCAGTTTTTTTGGCTCTTCAGTGTATAACTGTATTTGACTTAACACAAAATGGTCTACACAAGAGTTGCCATAGATTGGATGAGCTATGCCATACATATGTTTTAGTTCCTCATTTCAATTTGAAGAGAAAAAAATATTATCTTACACAAGAAAACTGCATGATAGCTTTCTCCAGTTGCATTTTATAAACATCAAGTGACGTTAAAAAAATAAAACAAAATTCGAAAATGTGTTTTGCATTCTATATTTACGAGTCCTTCAGTTTCATTTGTAGCAACTCAAATGTGTGTAAAAAAAAAATTAAAAAATTTATATATATAGAAAAAATTGTTACCCTAAAAGGATGGGAACTTCCATAAATGATACACTTTAAAGGGATGTGAATTAAAGAAAGCATGTGTTAAAATCAATTAGAGCAAAGACCACAAGATTTATTCAAGAACTACATATAAGCAGCAAATATGGACACTCCTGTTCTGTAATACTTTGTGAACGACTGGAGAACACAGTTCATCTTTTTGCCACGTTAATCATATGTTTTTACAACTAAGTAGAAAGATGACAAGACAGTTTTAGCAGAGTTCAAAACAAGATCAGTATGTTCACATGTTTGGGGTGCTCATAACTGAGTCAGTGAGTCCGTGTAGCCAACAGAAACAGAGTGCAGTATTTGGTTTGTTGATATTAATTTTTATGGGCACTGTGGTATAGGCTATTAACGGTAAAGTGAGGACTTTAGGAAACCCTATTCTTTAAAATAATAGTCAATAAATATATTTTATTTTACCTTTACACGTTAACTTTTAAGTGCAGTTGGAATATACACGCTTTGTTTATTACTTACATGATAGTATTCANTTTTACCTTTACACGTTAACTTTTAAGTGCAGTTGGAATATACACGCTTTGTTTATTACTTACATGATAGTATTCATTTAAAAAGTTGGCAAAGGATAAAAAATGGCTGAAAGGAAAAAGTAACTAGGGCTTCAAAAGTGCTCACTTTACCGTGAACACTGCAAGTGCATGAATTTGCAGTGGCTATTATCATTTTTGTTTTATTAAAAAAAAACATGTGCATGGCTTGGTAATAATATCTACAAAGTGTCAAACACTGTAAAAATATAGAAAATACAATGTTTACAAAATAAAACTTTTATTAGTAATTCGCAACAGCTGAGAATTTTTGAATTCGTAAGTTGCAAAACTTTAAGTTTCTTTGTGTTGTAAAATAACTCAATCTCATCCCGATTTGTTCGCTTCTTCCGTTTACATGTTTCGTGCCCATTTTCTTACATATCTGTGTATTGTAGAACAAGCCGCATTGGTGAAGTTTCCTTTGGGAAAAATCAGACCACTTCCCCATAACTAATAACAATGAAGTTAGTTCATTCAGAAGACAATTTTCTTTTAAAATTAATTAATATTTCAGCAACATTTATTTTTCCCACAAGATGCACTTGAATGAAAATGGACATCACACACTGTAAAATGCACTGCTTGATGTTAGTAAGCATTTTTAATGACAAAGGGGGCTAAACTTTACACTTCTGGGGTATCATTTTACCTTTATGTAAAGCCCGCATATGGACATTAAATTAATCTCATTTTGGAAGATACGAGGTAAAATAATCTCTGTTGCTCTGAAAGTTAACGCAAGTTTTGTTATGCTAGAGTGAATTAATTTTGCATAGTTTACATAGGGTATTTAGGCGGGAATTGAAAATCTCACGTTATTATGAAAAATATATTATTGTGAAGTACACTGTGTTGGAATTTTACTATACCTTCTACAGTACACACTGGCATGCATGCTGCAAGTTAAGTTGGCAGCAANTTTTACCTTTACACGTTAACTTTTAAGTGCAGTTGGAATATACACGCTTTGTTTATTACTTACATGATAGTATTCCTTTAAAAAGTTGGCCAAGGGTAAAAAATGGCTGAAAGGAAAAAGTAACTAGGGCTTCAAAAGTGCTCACTTTACCGTGAACACTGCGAGTGCATGAATTTGCAGTGGCTATTATCATTTTTGTTTTATTAAAAAAAAACATGTGCATGGCTTGGTAATAATATCTACAAAGTGTCAAACACTGTAAAAATATAGAAAATACAATGTTTACAAAATAAAACTTTTATTAGTAATTCGCAACAGCTGAGAATTTTTGAATTCGTAAGTTGCAAAACTTTAAGTTTCTTTGTGTTGTAAAATAACTCAATCTCATCCCGATTTGTTCGCTTCTTCCGTTTACATGTTTCGTGCCCATTTTCTTACATATCTGTGTATTGTAGAACAAGCCGCATTGGTGAAGTTTCCTTTGGGAAAAATCAGACCACTTCCCCATAACTAATAACAATGAAGTTAGTTCATTCAGAAGACAATTTTCTTTTAAAATTAATTAATATTTCAGCAACATTTATTTTTCCCACAAGATGCACTTGAATGAAAATGGACATCACACACTGTAAAATGCACTGCTTGATGTTAGTAAGCATTTTTAATGACAAAGGGGGCTAAACTTTACACTTCTGGGGTATCATTTTACCTTTATGTAAAGCCCGCATATGGACATTAAATTAATCTCATTTTGGAAGATACGAGGTAAAATAATCTCTGTTGCTCTGAAAGTTAACGCAAGTTTTGTTATGTTAGAGTGAATTAATTTTGCATAGTTTACATAGGGTATTTAGGCGGGAATTGAAAATCTCACGTTATTATGAAAAATATATTATTGTGACGTACACTGTGTTGGAATTTTACTATACCTTCTACAGTACACACTGGCATGCATGCTGCAAGTTAAGTTGGCAGCAANGTACACTGTGTTGGAATTTTACTATACCTTCTACAGTACACACTGGCATGCATGCTGCAAGTTAAGTTGGCAGCAAATTGATAAAAATTGTTCCAAGACTCTATGCTGCATTGCACATGTACATTTGAAATTTACAGCCAATGAAGTAACTGCTCTCGTTTTATACATACAAGAGTAAGAATCTGCAAAATATTAGCATACCTACATAAGAAAAAGGCCATGGTTTTCACTTGGATGACTCATGAAATAAGTGAGGTGGTCCATCGCAATGTTAATCTATACATATTATAAAACTCAACGTCTCTGTCTATAAGTGCGCTTATCACTTGAGAACAATGTATCCAATTTAAGTGTTTTTTTAAAATTAACAGCTATGTTCTCCGGCCAGGTTTTAGTACATATTTTGTTACGTAAAGTAACGTAAGGAATAAGTAGCGACAATAATAGTGGAATCAAGTCGGAAAAAAGTTTGCCGCCAGCGCGCTCTCTTGCAATACGCTGTCTAAACCGTTAAAGAAGGAACAATATCATGTAGTAAAGAATTAACACTAAGTAAAATTCAACTTTATTTAAAAAAAAAATCTGAACAATAATTTTGTAGTCCACGCAAGTGGAGCCGCGGGCACAGCTAGTCTTACATACGGCATAAATATACAAAATAAGAAGAAAGGTAGATTCCAAGCAGGGCTTTCAAAAGTGCTCGATTAACTGAATGACCTATAGATGCATGTTAATGAGATGAGAACAGAGGCAATACTCACATCCTCTGGCAGCTCCGAAGTGGCACTGGCTGCATCATCCTGCGCGCTGAGAGTGCTGGTGTCGGAGAGGGAGCGCTGGTGGCCGTGCTTGGCCCCCACAAAGTCGCTGCCGCCGCCGCCGCGCTGGTAGCGCGCCAGCTCCCCTGCCGTCTCCTCGCACCGCTGCTCCATGTCGTGGTACTCTGCCAGCAGCTTCTGGTATGCATCTCTGTCCTGGTCTTGCTCCGAGATTAGGAACATCTTCTCCTGCTCCAGCCGCACCTTCATCCTCTCTGCCAACACGCACACCACCTGCGTTCACTCCCAGTTCCGACCCCACCGCAGCTCTCTCCTGCAAGCTTTCTGCATTTCAGCCAACTACGACTACAAACCACAAGCCTACAATAAATCATTTCAACTAATCACACTGAATCTATATATTAATGAATGACAGTTTGGAGCTTAAACATGCAAAAATCAAGGGTGCGCAGTACCCCCCTCCACTCCTCTCGATGGTTTGAAAGACACCACTTAATACTTAATCCCTCCCTCCATTTTTCCATCATCACCCCTCTCCTCTCAGGAGATAATTTGACACAGCAGGGGATAAGTTTTGCCATTCCCGATATTAATTTGCACGTAGTTTCCTCGCCATTCATGCTAGGTACTTGCAATTTGGCAACAAGGCATCTGTTATGGGGAATTTCCCACAGCCTACAAAATTTTGAAAATTTTGGGTTTACAAAGGACATGGGATATATTTTTGATTCCAGGTATCTCCAAAATGGTTCAACCTACAACATTCCAATTTGCCATTCTTTTTAAGCACACTAGTTCCCATTATCTCATGGTGTGCAGCTTACCTCACCTTGAGTGTATGGTTTTGAAGGTGGTAAAATTTCAAATTGCTATTCCTCTTAAATGGTTTGAGCTATGGTGATAAGACTCAGCAGGCATGCTCGGGGACTCGAAAGCTTTAAGGAGTTAAACTGGCAAGCATCTCTGACCATTTAAAATTCTTTTAAATGGTGGGGGTGGTGGATATCTTTCAAAATTCGCTCCCTGCTTACCCATCCATTCTTGAGTGCTATATAAGAAATTCCCAGTTTATGCTCATTTTTCATAATTTTTTCCCTTCTTTACGATGGTTCCATTTCCATGCCTGTTAAGTACTGAAAATTGTGCTTTGAAAAATCACTACTTTCAATGTCTATTCCCACGTTATCCTAATAACTTTCATGGAATGCTGGAATTTTTTTTGAAACGCTCCCTCCTCCTTCCAAACATCCCCTCATCCAAAACCATAGAAAACAGCATTAAGGTGGGGGAAATGTTTTGGTGCTTCCTACATTTGATTGCTTACTGCTTCCATAAATTTCAGCTTACGAACTTGAAATTTGGCACCAAAACATCTTTCAAGGAGGGGTTTGTCTAAGACTAGGGATTTTCCAAGATTTTGAGTTTCTACAGGCTGTCAATATTTTATTCCCAATATTTCAGACACTATTTGACCTACGGCATTCCAATTTGTTAAACTCCTTCACTATCACTTTCCCAATGCCTCATGGTAGAGACCTGAAAANATCACTTTCCCAATGCCTCATGGTAGAGACCTGAAAAAGACTTATTTTTACTGAAAAACTGCGTTATTTTTGCTAAAAAAATGGTGTTTCTTCATTTTTCTTTCTTTTTTTAATAAGGATAATCATCCTTATTTTGCTAAAACCTGGTGGTGCAGGAAGGGGAAAATTATGTTTTTATTTATTTCACAATTTAGTGAAAGTAAAAGAAAATCATTCACCAGTAACATATGTAAAATTAAAAACAAAATGTTTAGCATTACTGGTAAAAGTTATTTTTTGTTTAATTTTGCTGTTGTTTACAGACCACACTTTCACAAATAATTATGCTAGTGAAAATTGTTATAAGACAAGTAGAAGTGCCACACAGTAGGCATAAATATGACCCTACACAGAGAAATATACCGCCATGTTCTTAAAGTGCATTAAAAAATAATTCCAGATTTTGTACTCTTCCTACAAAGTCACACTGCACTAGCAGGGGCACAAAATTCTCATTTTGTGATGATATCAATGTAGAAAAACTTAACAATTATGGAAGAGCAGTTTTTTTTAACACAAAACTGCCCAAAACGACTAGCGATAAGGCAAATGAACCATCCAAATTACCCAGGAACTAGTAAAGATGAACCCAATGAAGTGGAAACGCTCTCTCTCTATTCCATGTAATATCTGATATTAATTGTTTCGATGACAAGTTCCTTGCTTCCTTTGAGCTTAAATTCCACATGTGATACAACTGTTTTGAGGAATAACATTTCCAGTATATTTGAGAAATATCTAATGGCTTTGAAGGAGGACACGATTGATATTAGACTCGCAAATGAGGTAGTTTCATTCAAAAAAATTTGTCGCATCACATTTGAAGGACGCTCAATCTGCACTTGAAGTTTTCGAAGAAAGGGAAGCTACTACAGTAGAACCCGCTTATAAGGTTCCCGTTTAAAAGGTTTTCCCGCCTATAATGCAGGATTTTTCCAGCCCGGAATGTTTCTCCATAAGAACAATAACAAACATTCCCGGAAATAATGTTTTCGTTTTCCGGGAATAATGCAAGAAAGCACACTGGGAAAGAAAAATGNCTTCAATGGAAAAGATGCTCAACTTACACTGCTTTTCAACAAAGTTTGTAGTTTTTATCCCAAGCTCCACCCTGCTGAGATAATCTACCAGCTTGACATTGGCGAGGGTCAGTTGGCCTGCAAAGGGGAGGAGTGAATGTTTTTACAGCCGCCTGGGGCAGGTAGGCGTGGCTGGAGCTGCAGCTGTGGTTGTGTGAAAGGTGCCTCCCCCACCTCATCCCTACTCCGGTGGTAGGCTCCCCTCCCCATACCGCGCAAGCCTGATACTGGCAGTGGCCCATGACGTGTTCCACTTAGATGTCACGGCCTGCTTTCCCTGTCTCTTCTCTTCTCCCCCCCCCCCCCCCCNACGTCATGTCTGACACACACCAGTGGAAGGCAATAGGAGGGTGACAGACCATAACATAACACAAATACAGTGTGGATTTTCTGTCTCGAAAAATTAATGTTTCTGTGCCTTTCTAATTTTGACATGTGTACCAAGGCATCAATTATTACTGGCCCGGGGGGTTTGGGCTGCCATATGTACCACACCACAGCTGATAGCCTTTCTAGAAGAACTTCACACTTTCCTTGTAAGCAGTGAAAGTGGCTCAAATCTCTTGCTCTGAGGCCCTAATACCACCACCATCCAGCAAGTTTACTATCTTGCCNAGCAAGTTTACTATCTAGCCTGACATTGACAAGGGTTCTTGGAGAAGGAAAGGGAAGAGGCCAAATGTTGATAGGCATCCATTGACATCACTGTACGGTGGTGGTGCCAAAAGGGACTGGATATATGGACTATGATAGTTTTTATAAAGTTTGTAGGTATCTAAATGTATAATGATTACTTTCTTACAGATTTTGATATTTCAGTTTTTCAGCAGTACAAGATTAGGATATGTTTAATTCCAATGCTCAGTGTCTAGTAGGCATACATTTTTTGGCAGTAACAGTACAAACGAGTTGAATATACTTGAAAACTGTAGCCTACTATATATATTTTTTAATCCTTCAGCTTTGATTGCTCTTCGAAATTCCTCGCATGATGCAAGCTTCGCTTCGACTTCGCATTTAAAAAACGACCTTCGCACATGCCCAGTTAATATTTATGTAGTGAAAATTAATTCATCCTTGAAACAGTTTTAGTGAAAAATTAAAATGAGTGCCTCTAAGAAAAGACAAACATTTTCATTAGCAGAAAAGTTAATCTTAATCAAGCACGTGGACAGTAATCCCGGTAGAACACACACAGCAATTGCTCGGAATTTGGAAATGCCAGTGACTACTCTGAACCGAATCATTGATGCAACCAGGAGACAAACTTCCATGAAAGATTTTATGTTATGTATTTTGCTTGTAGACAATTTTGTGTGCTTTGGTACCAGGAGACAAACTGCCACGAACAATTGTGCTTGTTTTCCGTGTACAATAATCTTTTACTCGTATACTAATTTTATGATTTCGCAACCAGGAGATAAAATTTCTTAAAAGATTATGCATTTAAAAGAAACATTTGTTTTGTTCATTATGTAGAGTTGTGTGTTCATTACGGTGCATAATTTTATATCTTTTGGTGTCATAATTCTTGAATTTTTGTGTTTCCCTCTTATAGTGTTTTCCTGCTTATAGTGTCACTTTCTTGTGGACCCCTGAAGAACCTTATAAGAGGGTTCCACTGTAGTTATAGACTAATGAAATCACTGTTGCACATTTTGGTTAACCATTCCAGTCTCAGTCGCATCAGCCGAGTGCAGTTCCTCAACTCTGAGGAGGTTGAACGCTTGGATGCAATTGAGGATTTCTGAAGATTTTGCTGCATGTGCATAGAGACATATTCATCAGTACTGAAGATGTACTGTAATAAATAGAATTGTTAGTTCGAGAAGGAGGAGGTTGGAGTTTTGTTCGTTAAGCAACATTCAATAAGGTATTAACTTCCCCTGAACTGAACTTGAAGTTATATTGAAATCTAGTTTGTAATTGGTTTATTTATTATGAATACTTGGTGCTTGAATATTCATAATTCCTGTATTAATGTTAAGTGTATCATACAAATAAATAATTGTTTAGGAAATAATCAAAAGGGATTACAACTTCAAGTCACCTCTAACTTCATTACTATGAATTTTATGTACTTTTTAAAGCAATTTAAATTTTAAAGTATGTATTTTGTACCAGGGTGTGTAATTTTACCCGAAAAGTCAACACTTCCCTAAACTAAAATGAATACAAATATTTCAAAGAACATTCTTAAAGGAGAACAATAAATTTCCAAGCAGCACAAAGATTTTGCTTTACATATAAACTTTTGGATCACGCATAGATATGTTTCAACATTAATCTGTGATAGAAATTTTACTTTGTTAAAGATTATGAAAAAGATAACTATAGTATAATAAAAATAAAAATTACTCAATGTAATTTGCAAGTATGTTCTGTTTAGCAGTTGTGTTATTACAGGATTTTTGTTGTTAGCAGACATAATTATAATGACTTAAAAAAAGATTTATATATTGTTAAATAAAAATTTCATAATCATTAAAGAGGAACGATACACTTTTATGATGTGTTTTAATAGTTTTTCCAATTTTGTTTAATATTAATATTTGGAAAAATAAATTTATAGGAACCACTTTGTTAATGTCTTAAACATGCTAACGTAATAGAAAATTAGTTCTAAAAAATCAATGCTCAAAAATATGACCAAAGAGTTTTTCTTTGTGCATTGTAATAACATTTATGCTAGTTTTACTCTATAATAATACAGAGTGCTTCAAGACATTAGTGTGCAAGTTCACACAAGTGTGTTTAAATATGGGTTATAATTTATCCTTTAAAAAAAACTTGTGGAAATGGTAGCTGCCCGTAAATATAAATATTGAGCCATTAAAACTTAATATGTCTGTGGCAGAACTGTCTGACTCTGACCTTTATTCGTGGATACTGCATTCACCCCCATCCCCCCACCCTGAATTAAAACCTAGATCCGCCCCTGGCACACATGTAGTATATAACATTATTTGTAAGGACCGTTTTTTTTTCTACCTGCTACAGAATATGTATATCCTATCACATCATAAGGAACTCAACGACACAGTGAACTGGCAAGGGCCCAGCACATGATGCGACTCACCCTCCGCTCCAATCTGGCTGGACTTGATCTTCTCGTTGAGTTCGTCAAGCTCCGACTTGAGGTGCACGTTCTCGCTGTTGAGGCGCTCCACCTGCTCCTGCTTTGCCTTCTGCTCGCGGTCCTTCTCGTTGATCAAGTCCATCTTTTCATCCTGCTCCACCGTCAGGAGCTCCTGTACCTTGAGCAGCTCCGCCTCCTTGTTGTCGAGCCGAGCGACCAGCTGCCGAGCCTCCTGCTCCAACGCCTTCTGGGACTCCAGCCTTGAGCGCAGCTCCGACACCTCGTGCTGCACCGACTTGAGGCTGTTGTTTTCCTTCACCTGCCACGACACACCACCTCTACTCACACACACACGCCATCCTGAAACATTACTGCAGGCTGTTCCCGATAACGTGAGCACTTTTGAAATCAACCTTAGAAAAAAGTCACTGCTCCTGCCTGCATATATTTTAGCGGGCGCACCGAGTGACACGCGGCCAGTAAAGTTGGTAACTATGGATGGGAAGTAGTTCCATATCTTAACGTCAAATAAAATGTGTTAGGTAACAATTTATGATAACTTTAATTATTTCTTTTACTTTGTTTTTTTTTAATGCATCAAAATGTAAAAATAAGCCGATTTTTTTAATATTTACTTTTCTAATAATTTCAGTTTCACTTGACCGACGCATGAATAAAGTGACGAGGCCCCTGGCAATGATAATCTTACATAAGGTAGAAGAATACACAATGTGCATACAAGTACTTCTTAAGCAAGGCTTTCAAAAGTGCACAGTTTACCGTGAACAACCTATATAGGCTGTACACAGTAAACTGAGTACTTTGGAAGTCTTGCTCAAGAGCTGTTTGTTTGCAAAGTGTGTATTCTGTCATTACATGTAAAATTAACATCGCTGTAGACCTGATAATTTGTATTCATGCGTCAGTCTAGTGGAACTGTGGAATTATTAGGAAAGTGAACACTTTTACAAATATGCTCATTCTTGCACACATGCATTAAATAAACATAAAGCAAAAGAAAATGATTTCAGTATTTACAAATGTTTACCTAATGCTTTAAATTCAATGTCAAGACATGTAACTATGCACTTCCCTATGTTGTTATGAACTTTACTGGATGTGCGACAGTCTGTGTCCATTACAATATGCGCAGGTAGAGGCAGTCACATTCTTCACACGTTTGTTTCCAAAGTGCTCAATTAACCATGAATGACTACTAATGGAGCTCCCCTAGTAAAACATTGTAAAATCAGTTTTTACACATATACACACATCTCATTAAACAAATGTCATGAGAATACATTCTTTTCTAGGAAAGGTAAAAAAAAACATTTATCTACAGCTACCACTTTTCACTTTTATTTCGTTTGATATAATCAAAAACAAGTGAATAAATAGCATTTTTAGGGGTTCCCTGTACAGTTTCCTCAACCGAAAGAGGTAGAGGACAAAGCAGCTTAAGCAGTTTGCTTACATCGCAAGTAATATTCTAATGTTACGTATCTAATTTGCAAAAAATTCAATTTCCTGAGAATGTACATCGCAGTTTCTCATGGCCAGACACGACCTTGAGGCATTTAACATTTTTTACCATGAATTTTCCTTGAGGAGTTTTAACGGCCTAAATAGGCAGTTGTAGATAAGCCGCCCACACCTGTAGATCGTTAAGTCTTAAGACGAAAATCACGTACTCTAAACACATACCCCCCACAACCCAAGCTGTTCGAAAGTCATGCCTCGAGAACAGTGAACGGTCTACACCTATTTTCACAACTGCAACTAGAATCTACTGTACAAGGTTCCCTCATCACAGCTGGATCCTTCCGTTAAACTACATAGTTATACAAAGCCTAAAACCATCACGAAACACTTGGAAAATTTGACTTCAGCCTAAGGCAAATATATTTGGTAAATAACTGAGTGGGTTATTTTTTATTCAGAATAAACACGAGCCAGACCACACCTTTTCTTTACTGTCTGCTAGGATTTTGTTTTCATACTCTTGCTACGACCCCGTTTCCCACCACTGCATCCTACTTAAATTTGCACATTCTGGGTAAAACTAACAACAAATGAAAAGGGGAGTAAAATAAAACATCTAACACTTACTGTAGGGATTAACATACTGATGGAAAAACATTGGCTAACCACCGCTGCATCCACGTAATCTGCCAGTGATGAGAGACTGTTAGAACCAGACATCACTCAGTCGCCATGCACCAGAAAGATGCCACGATAAATAGCTCAGACCTTTCCTTAAGGGGAATCAATATCTGCCACTTTGGATCTATGGAATTTTTGCCACAACCTGCATTACAGATTTTGTATTTCATTTTCGACATTGACAAGGCACACGGCATTGCTTTGCGCATGTTCTAAAACATTTATTGCTAGCATCATTTTTGTGAATGCCAGAGAGAAAAAAAATATTTATTTCTTACCGGCAGCCACTAGTTAAAAATCAACAAAAGCAGCGAAGCTCTAATAATTTGATAACACTTAAGCTATTATCTATCCTGCCTCATGTGGAAAATTTGGTTTAACATTTTTAAATGGAACTTCTGCAAGAAAAAAAAAATTCATGGTTGGATTTGATCCTTCTAGAACATATGTGATGAAATGGTCATGTGGTGGGTTGCCAATGGAAGTAACGCCCAGGTGCCGGAGAGATGAGAATTGGAGTGCAGTTTCTTTAATGTTCAGCCCTAGGGCCTAGACCATCCTATCAGACACACTACAGTTTCTGAACCAGCTTTCTCTCATTCACAACTACTCATTTTCAAGGTGGGGAGGACTGTGGTCTCGCTGTGTGTGTCGGTACTCGCAGAACTACACAGCAAGCAATTATTCCACGTCAGACATATCCACGGTCATCAATATCCAGTTACAGCATTACGATCATCACCTCCCACTTTTAAGACTATCAGGGGACTGGGGAAAAATGTCCTAAAATTTCAAGTGTCTTAACTGAATGATAAATAATGTTCAGGACTCTGCTGGAACCAGAAAAAAATTGTCATTGCAGTCAAAGAGTTACAAAAATGAAAGACCTTAAACCAAGAGATTACTGTATCTATGACTTTCATTAAGTTAAGAGGCAAGGCGAGACCTACAGAGTGGATCCGACACCCTGTGCTAGACATGTCTTAACGACCACGTCAAGATCACATAAAGGAAGATGGACCAGAAACCTCCCAGTTTACACCTGCTCTCTTCGTTACACTGCCACAACGAATATACCTGGGGACTAGCTGCTGTTACACAATTACCCAGAACACCACATAAAAATATCAGCACCTCCAGTGAGCCAGAAACTGCCGTTCAGCTGTACGCAAACCCCTCCAGAGTACAACCCCAAACTAACACAAAATCAGTTGCCACCAGAAGAAACCTAAATTTAATCCATGCTACGTCCATGCAAATAGGCTACGGTCTCGTGATAAGACCCATAATCCCATTCTCTCTGCGGTTATCCTGCCTTAACACTTCTGAATCACTACACACTGCTCTTTAAAATCACTCTTATATCAGCTCATTCTATTCTGTGAATCTTCTGATACTGTAATAAAATTGGCAGACTGTTCAAATGTGATCACATAATAAAACTGTGGGGAAAATAACCTTTCAATATATTTTACACATTCATATTTACTAAAAATATTTTGTGCTAGAGACACAGAGAGCTATTATTTATGAGTGATGAATGTATTTCACATGAAAAAATTTTTAGAACGCCACTAAGAATCCAACTAAGAACATTTGTTTGGTGAGAAAATAAGGTATTATTTGAATTCCTCTAAGTCAGATAGTTTCTAAAAACTGGTAGACAAATATTCAATTTTAATCCATCATTACATATTTTATCATGTCTATTAGCATACCTCTACCTTCACAATGGTGAGTTTTACACAGTAGGGATTAAAACACAAATTTATTTACCTTTCTTGAACATATAAAATTAGGGAACTATTGTGATATAAGCTCAACTACTTCTTTGTTTTACTGCCATTCTTTAATAACAATATTATTAAATCACTGAGATAAAATAAGTTCTTATAATTTTTTTTTTGATTTTACAAGGTTTGTTAATTAATTAGCATAATTGTTTCCTTAACCTCTATTTTTCTGAATTTCTGACCTTTAATTCTGGCTCATTCTAGTATAGCCTGTTTACTATTAAATAAACACTTTTGAAATCAACCTTTGAAAAATTTCACTGCCTCTACCTGCATATATTTGAATAAGCAAACTGACCGACATGCACCCAGTAAAGTTGGTCGCCATGGAGGGAAACTAGTTCAAGGTCATAACATTGAATTTAAAGTGTTATGTAAACATTCATGAATACTGACATTATTTATTTTGCTTTCTGTTTTTTCAATGCATACGTATAAGTGTAAGAATCAGCAAATTTGTAAAATACTTAAGTTTATAATAATTTCAGTTTCACTTTATCGGTGCACAAATAAAGTAATCAGGCTCGTGGCAATGTTAATTTTACATATGGTGGAAGAATTCAATTTACGCATAAAAGCAGATCTTAAGCAGGGCTTAAAAATGTGTTCTGAACAGCCTACACTTATGACACTCTGTAATACAACAAACAGCAACGTTACCAGTTCCCCTATCCTTTGTTGCAGGGAGATGATCTTGTTCTCCAAGCCTTTGTTCAGCTTTTTGACGTGCTCGACAGAGCGAGCCTCCTGCTTCAGCCTCTTGAACTGGCGCCGGGCGAGCCAGCGACGCACCGCCGACTGCGCGATGACGATGCAGCGTCTCGTGTGCAGGTACTTCCTGCGAGCCAGCCACCCTCGCACATGCTTCTGTATGATGGTCGCCTGGTCAACAGAATGGCACAGTGCTGTATAACTGCTGCACATCATATCCAACAAGCGATTAAAAAATTTTCCACATATTTTATAATAATCTGCATTTTGCACTTCCCCTTAGAACCATAGAAATAACTTCAGTAATTCTTATTTTAAATGTTTATCTGCCATAGTAAAACTAATTCTACCCCTATGATATACAAACATTAGAAGTTAATGGATTTTAAACTGATTTTTTGGTGTGATAAGCCTAAAGTTGTCAGTTATTACTGTTCTTACTTTCAGAGGATTATTGCGTACACTTGTGTGAGTCTGCCAACTCCACTGAAATGCTGCAGTTTCTAAAACTTACAGTGAATTGAGTGAAAGGTTGGGAAGTATGGGTACAATTCTAGTGTTCGGTAAGTGTTGAGTTGCAAAGTTGGAACAATTCAGACAGTGGCAAGAGAGACACAGCAAGTGTTTCAGTGCGTACCAAGAGAGACAGTGACCAAAAGCAGCTGGGGCACAAGCATGGAAGACTTAGTACTGCCAGCCAAATGAAAAGCAAAACCTGACATCTTAAGTGGTTTCGTGAAGTGTCTCAGCACAAGATTTCCCACCTGGGAACATCTAATACAGGCAAATGTCAACATTAGTACAACAGGCCCAACATTTGTTTGCCTGGAAAAAGTGCAACTTTCAGGTTTTAAAGTTTTACGAAAAATAGACAGGACAAAAACTCTGCTGCTGGTGTTCTGCACCATATATATATATATATACATGCATGGCAAAAGTTAATACACTACTTGCACTTCTACAATGCATATTTATAAATTTGTAAATAGTTTTGGTGAGGGAATGCCACGCATGTCAGTGATTTATATTGTATAATACTGTGCTACTGTTTGGTAGTTACAATTTTTATGATTACATTTTCTTGGAAGAAAAAACTAAGTAAAGTTACACTGGAGGCCTTGCACCCACGGCATAAGGATTTGGCTATCGAGTGAACACAGTAGTGACAGGCAACCACAATGGCTCGTGCTACGTACCGACATAATTACAAAATACGACTTCGCCTCCTCTTTATATGGTGTCACGTCACCCTGAGTGGGGTTTGAACCCAGCACGTCCCCAGGCAAGGGGAACCCAAGGACACTGCCGTCAAGGCCGTCTACATCAGTATGTAAGACGTAACATGTCCGTTTACCACCTCCGCGTATGACAGAAGTCAGCCACGCAGCCCAGCGCTGCCCTTAAGCTCACAGAAGCAATGCAACCTGCATACAAGAAAAACCGTACTTCCAGCCTCCCTCAAGAGAATGCGGCCTCTGCCGTTAAGGGAGGAGCTCTAGCCTGAAGATACCACCCAACCAACCGAAGGACCCGCAGCTGGACATCTATATACACGAGCGCACAGCTTCGAAATCCCAGTTGTTACTTACCAGCTCGCTCCACCACCTCGTGTGCTGGAGCCCTCTGCCTTCATCGATAGTTAGGAGTTAGTAAGGCCACCGTGTCTATTCCTCTGGGGAGTCAACGCGTGATCTTACCTAACCCCCGGGTACTTATTTCTAGGGTGACTGTGACTTGTATCCCCGTAGACGTCAAACCTACTAATAAAAAAAAAAAGCAGGAGACCGCGTCTTGAAACCTTTTTGCAGAAACTAGTGTAGGATGCGGGCTCCCTTAAATCGGGTGGCACGTACGTTGCACGGCCACCCATACTGTGGACCAGGTACACAAAGGTATCTGATGCACACGAATGGCAGAGCCCCAACCACTAGTAACACAAGCCACGAAACGGCTAGACATCCATATCAGCCAATTCACTCCATCCACTGTGTTATCTTTGCCCGTTGGAGTGACAGGACTGGTTCTGGGGGCCTGAGCCCTTCTGGACCACACACCACGATGCGGCTGGACATCCCGATCAGCCTACCGCTCCATCCACCGCGTTATCTTCGCTGGTTGGAGTAATAAGACTGATTGTGGGTTGACTAGCCCCTGACTGGCTGCACACACAGCTAGGGAACTTGTCGCCTGCTCTTTCTTAGTGTGGTAGACTGTAGTACCACCCCATATGCCCTACATCCATAGGAGTGGTGTAAGGTGGAAAGTTAAAAGAGGGCAGCTACTGCCCTGAACATAGCCAATTGTTCTGCAACCCAGTGCTGTCTGCCCTCAGCAGCCACTCCCCACAGCACAGAGCTCACGCCGCCCAAAAACTGGAGAGGCCCCACAAGATCACCGGCGAGCCGCACCCGCTCGTAGTGCGCACACGACTGGGGCTTCCAGTACCACTGGACATCACCAGCCCGTACGTCAGACCTACGAGGACTAGCAAGCCCTCGTACGTCAAACCTATGAAAACCAGCAAGCCCACTGCAGGAGCCAACCAGCCCCACCAGCAGACGCAGCACCACCACTGCCCCAGGACAGGGCACTAGTTCCAGCCAACAGTAGCAGCAGCAGCGGCCGAGCCAGGATCTACCCCGGGCCATGCCCACTGCAGGTAAACGGTGTGTGTGTCTACACCAACAGTGCAGAAAGACGCTAACCATACACCTGACTTAGTACCGTGCCGTCGGGCCACACGCCCCAATCTATACCGCAGTCAGGGACCAATCAAGTGCCAATAAGCCAAACTTCACCACACTAAGTTAGCCCGTGCCTCTGTCCGGCATAATATACTCCTTGTCTGAGTGACGTCATCATCAGTTCAACCGACATCACGCGTCAAAGTTAATAGGAGTTACTGCTGGGTTTGGGAGTATTTTTGAATGAGAATAATGAGAAAAGGGGTATCGTTTCTGGACCAAAAAATGTTTTTACATAAGGAATTTTGGATGGTGGGAGTGGGGGAAGGAGGCATGGTTAAAGGGAGTTAACTAGGTTCCAGGGGTAGGACCCAGATACTTTGTACCACCAATAATATTTCACTGTTTGAAGGTGATCAGGACTTTCTGGACTAAGCCTCTAGTTCACATGGGCTTTATGAGGCTGGAAATACACTATGGAGGTTACTCTGGGTGATGCTTAATCACTGCTTTAGCTGCTGGTTCACATAAGCTCAGAAAAACAGGAAATACATGATGTGATCACGACTCCAACCTGCCATGCATATACAGGCTGCAGTTAGATACGGAACGTTACTTCGGTGGCTTAGGTGGGAAACTGCAGGATGAAGGGAAAAGGCAGCGGTATCACTAAGGCCCATTCTACAATGACATGGATGCGTATACGGACATGGAAGTGGAGCAACGTAACACACTCATTGTTCAATCTAAGAGACACATGCGGACACAGATAACATGCAGATACACATAAGAAAGCTGTGCAACTCCCAACTCTTCCAGGTCTGTGAATCTGTGTAGACAACAGGAATTGAGTATTTGGTTTACTGATATTAGTTTTCGTGGCCATTGTGACAGACATGGCAATAAGTGCATGGATTTGTCATGGCTATTATCATTTCTGTTTTAATAAACATGTTTACTTGGTTTGTTGGTAGTATTACGCAGTGTTAAACACTGTAAAAATATACAAAATGAGGTGTGTAAATCATAAACCTTTCATTAGTAATTTGCAACAGCAGAGTATTTTTGATTTTGTAAGTTGCAGGAATGTAGGTTTTTTGTATTGTATAATAGTTAAAAATTCATCCCGAGTCATCCACTTGTTCAATTTAAGTGTTCCGTGTCAGTTTTCTTATGCATCCGTGAATTGTAGAATGGGCCTAAGTTTGGACCCTGGTTCCTGGTACAATCCATTGATATCTCTGAAGGACAGTTGACTAAGTCAAAAGTCTCACGTGAGTAAAGTGACTACGTCAGGTGGCTCGTTGCCGGCAGAAGCAAACCAGCCAGGCAAATCAATGGAACAGTTAGTTACGCAGAGGACTAACCAGCCCCCACAGGATATGAATATCGGGATCTTCAAAATAATTTTGGGGGCAACTTTCCCGAATGTCAAGGGCATTCTGAGTCACCTGATGCACCTATCATAGAGTCTCTGTCCTCTGGAAGTGGTTAACTAATTCTGAGAGCAAAGCCCATATCTGATGGGCAGACATGTGGCAAGTTGTTAAAGTGCAATTTCCTAAAAGTTACCAGGAGGCCGTGGACTACTAGATGTGGTTGAATAATCATATCTTCCTCTACCTTCTCATTATAAGTATTCTGCTGGGGAACCTGAACTAAGCTGGGCAACAAGCGCAACAACACCCTGATTGAAGCACAAGTATGGTTAAGTCACCTCTCATTATGGTAAGCTACAACCCTGGTGCTACAGGTCAACTAAACTGTGGCAGCGCACAGTCAAGTTGCATCAGCTTAAAATTACAAATGACACGGATGGATGTTTGGAAATGGGCATTACAGCATCAAAAACATTTTATATAAACAGTGGTTAGTAATGATTACAAATTGCTTTGTATCGTCCTTTAATCTGTATGTCTTCTCTACCATGGTTTCATGTCTTTATGAAACAAATCTGCAAGGTTCTCTTGTCTATTTCCACATGGGATGTATGAAGTTCATGGTGTCCTTGGTCTGGTATATTTACCCCATAATGCCATAAGATGACATTTTTTCACATGAAGTTTGTTTATGTTGAACAAATGCTTAGTCAACTTTAAATTCAAACAATGTTTATGATAAAACTTACTTGAAAAATGTCGAAAACCACTGCACTAATTATGTTTTATATAAGGCTCTATACAAGTAAAAAATTGCGTAACCTCAATAACTGAGCTATTTAAAACCACTTTAATTTTGTTCATACTCATTAAATCCTAATGCACACAAATTGGAAAACCATTTTGAAGAAGATAGAGGGGGGTTAATATGAATCGCTGATATTGCTGCAAAATTGGAAATAATCGCATACCCTGACTTTTTGAGACCTACTTCCAACTGCACAGCTGACAGGGGGAGGGAGAATGAGAAACTATAATGACATCAGTTACTTTAGCCACCAAGTGATGACTAAAGTCAGCACATTGTTTACATGAATATGTGCTTTCCATTTTATAAGTAAACTTCCCTATACCAATATTAATGCAACTACGGTATATCAATGTGAAGCATAAACTATACAATAAAAGCATGTATATGTCGAAAAAGTCGACATACCTGTTCGCATCCTTGATTAATGAAATCAAAATTTTTCCGTTCACTGCTTGTGAGCAAATGTTTTGGAAATATGCAGAACACAAAAATCTACACGTATTGCAGTAATTAAAAAAGTGCCACACAAACCAACCCAGTATTTACCTCAAAAGTGCATACCTCTAGAAAGATGTGTAATAAAAGCATGGTTGTTATTATTTTTTCAGAATATGTATAAATAATTTAAAAAAAGGGTAATATCACTATGTTACACATAAAATAAAATGTCTGAAAATATTTTGAAATAACCAGCATTAACAAGGTAACTAACCAGAATTACAATTTTCAACTGAGGACCAGCAACCTGCATCACTTTCAAGGGTAATTTCAGTCCGACCCAGCATATAATGGACAAAACTGCTACGACACAACTCTACATCTCTTCTTAGTCTTGGAAGAATTTCCTAATATTTTCAATGACAGAAACATGGTGCAGTTGTTCGAATTTAAGACAAACTCAACTTTGCACACAAGCAGCTTTTCATAAGAATCTAAACTCAAATTTCGAAAAGACAAACAGAACTATAAAAAAAAAAAAAAAACATCTACAGCCATACCACTGTTTTGTCACATGAAGAAACTTGGAGATCAAAGGCCCGAGGTGAGCACTTCGCCATACCAAGCTGCTACTCGACAGATCACAACAGAATCGACTGCTTTACCACATCCCTTGTGCCTGGTTCTCTGTCTACGTGACACGGATTTAGTAATAACACAATGCCTTAACTTGTTCAACTGCCTCTACAGGCCTTAACTTCAGAACTGCATTAAAACTGACAGATGAACCTAATGGGAGATAAAGTCCACAGGAAAGGGACGTTGTGGAAATATCAGGAGCTATAAAAATATAAAAACTGAATAAAACTGAGGTGGTTGGCTACGTAATAACTGGAGATTTACCTAAGCATTGATACAACAACATTTTGTTTTGTATTTCATAAGGAAACCAGCAGTAGGTTATTGTTATTTTTAAGTGACAAACTATCTTAAATATTTGTTACAGAAACATAATACTGTTACGCACTCGCTGCTTTGCATCCCTTGCGAGCGCGGAGATGTGTGAAGGTCACGCATGTAACCCAAGGCTTGCAGCAGTGTGTGGCCTCGCAATAAATTCTTTTGCGACTTGCGCTTCTGACCTTCAGCCAATTGAATTTCAATGTTTATTTAAAGAATTTTATTGTGGTTTGTCGCCCTAGTTTCTCTCAGCGTGACCCAGGGTGCATCAACTTTCCTGGTCAAGGCCAGCGGGTATAAAAGTGCAATGGGCCTCCGAGCCAGGAGCTTATGAATGGATGAGTTGTTGTGGAGTTTTAGTGAAAGATGACTAGCAAGAAAAACGAGTGGCGTGGGAAGTGACCAGCGGGTGGAAAATCTGCGACTGCGAGCATTGGCACAGTGAATAGGGCCACTGGCAGGCTAGACTAGCGGACTGGATGTGTGAGTGAAAGACATTACAGATGATGGCAACAGACAGACTGAATGTGTGTGAATGATGAGTACGGGTTAATTGGCTATAACCAGACACAATAAGGAAGACGTTAATTAGAGTTGAAATAGACATTACATATTAGGCTTGCTAAGAAATAAAAAGAGCAATAGTGAAGATTCATAATTTAATGCTGCAAATAATAGCTGTGTAAATAAATTAAAAATCTAATTTAGTGCTTTCATTTTTATCAAGACCTCAATCCCTCATGAACTCAGATATGCCCTTCTGACATCTTGTAACCATACTTAATATTTTGTCAATACTCTAAATATTAATTTAGAAAGAAAATTTACAAGCACAATAAACTGATGTACTTACAGGTGAAACATTTTTACTCAAATTCAAAACACCCAGAGCAGCAGCAAAATTTGCATTATCTCCTACATTGAAGATGCAACATGCTGCAGTGAAATGTGTGTTTCAGTCAACTTGCCACATGTATTTCTTGAGGACAGTCTCCTCCTCAAAGTCAAGGAGTACACAACAGCAGTTTAACACAGGTCTGCTAAAATAGCTTACAGCAAGTATTTTACCACTCAAGTACTAATCACATTAGAAATGAATATTAAACTGCTTTGGTAACATGCATGTTCGAATGTACAGCAAATTAACATAGATAATGCTATTTAAATATGGTGGGGGAAATGTTCCTTATCAAGCTTATCCAAAAATAATTTAATGAGCAAAGGTCTCAAGTTTAAAATTAATTAAAAACTTTACCTATCCTGGTTTATTCTTTAACACATCAATCACCATTCCTTACATCTTGTTGATAAAAACACACTATCAGATTCACTCTTTCTAAAGCTGAGCTTAAATGGTGATAACCAACATCTAAGACACTTCACACATAAAATTAAATTTTTGTACCAACAGCTCATTGTGGGAGTAGTGATAAAATGTAATGTTCTTGCTAATGGCAACCTAAATGTACAGAATATCTAATAAGTTACTCCTGCCTTGCAATCACCATACCTGCTAACCAATTATGTAAATCATTCCCTGAGATTCTGTCTGAATTCATTTGCAGTTCAAATATGATGCAGACAGTGAGTGTAGAAGAAAAAGTCTAACAGCAGCCTACTGTACACAGTCTGAATATCTGTGAACGTGGAATCCATACAACACTTCATGCAAAAACAATGCTGTCACAGGTCACAAATAATGGAGGGAGTCATATGCCGAGATGTGGAAGCTGTTCAACTCTAAGGACAGACCATGTCACCACAATTAACATGATGTCCTCAAGAAATTTGCATAAATCAATGTGTCGATGGTCTCAAGAGTAGTCTCTCATTGTCCAGTTGCGATAATTCTTAAGAAAGGTCTTGAGCGACAGACGCCACATCATAACCAGCAGCTGACCACTTGAGGGAGGCGTGGCTCAAGAACTGCCAATGTTTGTCGCTAGAGTTCATAGCGGTTTTGTGAGGCAGTGTTTTGTAAACAATGGCTGAAAAGGTGTCGTTATGATGCTACGAGTAGTTAAAAATCACTTTCAAACATCATGTGTGATAAAATCAAAGATATCAGTTTACTAATGTTTAGTTCAAAAATTATTCACAATCAATAGGCCAATATACTAAGATGAAACCACAAAATGCTATAAACATCCTTCATGTTCAAGGAGAATCACACGTGTGTGTGTGTGTATGTGCGTGTGTATATATATATATATTAAAAATTTTTTATATATATAAGTTATATATATTAAAAAAAAAATTTTTTTGCATATTTTATTTTTATTTGAATAGTCCTATCTCCATCATAAAAATATAATTTTTAATTTCCCTAGCCAAATACAAATTTTGGTCTACATACAGGGAACAGTCAGTCAATCTACAATTGGATGTTAAATATCATGTTGTATTTGGTATGAACATTAGAAAAATCGGTAAGAAACAGTATATACAATTTCTTATAAAGTTTCATCTATACATATTATAAAACTTAACGTATCTCTGTCTGTCTGTCAGTGCGCTTATCACTCAAGAACCACTTATGCAATTTACGTGTTTTTTTTTTAAATTCATAGCTACGTTCTCTGGCCAGGTTTTAGTATATATTAGGTTACGTAAAGTAACATAAGGAATAAGCAGTGACGATAAAAGTGACTCAATCGGAAAAAAGATTGCCGCCTACGAGCTCTTTAATAATAATACGCTGTCTAAACGTTAAAAATAGAACAATATCATGTAGTAAAGAATTGTGTAGAATAATAAGACCTAAAAAAAATTCTGCGGTAGCATATATCTATCTATAACAGAGAAATACTAATAAGCATTATTACCAGTTCATTTCTCAATAAATAAATACGTAAAATTCAAGATGGTGTTTCCCCATTAAAAACTTAATATTTATCAAAGAAAAAAAAGAGTCATTAGAACTGTTAAACAAAAAAAACCTAAACAATAATTCCGTAGTCCACACGAGCGGAGCCGCGGGCAGACTTAGTAAATTATATGTGGGACAGGAAGGCTACAATGAAGTGTTTTACAAGTACACTATGCATAAAAGTGTAAACATCAGCAATGGAATTGTAGCACAAAAATAACAGCACTAAATGCACACACTAAAAGCTGCTTAACTTTTTAAAGACACTGTTGAAAAATGAAACACTCAGTCAGGAACACAGTGGAACACCTATGTAATGAACCCAGATGGATTTAAAGTCCACATCCATGGATCATATTCTGTGGTGCCAGTTATGATTTATCTGCATTTAAAGCCCACATTCACTGAAAGTCCACGTGTACTGAAATTTTTTGTTAGTCCTTTCACTGATTACATTGTGACCCTTGCATAAAATCAATTTAAGCTTTCATCCACTACTTGCTGCAAAACATGCAAAATACATCAACTTCACTATACAAAAATTTGAAATAAGCCTATGTAAGTAGTAATTCGAACTGCAATTGTATGTTCAAAAATAATACATAAAATTCTGTACTTTTCATGGAAACCTCTTAACTAAACACAAAGTTAAGGTTGGAAATTTTGTTCAGAGATCAAACGAAGCTGGCTACCTTAAAATACATACATGTTTGGGTACTTTTTCCAATGTAATTAAATCCATGCGCAACCAAAACTCTGCGCTGTTGCCCCCATCACTCTTCGTCAATCTCATTTCCTGGATCTGATTACAGATCAGCATCATTTCATCCCTGGTGCTTGGCTTAACTGCTATGAATATGAGCACTATTAGTGCTGGATGAGCTAGTAAACCGAATAAAAGTAAAACATCTCGGAAAATGTTAACACTGACATTTCTGTGTTGTTTCTCTGCATTTGCAATACAAGAATTCTTGTAATCTACTGATAAACTGATAATCCGATATCTTCCAAGATAAGTTATTGTGGAACTACCTCTATGAAAATGGTGTTATTTAGTTGGTACACAAATGTATCAAATAAACTGTAGTTTTAAATGCTCGAAATTCAACGAACAAGATTGTGCTCTTTTACCACATGGTAATGTTTAGACAAATGTGAATTACGAGATCCATTTTGGTCTGGAGTGGCGTCTATAGTCGTAGACTGGCATAGATACTGTTATGGTAGAATTTAAAAAAATGCAACACAGTTATCCCAGGGGTGGACTCAGTTGCAGGGGGTGAGGAGGAGAGGACAAGGACATGATTCTCCTCCAAAAAAAAAAAATCCTTATATTGACAAACTGTCCCATTAATTTTTGAATAACAAACTGTTACGCACTTTAGCTCGCACTGCCCGCGAGCTCCCACTACACACATACGGACCCGGCTCTGTGGAGGGTGACCCACCTTGATCTGCACCTCCCTCCCCCCCAAGCAGACAAGCTTGCTGACACGTTGCTAGCCCGGGAGGGGGGATATTGACAACTGTGACCTGGTTCGGGTCATAAACCCCCCCTCCCACTGCTGGAGAAGCCAATGAGCTTAGAGGATGTGCAAGAATATTCTGGGAACTAGGACCCTCTGCAAAACACGGGATTTAGAGAAATTTCTGGGCGATGGCCTACGACCCTATAAATATAAGCCACAGTTGGACTGTCTGCAGTCTTTGGCAGATGCCAGCTGGCTGAGTGCGGGATCAGAGACAAGAGCGGTGAGGAACGGACGAGGTGATCGTGGTGTGAATGGACAAGAGGGCATGAAACCAGTCGAGCGAAGGCTACTGTGCATGAGGGCGTTCAGAGAACTCTAGAACATTGCAAACTGGTGGGACATGGACTAAACTGAGGTAGGACTAAATTAACATGTAATACTGATTTTGTTGTAAATATTGGAACTATCAAATATGGACATATAATATAAATAATAATTGAATAAGTTTTGATACACTGTCTACGGGAACAGATTTTTAATTATTTAATTACATTAATTCCTTGAGGTAATTGTAAATTGTATTGATTAAATTCATTAATTGTAAACAGCAAGTGATATCAATTTCATTGTAAGAATTTGGGTGGAGAGAATTTTGTATTTAGTTATTGTAAATAAAATAAGGGAACTATAGTTAAACTCTTTAATTTAATTAATGCCTCCGCCTCCATTCCTTAACGAACCTGGTTTGGTCCACTGACGGAGAAAACTGTAGCACTGGTGTCAGACGTGGGGAAAAAAAATTGTAATTAAGATTAGAGTAGGATATTAACTAGCAGGATAAAATATGTAAATATAATAATATTAATAGTAATAAGCTAAGGAATCATTTAGAAATTTGTGAATACTTACTAAAAAAATGTCGGCAGACATGGAAGAACTCCACTCGTTAATCAAAAGTTTAAGTGGCCAGAAAAATAGCAAAATAGATACTGTAAATAGTAGAATAAATGGTGTTTTAGATAAAATGAATGAAAATGTAAATATCAAAATTAGTAGTGTTAGCGAATCTGTAAACAGCCATATTATTAGTGTAAGTGAATCTGTTGTAAAGAAACGTCTTTGATTGTTATGGCATATTTATTATATTGAAGCCGCACAAGGTTAGGCGGGCGCCATCTTGTAACGTTCAGCCGCGTACACTACAGACTGTTTACTTGCCTCGGCTTGCTCGGGGTAGAAACACGAGACTCAGTACCATTGGATGTTCGTTGATTATGAAAGAAAGTTCAAGTTCGAAGTTAGTTTGTTATATACTTTATTTATCCTTTGAATGACACAGAAGTCCAATTTGCAGAGTACGAACCTTGCAGATAAACATAAAAGTACAGAAAACAGCGCCACAGTGGTTTACCGTTTATGTTAATGTCTCAAAGCTTGCATCGCAAGACTAATTTAAGAAGGCAGGAGGGATGCTCGTTCCCTCCTGGCACCGTAACGACCCCCCACGCCTGATGCGTCGTCACACGCCCTACGCGTCCTCTTCAGCAGTTGATTACTTTGTTGCCCAGGCGATAGGCACCACCAGTATATATTGGCCTATCGCCCCCCTTCTCCTGCGATAAGCGCCTATCATCTCGCAGCAGCGTGAGAACTGCACTGTCCCACGCTCAGCCTGACATTGATACTGCTGCGCCCGTTACCGTTATCGTAACTGCGTCGCAGGAAACTAAAACTGTGCTGTCAACAAAAACGACTTCGCAGTCCACAAAAACTTGTTGACACACTCGCCTCCGGATAACGAACTTTTCGTATAACAAAACGGCACCGAAGGAACTAATCTAATTAATGATGACGCTTCCCAAAAAACCAAAGTTTGAAACGAAACACTACCGGACTCCTGATAAACGTTAACAGCAAACACGGGAAACGAGCCAGCACGGCTTTAAACTGAAAACCCGATAAAAATATACTGAAACTTTCCCGAGCTTCATACATACGAAAGAATTCTACACCCAAGTCCCGAAAATTTAAGTATATTGCGTCATTACACTGTTAATAACCAAATAAGTTGTGTAAGTGAACTGGTAGACAGGAAAATAGAAAGTGTGAACGAAAATGTTGAAAGACAAACAAGGTGTTAGCAAAGTAGTCGACAAACTAGATNAAACTTTCCCGAGCTTCATACATACGAAAGAATTCTACACCCAAGTCCCGAAAATTTAAGTATATTGCGTCATTACACTGTTAATAACCAAATAAGTTGTGTAAGTGAACTGGTAGACAGGAAAATAGAAAGTGTGAACGAAAATGTTGAAAGACAAACAAGGTGTTAGCAAAGTAGTCGACAAACTAGATAAGAAAATAGACAAAGTGAATGAGAATGTGGACAGAAAGGTAGAAGGTGTAAACGAGTTGGTGAACAATAAAATAGACTGNATAAGAAAATAGACAAAGTGAATGAGAATGTGGACAGAAAGGTAGAAGGTGTAAACGAGTTGGTGAACAATAAAATGGAAGAAAATTGACAGAAATTTGACAGNAAATAGACTGCGTGGACAAGAAAATTGACAGTGTGAGCGATATGATGGACAGTATTGAGAAGGAAATAAAACAGGAAGTAAGTGCCCTCAAGAAGGAATTGCAGGAATTCCTGCAGCAGCAGGGGAGAAAAAGAGGCAGTGGCTGAGAGCTGAGATCGACCCTCGCCGAGCTGACGAAGGTAGGCAGCGAGGAGAAGGTAGTGGTCGCCACCAATACAGCAGTCGCGGATGAGGCCCAGCAGTCCTACAGTGTGAGTACGCCTCAGCCAGGGGTGGGTAAAGGGGTCACAATAAAGACCATCCCTTACGATGGACAGTCATCTTGGGGCAAATACTGGCACCAGTTCGAGATTGTTGCCGTCCTGAATGGCTGCACTGAAGAGCAAAAGGCGTACTACCTGGTGACTATACTGAGGGGACCTGCATTCAGCATACTGCAATCTATGCCAGAACGACATCGACTGGAGTACTCCACAATGGTTTTGGCCTTGGAGCTGCGATTCAGCAACCGATACCAGAGACATGCCCAACTGCGAAGCCGTATCCAGAGACCAGGGGAACCACTGCAGGAGCTGTAGCAGGATATTGTGAGGCTGTCACACCTGTCTCTGGAGGGATGCTATGAAGAAGCACGAGATGCCATCGCAGTATGCTTATTCATTGACGGTATCGCTGACACACAGGTGCAGCAAGCTGTACGGTTGGCTGTGCCTCACACCATGCAGGATGCATTGGCCCGAGCACTGGAGGTGGAGTCAGCACGGTAGGCATCAGTGCACCAACGTTCAGTGCAGGTAGTGATGCTGAATGAAGAGGACGACGACAGCATTAAGAGGATGCTGAAGGACTTGTAGATGACCATGACACACATCACCTCCAGTGTCCGTGCTACGGAGATTTGCCGTCCCCCACACAAACTGTTGGAATGTTGGTCGTGTGGACAGCCGAGGCATCTGAGAGTATGCAACAATATGTAAAAAAGGCATTGACTAGACAACCAGCTATGACAGAAGTCTACAAAGAGCTACACAAGATGAGGTCTACGACTTGAGCCTGGCACCAGAAACTCTCAAACTTCAGACCCGTCCTGCAATCTATGCAGTCTCACCATGCAATTGCTTGCCAAGGGAGCTGGTTGCTCAAGAGAGGTTCGAGGTCTTCCTAGTTTCCGCAGAGGAAGGAGCTCCTTAAAAGGTTCGTTTGGTATCCTGCTACCTGCGTAGATACTCCTTGGCGAAAACCTATTCCTGGCAGGGGTAGACATCAGAAAACCAAGGTATAGGGAACCATCTGCCTGTCCGCAGACCACTGCAAGCAAATTACCAGGTTGGCAGATGTGAACTTCAGCCCCTGCTGAAAGCAAGCATGTAAAGCCCACCATGAGAGGTAGACCTAGCATCGTCACAGAAGGCAGACTTCCTCATTGTGAAATTTAAGTCCAACAGCAACAATACACAACATACATCAGCTTGGAGCAACATATCTACCTATCACGCAACAAGGGTGAACCAAGCCCACGAAAAATACTTCATTTTCATTACAAAGCATATGGACATACAGTCATTTTGTGAAACTTAAAAGTGTAAAGACGAAAACCTTTTCTGAAATTTCCTATATGCTATTCTTTAGAAAAGGTAGGAGTGAATGTCAAACTTTTCTAGTTTTTCACGTAATACTATGTAATAAAACGCAGTTTTCCGTTGCAAGCCAATTAAACTTATAGCTTTTATTTATTCCATAGGCAACCTATGTTACAAAGACTGCCATAGAGCTAGTAGATATATTATTTTATGTAATTACAATATACAATTTTAACACTACGGTATTACAGTTTCTACTTCAATTTTATTCATCTAAAGTGATAGATGTGAAATAGTCTCCAAGTCAAACCGTGCTTCCCCTTCCTCCAACATACACAGGTACTGTAAGAACTCAGAGAGCAACCAAACGCACATACCTTGTGGTTGAGAAGCAACAGCCTGTAGTACCTCCTGGCAAGAAGGCCCCGCGCATACGTCTGAATGCCGAGAACACACTTCTTTATCCTCGCATATTGGGTCCGCTTCACCCAGCCTCGCACGTGCTTCTGGATGGTGACGGCAGCACGTTCCTCCCGCAGGTGCTGTGCATGCCTGAGCACAAGTACAAGATAGATCAAACTGTGCCAATGTTGTGAGAAAACATTTTTATAACATACTTCTTAGTATACTTTTGGCATTAAAACAAATACTGAAGCTCATTAATCGCCTGTCCACTTCATACTTTGAAGAAAGACAATTTTGTTTACTAGCATTCCTTAAGCTTCAGCAACCTCTCCTAAACTTTCCTCTCGTATGAACAGGTGAAGGAAAAAAGTTTGCAACAGTAGCAATTAGAGAAAGTGTCACTAGGTGCCTCTCATTGAGTGAGCAGACAAGTGCTGAAGAATGAGTGTCTAAAAGAAAGCACATAAAAAAAATAATAATAAATGGGGGTGAGCAGCAGAGTTAAATTATGCTTACATTAACAAAACTGTTAGTGGCATATTAAAAATGTTATGAAGTATTATTTCATATGCTTTCACAACACACTGATAATTTACAAGTTTCAATATTTTTCGATTAATACATTCTTATATCAAACTTTTGCACACAGTGAATCACAATCAGCCAAATATTTTTTTTAATATTTTACTTTTAACAACAATATTTCTTAATACTTCAACCATATTGTAAAAGATTTTATTGTATTTGAAAGCTAGGTAAGATTGGTTTTATCCCTAGGATGAACCCAAAAATAAAAGTTAATTTCAAACTAGTAAAGCAATTCAAAATATATTACAACAAAAAAAAAAAATATATATATATATATATAATAATAATAATAATTTCTTACACACAAAAATTACATAACCTAATTTTACAGATCATAGTGTTCACGTACCGTCTGGCAAGGAATCCCCTGGCGTAACGTTGCAGGCAGCAAATTGAATGCAACATGCGCAAGTATTTTTTGCGACAGATAAATGCTCTAACTTGCTTCTGGATAATTATGCAGCACGCCCGTAGCTTGTCTGCGCGCAGCTTTTCCAGGTAAGCCACTTGGCCAGCCCGGAAGAAAATTTTTGTTTTTCCAAATTTGAACTTGTCAGGATCCTGTATCACAAATACAACATCAAATTTAACAGTTATATTAATAAAGATATTTCAAATAAAAACAACTAACTTATGCTAAACATACAACTAGTTTAAATAAATTTCACATGATAATTAAATCAATACATAGTTTGACAATGAATACAACCATACAAAATAGCCAAGAAGCAATAAAAATCACTGTTGCAATCAAAACTGTAACAAATTATATGAAATTAAGAAAATATAAATATGCAGGGAATGGGAGAGAACAGAGTATTTTCTCAAGTTATACAAATGGTTTACTACATTTAAAAGAACAAACATTTACGAACACACTTATTCGTAACACAAAATGATGAAAAAATATGAAAGTGTCTTTACCTGAATATTGTTATCAAGAATGGTTTCACATGTGGCCTTCATGTTATTCCTCTTAATATCCTTATATTTACATAACACTCTGTACCGTTGGAAGAAATCTGCATAGGTCCATCTGAAATTCATTGTGATTTAAATATCAAAATTTTATTGCAGCATCACATAGTACACCAAAATACCTTCGAAGTTATATGCAATGCATTAAGTATTTTTAACGGTTTTTCTAGAATATATAAACATAGCAATGTATAGACACACAGAATTTGGAAAAAAAATTATCCATTTTTTTTTAGGTAAAAAAAAAAATGTAACTTCATCTGCCATTAGAAACATACATTAAGTCACATGAACATATTATCAAATGCCATTATTATGTTTTTATTATCTGCTTATTTGAAATATTAAAACTCTGAAATGTTTTTGCAAACAGTTTGCGTAACTGATGAGTGCAATAAAAAATAGAACAAGGGACAAATAGTTATGCCTTTTCTCAGTTAAAATTTTAAAATTTTTATTTCTAATTTTTATTAGCATTTCTAGGGTATTTGGAAATTATTACAGAAAACGTTTATTCTTCTGGTCATCTATCTGTCTCAGTAGACACACTACTTGGATGGGACAGACATTTAACACTGCTCGGTGGCATGGACTGAATTTATTTCTGAGGGTTGATGTTCATCAAACACAAAACAAAGTAAAAAGTTAACGCGTCACGGGTGTCATCATTTACCCGGTCTAGCCTCGCCACAGCTGCGGCCCCCTCTTAAGAAAAGACGTTACTCCGCACACGCCACAGCTTGCCCTCGAAGACCAGAGTTGGTTCGGCCAGCTGATGTCTCCTGCTGGACTGAAACCCGCTTCGCACCACGGCACAGTTCTACACCCCATCAGCCATCTCCACCACTTCTCTGCCACCCTCTCTCTCCGCGACCTGTTCCGTTACCTCCACACCCTGCACTGACCCTGTGCACCGGGTATATATAGAGCTGGCAGCCTGCAGTTTGAGGCTGATCTCTCGCCGCACAATCGCCAGATGAAACACTGCCGAGCACATACAGACTTCGTCAGCCATAGCTGTCTGGCGTGGCTTATTAATAGGATGTTACTCTGCCCGAACACGCACCTTCTTCAGTCATCACGTTCCACTAGCCAATTGTCGTTCGGCAGTCTATATCGCCAAGCGGCCCGTCAGCTCACCGAAGCTTTCTGCGCTTCTCAGCTACCCAGTAGCTCCGCACCTGAGAGTCACGAGTCCGAGCAACACACGACTGGGGTCACCCTCACCCCTTGCATCTACAGACATAATACAAACTTGGTTGAGTCATCACTCCCAGCGCTCTTTACTTCTCTACCTTGCTCCCGCTATCTCCTGCTCCGTCCCCATAACCACATACATTCTTGCAGGAGTAGTCGTGAGACAAAACCCCTGTTCCCAATCTCACCTTCAAGGAGCCCCATCTCTTCGTGAGTGCTTTGGATCTACAGCAAAGTTTTACCTTCCCAAGTAACAATCAAGCAGACGCCCCTACCTTGCTGCTGACATATTCTGTCAAGTGCTTGGATCTGCCCACCAAATTACTTGCTGGAGACCAGTAAATCAGGTATACCTACCCCATCCTCCTGCCTACCTTTGCTTCCCCTCAGGCCATGCCTACACCTCTACGGTACATCCACTGTCCGCCTCTCTATACTTTCACACCCCCC
>NQII01003310.1:257890-270337 GCA_002778355.1 Clitarchus hookeri
CCGCAGGGCTGGGCGGGAGAAAACAGCCAAGCAGAAGCTAGTCCTGGTTGGAGAACTGGAGAGAAGGGGACTCGGTGTCAGCCAGGTCTATACTTGGAAGGGAGAGAGGAAGCTGCTCTGCAGAGGGTTACTATCACCAGCTCTACCAAAGGGCACAAGCACCTGATATGGCACGTCCCACAAGCTATATCACCACTGCTGCACACACCACCAAAGAAACCAGTGGCTCCAAGTCGACCCTCAGCCACAAACAAGGTGGTCAGACGCCTGAACTTGAAACTGACATTGGTCAACGATAGAAGAACCCATTAGATAGGGCGTTAAAGTTGCTTTACATAGAGCAGTCTAGCCATATATTTTGTACAGCAGTTTATAAGCTATTTATATTTTTGTTGCTAAATATGAATAAAATGCTTCCATAGCCAATATCAGTATAACAGCAAACTTTATAAGCATAAAGAGTTCATTCATAAATTTGAAATGAGAAGAAATTCCATATGCTGTAGCCAGAACACACACATCTATATTCTATCAAGAACTGGTTGTTAGACTTAACTTCTGATGAACAGAACATTATTTTCAACTATATAAAGATCATCAAACCAATATAGTTGCCGACTGCAAAAAACTGTCAAAGTGAAAAGTTAATAAGAGTAAAACCTCGTTAATACCACCCTCGTTGATCCGGATCTCCAGATAATCCGGATGTTTTTAATTTTATGTTTACATAGATAATATGTAATATGAAGTGGATTGACTCACCAGCTATAAATAGCTTTGACTTGACCTTGAATCCCTACCCATCACTTCCCCTACCTCAATCTCCTCAGTTTTCCTACTGTTTTCAAACGGCACTTGTCATTTTGTTTATTGTGTGTGGTTCAACCGGATATTGTTTTTGTGTTTTATCAAAGTGTTTGGGAGTGTATTGTAGTGTACGTACAAGTTTAAAATGGAATTGAAGCGAAAGAAGGTAGTGGTTTCAATGGATAAAAAGTTAGACGCTATTAATCAAATTGATAAAGGAGAAGCATTGAAAAAAATAGCTGCTGAACTGGGAGTTGGAACTTCAACATCGTCCGATTGGAAGAAGCAAAGAAAAGAAATTGAAGATTTTTGTTGTAAAATTATATGTNAAAAAAAAAAAAAAAAAAAAAAAAAAAAAAAAAAAAAAAAAAAAAAAAAAAAGCATTAGACGACGCACTATTCATGTGGTACAGTGCTCAGCGAGAACCTGGTTTGCCTATATGTGGACCGATCTTGGGCCAAAAAACTTTGAGCTTAAACAAAAAGTTACCGAATCCTGATCTAGAATTCACTGCTAGTCAGGGGTGGCTAGAGTGTTTTAAAAACCGACACTGTATTCGTCAACTTACTCTGACTGGAGAGAGCTTGTCTAGTGATGTTGCTGCTGCTGAAAAATTTAAAAAGGACTTCAAACAATTTGTTTTCTCTGAAGAATTTACACCCGATCAAGTTTATAATGCTGACGAAATTGGGCTTTTTTACCAGATGCTTCCGAGCAAAACGTTAGCATCAAAGCTTAAAAATTTGGCTAAGGGCTACAAGAAAAGCAAAGATAGGCTAACTGCTATGGCTTGTAGCAATGCATCAGGGTAACATAAGTTTCCTCTTGTCATTGTAGGGAAATTAAAGAATCCCCGAGCGCTAAAAAATGTGAACCACAATACGTTGCCAGTGGTTTACCGACCACAAAAAAGTGCAAGGATGGACAGTTTTTTGTTTAAGAATTGGTTTTTTTGATAACTTTGTTCCTGAAGTATGAAAATTCCTGAAAGAAAATAGTTTACCAGAAAAAGCTATTTTACTGATCGACAATGCTCCGTCTCATCTGGGAGAACAAGAACTCGTGAGTAGAGGAATTAAAGTGAAATTTCTTCCACCAAATGTAACCCCACTGCTGCAGTCTATGGACCAGGGAGTCCTTGAAAACATCAAAACAGTTTACCGAAAAGAACTGCTTCGTAAAATAATTTAAGAGGAAGGGGAAAAAAGTGTGATTGATTTGTTGAAATCAATCAATATCAAAGACGTTATTTACATGGTTGCTGACGCTTGGGATTGCATCACAAAAAGCTATTTGAAAAAGTCATGGAAAAAACTGTGGCCATCTATTTGTGCTACAAACGAAATGGCAAGCCATGATTTGGTGCAAGTGGCTGCAGACGACATTCTGCAAATGTTAGGAACAATAAGTGGGTGCTCAGATGTTGATATGGAAGATGTCAGCGAGTGGCTGAAAGAAAACAATGACTGTGGCTACGGCACTATGAGGGAAGAAGAAATTGTAGCGGCATGTACATCTACAGCAGACAGCGAGGAAGAAGATGACGTGGTCGAGGAGGGAGCGATCACACCGCAACATCAGACGACACATGCAGATGCTGCGGACCAGCTGACAAACATCATGGCGTACTCGGAGCGCCAGCGCGACACCACTCCAGCTGAACCATTAATGATAAAGCGTTTGCATGACCGTGCTTCATTCAAACGCCACACGTGTTTGAAACAGAAGACAGTGGACCAATTATTTGTTAAGAAATGATGTGAAGAGTTATTTTTATATTTTTTAAATGTCTTTTATCGTAATAAACTGCAAGTCTGCCTATTTAAGGATTTGTTTTGCTTATTATCTGGATTTTCGATTTTCCGGATTGCCTTTGGCCCCAGTTAGTCCGGATAAATGAGGTTTTACTGTATCTANTATTATCTGGATTTTCGATTTTCCGGATTGCCTTTGGCCCCAGTTAGTCCGGATAAATGAGGTTTTACTGTATCTAAATTTTATTGCCCAATAAGGCAAGGGTAAGAAAATAATACAGAAACTAAAAGTTCTGGATCAAAGGATGGAAACTCTACAGTTTGTACATCAACATCAGTGCTAGGGCTGTTCGAAGTACACCAATAACACTGCACTGTGATTTACAGGATATGTAGAGGGGTAAAGTACGAGGCAATGACAAAAGCAAATGTAGAAATTTTAAGCATTTTGACAAAATTTATTAAAGATAACATTAATGCAAAGACAAGTTTGAAATAAGAAAAAAAATAAACTGCACATTAATTGGAATTTTAACACTAACATCTGTGTAAATAAAAAAAAAACTACAAGTTTATAGATGAACAGTATTTGAAGAAAGGTTTTTTATTTTGTACACCTGGGTTAAGTTCTACTTCCCTTAATTCCACAACTTCCCTGTTCAGCAACAATCTTTAAAAAACACTGTGTTATGAGACCACCTGTAACACTGCACACATGTCAACCATCTAATAATATAACGTCAAGGATGCCCAATTGTGTTGGTGTGTGTGCCTTTGTAGACATGCAAGATATTCTGCCTGGTAGGTACAGAAGGTATGCTTTTACAAAGCTCTGCGGCCCTAGTCCACCAGACCACCTACTCTTCTGCCAAGACATTAGGGAGCATAGCCATGGCTCAACATTTCGAGGCTCATTCACAGAGGACGCTGTTCATTGTTCAAACACTGTGTCCGATTACCTGCTGGGACACGGAATTGTGGGTTTCAAAGGAGAGTGAATAGGGCTCCACACAATGGGCATACCAACATCCTATTGTTAGCGACGAGATTTTATGGTTTTATTTTTGCAAACAACCTATACAAATAACAAAGATGCATATTTTAACGTATTCATGTAAAATTTGTAATGCATAGTACTAAAAAAATTATGCTAGTAATAAAACGTAAATTTTATTTAAGACAATGTGTATTCCCCTTTTTCAGTATTTTACAATTATATTCAGAATAAAACATTTATAGGAAGAAATTAAAGGCACACTGATAAAATGNCCCTTTTTCAGTATTTTACAATTATATTCAGAATAAAACATTTATAGGAAGAAATTAAAGGCACACTGATAAAATACCAGTACTTTTGCTAATGTAGTTTTATTTTATGCCTTAACATGCATTTCAGTGTTGTTTTTGTTTTNTGATAAAATACCAGTACTTTTGCTAATGTAGTTTTATTTTATGCCTTAACATGCATTTCAGTGTTGTTTTTGTTTTACTGCTATTCACCATATCTTGACTACTTATTGTTAACTGTAGTTTGGTTGTGTGCATGCTTTCAGTTTTACAGAAACTATGCAATCTAAAAAACATTTTACCTGAGGAAAAGGCAGTTGTAAAATTGCAGTTTTTCTAGTTTTTATTTTATGTCTTTTCGTTTTGGATTATTTGGTTGTGGTGGTAAGTTATTAATACAATTTTCAGATTAAGATTTGGTGAATTATTTAAGTGGAGTGCAGTTTCTATTTGGTCATTTCACAAGTTTTTTGGTGTAGAAGTCAGTTGGAGGTATTTGTTAATTAGCCCTTAGAGGAAAGTAAGTATTGCATTTTGTCGGTCATATGAATTTAAAGAAAAGTATCCTGATTGGCTCTTGTCTCGCCGTTGCTGATTAGATGAGTAGTGTGGCGTGATCAGCCGACAGCCAATCAGAGCACAGGTTAGAACAGGGTGATGCTGGAGGTTGAGTCGAGCACATTTCTCTTCCACAAATACCGCCAACACTGCTGGGAATGGACACGTGTGTGTTGAGGGGCTGTAAACCCAGAAGAAGTAAAACAATGTAATGAGTGGAAAATCTACTGTGCATTGGTAGCACCCGTGACTTACCTTCTATAACTTTTTTGGACTGAATAGTTTCTTCTACTAAATTACTTTCCACCCACGTACGTAGCCACTAGGGTGTAGGCAACCTCGTGGTTTGCCTCCTTCATAAATTTAGACGCTAGCAGTTCGTCTGAAATTACTGGAAGATGTTTTAAGTTTCACAATAAAAAATGGAAATTGAGTGATATTCGTGTTTGAGAATATGAGTAGGTCAATAAAAAATGAGAACAGAATTTCGGCATTCTAATTAAAAATAACTGTTGTTAACAACCTTCATCTGCAAAAAATCGCTGAGCTAGCTGGTGCAACGGCAATATTCCCAGCCGGGCTATAGTTGGGAATTGTCATTCAAAATTAAGGTTAATGTTAGTGAACATAAAATAACTGGAATTTAACAAAATTCTCTGTGGTCAATGCCTTAAAGCTTGAGCTCAACTTTAAGATCAGGAACTTTTCAGTAGACTTGCTCAGGCTCTGCTTGAACTAAAAATCCTAGACTTGCACGCCTCTACCAACACCGAAGTGAAGAGCGAAGATGATTTTGGCAGCTCTTAACATCGAGGTCTTGAAGAACCAACACTGAAGAGTTGTTATACTCGGGATTAAAATTTGACATTTGTGTCGACTGGTTGGACCCAAGGGCTGGCGATCTGAAGGGTTTCCTCTTTTCCATGTTAGAATTAGAGACATTAAATAATAACATAATTTGGGGCGCCACTTGATACGAACTTTGGACCATGTCTACTCCCACCTCAACGTAGTAGCATGTCTTGAATGAGAGAAGGTATCTCCAGCTTCTTCATGGCCTTAAGTGCCCCTTGCTCCACACAGGCAAACACTCAATAAGGACAGAGTGTATGCACGTCTACTGCCCTGACTCCACAACAGAAGACCCCGATAAAGCATGCTGCCTCAGCTCCAGGATTACGAACCCATGCACTCAATCTCCGAGCCTTCAGGGTTCGCCCTATCAACCTGCGTGACAATCTGCTATGCCATATCCCACATTCGGAATGTTTCCCCAACTGACCACACAGCCTATATTGTCAGCATTGTGCCAGTCCAGGCCTAATATATCCTTCCCACAGAAATAACTTAAAAGTAGTCAACATTACGGACCAGCAATAGTATAGAACGCTACCACTATATAACATGCTGGTGAGTTAACACCAAAAAAAAAAAAGGTACTATAAAAGTGACGATGTTATCATTTTGCATGTAATGCTACGTTATTGCAATATCCGACATCCGTAGTCAATGTTTCAAGTAAATTTTTTACTGGTGTGTGGGTTGCAGCTGCGTGGCCACTGACCAGTTAATGCTTCTAGCCCCGTAAAAATACTTTACCTAAAAATGTTTATATTTATAAAAGTAACCCATTCTGATATGAGAACTTTCGCTTTCGTTTAGACTATAATAAGACTATTTTTGTTAATATTGTGTTCACAAAAATAATATATTCTCATTTTCGAACACAACAATCACATCTATGCATGTTCTGACAACACCACTACCACATACTACATAAAATGTCATAATATGTGCCAGTTTTCACATATGCAGCTTGAAAATATGAACAATGGATAAGAGATGTAGGAAAAATAACGCTGAAGTGAGAAAGCGGTTACAGGATCAGAAATAAAGTANATATGAACAATGGATAAGAGATGTAGGAAAAATAACGCTGAAGTGAGAAAGCGGTTACAGGATCAGAAATAAAGTAATGTAAGCCCAAGCAGAAGTACAGGACTTCATTTCATTGAAATTGAAAAGGTTAGGATGAAGTGGTATGGACATGTAAAGAGGACAAGAGGAGAGAAGTAGCCCAAACAAACGATGGAATATAAAAACAACACAGGAAGAAGGCCCCGGGGATGACCAAAAATGAGGTGGGAGGAACAGATAATGGTAGGATTCTTGGAGAGGGCAGAAGGAGCAAGAATGGTGGAGAGATGGGAGGACATGACGATGACCTGGTTGAAGGCATGGGAACAGCAGGTGGCAGTCGTGATGACGACCATAATATACATAAACTGGCTGACCTTGACGGGAAGCCAGCGGCACTGATCCTGATGGTCTCCAGAACGCCACACGCTCTTAGCTGCTGCACTGCTCTCACTGGGTTGTACTCGAATGGCTTCTTGTGGTCGTTTGGCTTGATGCAGCGCACGTAGTGTGGCGTGGTGGCGTTCAGGGTGCTCATCAGCATGTTGAGGGAGTCTCTGAATTGCGAGCCAACCTGAAGTATGTACACAGCCTAGACTAATCAACTGGTTAACCAACATTTATATATTTCATAGACAACTTCATGGGCTGAACTAGGATTTCAAGCTAGGTTGGTGCATGGTGACTGTCTCTTAGGCGAAAGACAATTCTGAATTACTCTTGGTTAACATTATTTTCTGCTACTCTGCTAGAATATAAGCACCCCTTGTAACAACTAAAGAAAAAAAATGAGCAGACAATGAGCATTGTAACATCCTCAATTCTAGTCAACCAATACGTCTCATTCATAAAAATGAGCAATAGGAATTAACTCTCTCCGACAGATCAAAAATTGCCAGTGGTTTTATATATATATATATATATATATATATATATATATGTGTGTAATTTATATAAATAATAATCACACTTATGTTAAAGTAATAAATAATAATCTAGACAGTTACAATACACTTTGTTTTAGCTCATTTCTGTAATCAAACTGAAAAGCATCTTGGAGCTGCTATCTATAGTCACTGCCCCCAGGCACCTTAGACAGTCTTCTAGTTCACCTACATGGTCACATCGGCACTGATTTACAAGTGTCTAAGTGGACGCATCCACCCTGCGAGGAGTAAAAGAGAAACAATGACGTAATTGCAGAATCAGTTCTGAAACCAGATTTTTTTTTTCCAATAATAATGTTTGAGTATAATTAATTACCNATGACGTAATTGCAGAATCAGTTCTGAAACCAGATTTTTTTTTTCCAATAATAATGTTTGAGTATAATTAATTACCGTAGAACTCATTACAGTTAGGAACAACCACATCCAAGTATACAGCACTATCGGTAGCTGTTATTTTATTTGAAAAAAATTTTATATAACCAAAGTGAATAAACATCCACAAATATTTGGTCGCAAAGGGCTATTTATAAATATAGAGTTGTACAGTAATGGATGTAGTGTCATTATCATTAATCTCTATTTTTAAGTGACAATATTGATAAACCCAACACTAATAACTAATATTAATTACANAGTGTCATTATCATTAATCTCTATTTTTAAGTGACAATATTGATAAACCCAACACTAATAACTAATATTAATTACAGAAAGCTCAAACAAGCCACAAGTATGCACGCTGAGCTGACATTGTTTCCCTCATAATTAAATCAGTTTACAATGATTCACCTTTACATTTAATACTTATACATATTTTCAGGGTACAATATGCAATTGCTTGAATAAAATCAAAAACATGTGCGCAACAAATTCCAGTTCAANTATACATATTTTCAGGGTACAATATGCAATTGCTTGAATAAAATCAAAAACATGTGCGCAACAAATTCCAGTTCAGCTACATAATGAATTACTTTCCCTCCATTCTTACCAACATTCCTGGGTGCATGCCAATCAGTGCGACAGAGTTAAAATACAAGAAGGTGGGGGGGCAGTGACATTTTTCAAAGGTTGATTTCGAAAGTCCTCAGTTTATCGTGAACAGCCAATACAATGTTTTTCNGGGGGGCAGTGACATTTTTCAAAGGTTGATTTCGAAAGTCCTCAGTTTATCGTGAACAGCCAATACAATGTTTTTCACTCACCTTTGCTACATTTGATCTCCCGTTCCCCATTATAACCTCACAAACTAGTGAGAGGCCAGGCGTAAAAATTCTGATCCCTTGAAAGCAGTGGAGAATACCACCTACGGTGGAGCTAGCAAAGTTAGGTATGTGAAAGTTTTATGATGGCTGTGTCGATGGCATAAGCGTGTTAGAGGCAATAATGTAAGGGTGTTTTACACATTTTGAGATGGGCACTAAAAAAGGTGTTCCCCAAAGCCTTTGGACTTAAGCACCATCCCAGGTGTTTATGATCAGCAAGTATGTTGGCTATAGTGCGTCCGGCACTTAGATTGCAGTGGACGGCTAACCCATTTTATATTTATACACTACTATACAATTTAACAATTTTTGTTGCATATTTTTGTACATATGAACTTATTCTGTCAACATGGCATAACTTCTTGGCTGTTGATAATTGCTAGACATCTGGAAACCGCGCGCATCATCACTCTTTATTGCAATCTAAAAGTGAGATGGACTATAGAGCAGGGCTATTCAAATAGCAGCCTGCAGGCCACATACGGACCACCAAACTTATCAAACTAGCCAAAACAATAGTTTGCCACCTATTTTTTTTTTAATGTAAAATTTTTTATACAATTACCTAATTTAATGTCAACTGTAACCATTACTAGAGTAAAACTTTAAATAAAATTATATATATTTTTATTTAACACAGCTTTGCGAAAATACATTGGCTATGTAAACGCAAGCCACAACTTTGTAGTAAGTGTGGCTCATAAAGCATTGTAATTATTTGCAAATGGGCCGATGGGAAAGCTAACTGAATAGCTCTGGACTAAAGCCATCTCAAGGATCACAGCAAACAGGGTCAAGGGAAGATGCCAATAACAGCACGAGTAACAAACTGCTGAATCGAGTTGAGAGGATTTGGCCGCTGTTTAAATAGGGAGGTCTCGAGTACCGATGAGGGGGAAGTGAAGCGAAGATGAAACCGCAGTGAAATGTAAGTGCGAGAAAACCCACCGGCCAACATCAGCAGCCAAATTTCCTACACGAGAAAATCCGAGTGACTGACTGGAATCTAAACTGGTTCATCTTAGTGCGCGGACAAGTAGCCCGACTATTACATCGCCATGGCCCCCGCAAACTGCCGAGCCAGCTAGCCACTTGGAGCACATGGCCAGGAGCTGGTACCACTCTTAGTACAGGAGAGAGAGAGAGGGAGAGAGAGAGAGAGAGAGGGAGAGAGAGGGAGAGAGAGAGAGAGAGGGAGAGAAAGAGAAAGAGAGAGAAAGAGAAAGAGAGAGAAAGAGAAAGAGAAAGAGAGAGAAAGAGAGAGAAAGAGAGAGAGAAAGAGAGAGAGAAAAAAGAGAGAGAAAAAAAGAGAGAAAAAAAGAGAAAGAGAAAGAGAGAGAGAGATCAGCACCAGGATGAAGTATGAGCGCACCGACTAGTCCCTGCCTGGAAAGTCAAACTATTTGGAGGCGACNGAGAGAGAGAAAAAGAGAGAGAAAAAAAGAGAGAAAAAAAGAGAAAGAGAAAGAGAGATCAGCACCAGGATGAAGTATGAGCGCACCGACTAGTCCCTGCCTGGAAAGTCAAACTATTTGGAGGCGACTTGGTTAAACAGGAAAGCTGCTCAAGAGGCTTTGTCAGTCCCAGACTGGGGCTGAGATGCTGTCGCTGTTAACTTGGGTGATAGTGAAGTTGCGCAAGCAGTCCTGTCCGGGATATTTGCAGGCGGTGGTGTCTCCTATTAAAAAGCGGCGCACACTCGTCAGCCCTCAAAATAACTACACTTATGGTCCTTGCCACCTACCGTCTTCACACTAGGTCGCCATGTTCTAGTCATAACCAAAAAGGGAAAGTGTGGTACAGTCAATGTACCAGCACCACTCGGCTGTATACCAGTATTAGGAGCTACATCCGAGCATGTTGGCACCCTACACTGCCTGTTTGAGACTGCCACAAGTATCCCTTTAACCCTGGTGCACGCAAAGAACACGGAATTTTAGCGTCTACAGGTGGCAGCCGAGTACAAATATATTTGGAAGGATTAAGCCGGCACCTGCTTCCATCAGGTGGGCAAAGGAGAGCTCCAGGTGTGGAGAGTGACAGAGTACCCAGGGCATGCCATGGCCTACCTGCTACATCAACCAAGCAGAGGAGCAGCCAGCTTCAAAAGGAGCTCCTGACTGGTATATCTGGTAATGGTTCAGATGTCACCTGCGCGAGTGTACAGGGGTGAAAGCAGTTCCGTCCTCGACCTCAGCGGGAGCAAAAATATCTCTGCCGACAAACTTTGGAGATGTGTACACTTATGACTGATGGTCAGTGGGTGCAAGGGAATTCATATATGCTGTAAGCAACTTAACATTGTACTATGTAATTTCCTTTACTACTTTTTGTTTTTCAAGCCATGGTTGCATAATACCTAAAGGGCACGAACACACAGGGAGCAACTGGCAATGACAACGCGACAAACAGAAACCACAGTTGCTCCTGCAGTGCATGAAGAGTTGAATGCAATCACTTATTCTGAGGAAAACCAGAAGGAAACTACAACTCGACTGCTGGGAAATGCTTGCAGCTCCAGTTGCTCAGGCGCAACATGCTGTAAACTAGTTGCCCAGTTGCTCCGTTTCATTGTATGTGCCAGAACAAAGTATAATATACTATTGGTTCAAGCAACAGAAAAACAATGNCCCAGTTGCTCCGTTTCATTGTATGTGCCAGAACAAAGTATAATATACTATTGGTTCAAGCAACAGAAAAACAATAGTATTTGTATGATATGTACTTCTGTGAAAGGATATTCACAGAAACACGTCTCAAGCACATTACAGCTGTCCTTGTTTATGTAAAAGTAACTGTAAATTCTTGCTGGATATTTAGCCAGATCCTGTAATGCATGTTGCTGGCTATATTTAAAATTGCTTGTTAGGTANCCCAGTTGCTCAGTTTCATTGTATGTGCCAGAACAAAGTATAATATACTATTGGTTCAAGCAACAGAAAAACAATGGTATTTGTATGATATGTACTTCTGTGAAAGGATATTCACAGAAACACGTCTCAAGCACATTACAGCTGTCCTTGTTTATGTAAAAGTAATTNTACAGCTGTCCTTGTTTATGTAAAAGTAATTGTAAATTCTTGCTGGATATTTAGCCAGATCCTGTAATGCATGTTGCTGGCTATATTTAAAATTGCTTGTTAGGTATGAATGGACTCATAACAGTCTTCTACAGTTTTTCCGCCATCACTGAATATAATATAAAATCCTCCTCCATAAACAGTTAAAGGCAACATGAAACAGGTACTGTAACTACGAAAAAGCAACTCTTCTACCTATCTTTCCATTAAATTGCAGTTGCCAGTTACTCTCTAAGCATAAGTGCCCTAAGATAACCATCTGGCTGTTTATGTTCTTTATGACATTTAGAGATCAGGAGCACTTATCTTGTCAAAAACATTTTTAACATTAGCTGACCTATCTCACTATATAATTTAGATAAATTATTATAAATGACAAAAACAAATTCTATGCACAATGGAACATTAAGTTTCCAAACAAACTTGCAATACATTTATGATACTTCTATGGCATGCTGCAGTAAGAAGACAAAAATCTGATGAATACACTTTGAATCTGTACTACAGTAGTGCCAGGGCAGCAGACACTTTCACAAAAGATTAGCAAAGAGGGGACCCAAGAAATAAAAAGAGGGTGGGGAAAGGGAGGAGGGATGAAAAGGAGTGGGAGAAGAGAAAGGAAGGAGTGGGAGAAGAGAAAGGAAGGAGTGGGAGAAGTGAAATGGAGGAGTGGGAGAAGATAAAAGGAGTGGGAGAAGAGAAAGGAAGGAGTGGGAAAAGAGAAAGGGAGGAGTGGGAGAGGAGAAAGGAAGGAGTGGGAAAAGAGAAAGGGAGGAGTGGGAGAGGAGAAAGGGAGGAGTGGGAGAGGAGAAAGGGAGGAGTGGGAGA
>NQII01003311.1:0-68201 GCA_002778355.1 Clitarchus hookeri
ATTTCTTTGGTTGCGGTACATTGTTGGCAGACAGTTGACTTTAATATTTTTTAAGGTCCTTGGGTTCTTAGACTTCCCAATAAGCAGAGGCTTTAGTTTCAAAGAACCCGAAGCATTGCAGGTAGCCAGAATTGTGACTCTCTCTTTACTCTTTTTAAATCCGGGAGCAGTTTTTTCAGACTTTGCTGCTAAGGTTTTTGAAGGTATCATTCGAAAGTTAAGACCAGTTTCATCTGAGTTAAAGATTTGATCTGAGGNGGTTTTTGAAGGTATCATTCGAAAGTTAAGACCAGTTTCATCTGAGTTAAAGATTTGATCTGAGGTTAATCCTTCATCAAAAATGATTTCTGAAATTTTTTTCTGGAAGTCCGCAATTTCAAATGAGTCAGCTGACAGTTTTTCCCCACTAATGTTCAGCTGTCTTATGCCGTATTTCTTTTTCCACCTGTCCAGCCAACCATCGCTTGCAGTGAATTTTCCATCGCCGTCTTTAAAGTTCTTGTGGAACTCGAGCGCCTTAGCTTGAAGCATTGGCCCACTCACAGGACTACCCATCCCTCGAAGCTGTGAAAACCACAAAAAAAGAGCTTCAGACATCTGCTTGTAGTCAGCCTTCTTTAAAGTCTTTTGACTCAAACCACTGCCACCACTCACACTTTTGTTGACAAAGGTTTAGATTTCTTTCCGGTTATGTCTCCAACCCCCAACAGTCACTTCCCCAACTCCCAACTCGGCAGCCACCTTTTTAATTGATTCGCCACTGTCTAACCGTTTTCATGCATTACATTTTGTTTCAAGAGAAACTACAACTCTCTTCCGTTTTCCACTCATAATGAAACACAGAAATCAATAAAAGCACATAAAAATCACTAACACAACCATGTTTAGCGCAAGCACAGAGACAACTGAGAGCGTCAGGTGACTGTGACAATACGAGGAGTTCCGAGTGAACCCGACGATGAGATGAGACGGGGGGCCAGCATTTCCTAGAATTAGTCGCCTTCATATATTTGCGCGAAATGACAGCTCGACCTAACAACAGCCAGTAGAGTAGACATCTATTGCTCAACCTAGCAATAGCCAACTCCTCAACCTTGCATGTCAAACGAAGAAATATCGCTTCTCGCCTTAATTGTCCTGCTTTTAAGAGCGTTATTTAAATTTTTTATCTTCCGATGACTAGCTCGGTTAACCTGGAGGCTCGGTTGACTGGGGCTCAGATAATCGGAAGTCTACTGTATTACATAATCAGACATATAAAATTGTAGATTCTTAATCTGAATCTTTGTATCAAAATTAAATGTTCTTGTATTTTGAGGAATGGCTTTTTCTAAAAATTGCCAATAATGAAAGATAATATGAGCTATTGGATTTGTATTTTTTTTTCTTTATAGAACTAGTTGTATTTTCTTAATATTCTAAAATTTGCTACATAATCTCTAATTTTTTAATAACAATTTTTCCTCGATCAGCATTTTGATCAACTGTTCCATCAGCTTTTTTTAGTTTGATATACAGATTAACAATTATTATCAGATGAATTCCTAAAAAATGTTATCTTATACCCACCTTTAAATAATATTTAATTATTGCCTCTAAGAAAACCAAACAAATATCTCAACGGATAAATAATTTCATTTGGTCTATCTGAATTAATAGATTTTACTGGATATTTATTACCAACACCAAACATTTCTAAATAATTTTTTTTTAATGGTGAGCTAACCAAAGCATGCACCCTAGTTGTTGTTAATCGATGACTATGAATTGCTTCACTTATTTGTCCATGTTTGGAAATTTTTACTCTAGAAAATTGATATGGGAAAAATTTGAAGTTACATTAATTTTATCTTCTCTGGCAAAATAACCAACACAATCTCTCTTTGATAAACTAAATTGTTCATAAACATATCCATAATTTGGGAAAGAAAATCCATCACCAATATTAATATCAATCTCGATTCCATTATTATAAACATTTAAATTATTTTTAGTTTGATCTGTTGGAAGAAATGTTTGCCTCTCAAAACTTTTGATAGTTTTAAAACTCGTTTAGAGAGTAATGAAACTTTATATATAAATAAAAAATGAAAGATCCAGAAAAACAAATATCTATTATAAAATAACTTATAGAAAAATTTTGAAATTACAAACAAATGCACGAGGCCGAGTATGAGAAAATAGAAACAAAGAATTACCTTTAATTTATGAATTACAAAATGTNACTTTATATATAAATAAAAAATGAAAGATCCAGAAAAACAAATATCTATTATAAAATAACTTATAGAAAAATTTTGTAATTACAAACAAATGCACGAGGCCGAGTATGAGAAAATAGAAACAAAGAATTACCTTTAATTTATGAATTACAAAATATTGGTTAAAAAAAGTCAAAGAAGTAGCTGAAGGAAAAAAATTAAATAGCAAATTTAGTTCCTGTTGCTGTAATAAATCTAAACTATCCACAAACACCAGAAGAAACTTCATTCAAAATAATTTTATTTAATGATGATCAACACAATAAAAATGGTTCATATATATCTGGGATTGAGCCATTAACAATTAATATCGGTTAATATATTTCTCAAAATAATAATTTTATTACTGAAAAATATGGGGCAATAGGAGATGGCCATCTGTTTTATATAGGAGATACACAAGGAAATATAAATAATAATATTAAATTATATGTTATAAATATAGAGTTTAATTAAACAAAAGGACCTTCACATTTGTTTACAAAACATAAACACTAAGGCATTGAAAATAAATATACTAATCAAGACTATAATAATTATACACAAATAGCTTTATAAACAAATTTTTTATATCAAAACTATAATTCAAATACAATATTAATTCAAACAAAAGTTCGAAATACAATAATATAATTAAGAAAATTTATGAAAAACACATTAAAAGACTATCATCTTGCTCACAACCAAACACACCCGAAAGATTATATTCACCAAGAATGCCAAAATGTGGTGAAGGAATAAAACAATATAATAATATTCCAAAAGAATTTACATGGATGAGTGATGTAAGAAAATCAATTGATAGATTATTAATTATTCATGGTGAAGAAAATTATGGCAATAAAAATTATCATAATGAAAAAGTTAGTATTATGAATATGTTAAATAATACATTTTTTGATTTTGTTGTTAATAATCCTAAAGGAATTTCATATCAAAGTGGTGTTTTAAATGTTATTCCTCATTCCTTTTGGAATTCAGAACATCATGGAAAGGAATAATAAATTAGGCGTTAAATAATTTTAATTTACCAGAAATGCATTTGCCTGGTTATAATTATTGAGGTCCTTTTACAAAATTAGATGAAAGCTTAGAAACAGGTGATAAAGGAATCAATAAACTTAATACAGCTTGTATGCATCACGATATAGCTTAAAGATATTATAAAAATTTAGAATCAAGACAGGAAGCTTCTAAAATTTTACAAAAGAAGCTAAAGAAATTATGTTAAATAAAGAAACACCAATTAGTGAAAAAATTGCTTCTGCGTTTGTTTCTGGAAATATGTTTACTAAAAGAAACAAATGCTTTTTAATTTCTTTTTAATTTTTTAATACATTTTTATTTTATATAAATGGAAGCTCTTCCTGAGATTAATAACTCTATTACGTTTAAAGATAAGAAAATATGTTTTATTTTAGAATAAAATAATATTCCATGGTTTAAAGCGGTAGATGTTTTAAAAATTCTAAAGTATAAAAACTAACACAATGTTAAAAACTTATTTTTGAAGGGGAAATAAAAAATAATATTCTCAAATCGCAACCAAAAAATAAATAAAAATTACAAATATGAACCCAAAAACAATTTTTATTAATCAACGAGGTTGACTTACTCTTTCCATTAAATAAAAAGGTATAGCTAAATGTAAAATTTAATGTGTTTATATAATTACTACAAAAAGTTACAAAGCAAAAAATATTTATAAAATTGGTCCTACTTCTAATGATTTAAAGGATTAAAGTTTACCGCCAGCGCGCTCTCTTGCAATACGCTGTCTAAACTGTTAAAGATGGAACAATATCATGTAGTAAAGAATTGTGTAGAATAAAAAGACTTAAAAAAAACTCCACAGTAGCATATATCTATCTATAACAGAGAAATATTAATAAATATTTTTACCATTTAATTCACAAGCAACATTCAATGACAAAGTTTTTCACCTTGCACTCATTGAAATTGAAAAGCAAGTGCAGACAGGCATTATCAGGAAAAAGTATAAAAAGCATGGGCCTACCAATACCAGATAACATTGTAGATTCAACCATCAACAATGACTACATCAGGAAAACTTCATATAATATATTAGAATTGCACACCACAGCAACGCTTATTAAATATAAAATAAAATAAAAACTTAAAAAAATTTTTTTAGTAAAAAATTATAGCGTCTACATTTTTAGACCCTGGATATCATATAAAAATTTAAGCATTTCTTTCTTCATGGAATTCACAAATTCTATCTAATAAATAATTTTCTGTAATACTTTTATTCAAAAATAATTTCCATAAGCTGTTATATCTAAAGTTTCTTTCATTCTTTGATATAAATTTATAGAATTTGGCTCATATTCGAAATGTAAAATTTCTTCACAATTTGTATGTCTATCTTGAAATGTATATAATTGTTTATTAACATTTCTCGTTGTGCTATAATAACATAATAATCATAATAAAATTTTTCTTAAAATAATTTTGATAGTAAAAAACTTGGTCTTCATTGTGGATTTTGAGTTTAAGGAACAATATTTGGTCTCATGCTATTAATTTAATTATTTATTTGATTAATTACATCTCTTACATCTCTGACAGTATCTCATAAATTATTTATGCGACTTTAATTTTTCCAACTTCTTTTAAATTATTATTTTCTATTTCTAAATTTATTATTGTATTCTTAAATTTATATATTCCAGTTTTTCTAATTGTTGGAACAACTTCATGAGTAATCCATTTTTTAAATTCTTTTGCTACTGGTAATTTTGATTTCTTAATTAAAGTGTTTAAGCCATATTCATTTATAAAAATTGCATTCCTTTCATTAACTTTTGATCCCTTCTGGGAAAGGGGATTTTAATTTTTCATAAATATTTTTATCAACATTATCAACATTTTTTTAATAGCTTGATCTGTTTCTTATATTGTAAAATATTACAAATATCTTTAGCTTTAAACCATGGATTATTATTATTATCATCTAAAACAAACAGAGCTCCCTTATTTTGATAGAGAATCAGATCCAGAATCAACTTCATTTATTACAAAACAATTTTACTAAGAAATTTAAAAATATATTATTTATTACAATTTTCTAAATCATTAGCTACATCTTTAATATTATTAACAATTTCATTAGATGTATTACATTTTATACCAAATAAAGATACACTGTTTTTTCCAGCTTTAATTATTCAATTAGTAAATTGAATGTATTCATAAAATGCATCATTCTTAAAAAAAATATAATAAACCATTTGTATATCTAAAACCAGATTGTAAGTTGTTTGGCAATTGTGGAAAATCATAATTTATTAATCCTGGTGGTTTTCTTTGAAACTGACATTTATGTAAATGAACATAATATACTTAAAATAATTTGATGATGGATCAAATTTCATAAATAAATCAATATTAGAGGGCACGAAAAACAGTGCCCTTTCAAAAATTCAACTTTTTAAAATGTGTAATCAATCAAAATTAATAAATAAATCAATATTTGGGAAGTTGCTAAACAGTGCCCTTTCAAAAATTCAACTTTTTAATATTTAAAACACATTAATTTGATTTTTTTTCGTAATATCCTGAAAATGTAAAAACAATAAAAATGAATGTAATAAAATCTCTAAATATTATTTATTATAATTCTAGCCTGTATAAGCATATTGGGTGAAAATTTTTCATTTATATTAAAATTTCTTATATATATAAATGGAACAAGTAACAGACAAATTATATTATCTTAGTATTGGTTATGAAGTTAATTCTGCCTAATGTTTTGTTCAAGAAAATGTAGTTTTCTTCAATATTATTATATCTGTTAATAGTAGTGTTATGTCATCAAAGATTAGGGAAGACTTTAAATTTGACTTGTTTGATTTGGATTCACTTTATGGATTTAAAATTTTAAATCCATTTTCAGACCTTTATGAATGTGAATTTGAATTGAAACATGAAAGTAGTCAATTGACTTTTAAATTTATTAAAATATGGATTTTAATTTTAAATTAGACCCGACAAATTATTGGGTCTTATAATTTGTTCTTGTTTTATTTTATCATAATTTTAAATTTTATTACATCCATATGGTATATTATCTATTTTATTTTGTAATGCAATTCTTTTATTACAGTGTGATCGTAATGCAATTTTATTTACTTCATCTGTATATTTTATGTATCCTGCTTTGTATTAAATTCATTATTCTTTATTCAATTTTATTATTGAATAAACAATTTTAATAATCATAAAATTTAATTTAATTATTAGTCACACAATTTTTTGCACCTTTTTATTTTTTTCCTTCTTCATTATCAATTTTATATGCATACATATAAAACCAACACATTCTTTCATTATTTTTCCATTAAATTCTACTTTCATTTGGCCTATAACTTTTTTGTGTATCTGTGGTATATTATATATTTTATCTTTTGTTGGATAATCACTGGTGACAAATTCATCTATCATTGTTTTTATATCAGAATAAAAATCTTAAGAATCAGTATCTTAATAGCATAATTATTTCTTATTATATTTTGATTTCATTATATTATAGTGAAAATCATACATTAATTCTATTGATAAATTTATAATAACCTACAAACATGTCTGGGTTTAAAAAAAAATTAATTTTATTCTTATGAATATATACTAGAATTTCATTACATATTGTTCTTCCTTTAAAATTAGTTTTAGCAATTAATTTTGACACCTTCTACATTTGATTTTATACGAAAATCTAATATATTTTTCTAATGTTTTACCAAAAAATGGATTATTCATTAATTTATGGAAATCTTTATCAAAATCATATGTTGCCTTTGTTCTCATTTGTGTATTCAAATCAATATATTTCTTAACCAATTGGATTGATTAAACTTTAGAATTCTATGAATTTTTTTTAAATTAAGTCGTTAGATAAACGTTGTTTTACATTTCTATAATGTAAAACATTAAAATTTTTAAAGTTTGATGTTGTTGATTATCTTGATTGACTTGTCCCTGGTATTATACCTACTATTTTCACAACAAAATGGTAAATATTTATGCAAATTATGTAATTGTTGAAGATATTCTTAATTAATTTCTAATATATAACCATGTTGAGAATCATCTTTCATATTCAATATATATATATATATATATATATATATATATATATTTATTTATTTATTTATTTATTTATTTATTTATTGTCCAAAATTGTAAATCAAATTATGAATATTTAATCCATTTATAACAACAATGTGGTAAATATTGTGACATGGTCCAACCATATAAATTATTTGAATCTTAAGTACATTAAATAATTAGTTTCTTTATTTTCATCATAATCATCCACATATTTATTATTTGCTTTAACACATTGCTTACAACATTGTGAAATTCCACCTCTAATACCTTTTTCAGTCATTAATACCATGTCATGATCATGTAATAAATCTAATGGTTGTTTATTAATTTTTAACATTGCATCCCAACAATAATCCTGGTGCTGTAAAATATTAAGCTGGATCTAAATTATATGTTTTTAAACACTTATATTGAAAGTTTTCAAATATATCCCCTAATAATAATACATCTCTTTTCAAATGTAAATTGTAATATTCTTCAAGATTTTTTATATTGAATTTATTCCATACTTGTTTTGCGTGTTCATAATCTTCATTGCTTGAATAACATTAATTTAATTTATTATAGAACTTTTTTTTGGTGGCAATTCAATTCCTTAAAAATGTTTCCTATTATCAATATAATCATATGGATATACACCTTTTTTATAACTAAATCAACTGAGAAATATTTATGTATGTTTCATTTGGTTTTTAGTTAAAATCTATGATAATTTATCGAGGCTACTGGTCATGAATTTAAAAGAATCAATAAATCTAATTTTTAAATTATTTGTTTGTTTTCCAAATTATATATATTTCCCTTCATTATTTGCGATCACATCTTATTTTATCATCATATCCTAACTCTTTAATAAATAAGTGTGCATCATAATCAGCAAAATTATTAAAAATAAATGGTACAAAATTGGGTAGCTCAATTGTAGATTGCAATTATTACCAAGATGATTAATGAATTTACCTGTTAGGTGATCATCATGATGTACCTTGTGATTATTATTTGAATATTCACATTCATATACTGTAAATTACCTCGAATTATAATAAATAGTTGTTTCTTCTTTAGTTAATGGTTTCATCAGTCTATTTGCAAATTCATTTCTTCAATCTCTTCTGTTTCTTTTTTCATAAATTCTATAAATTTTTTATGGGCATTTGGGCCTCTATAAACGACTGGAATTTTATAATCTTGATAACTACAAACAATATAATAACAGAATCCAGATGCTTCGTGCAATGATTATTTCATTGGAAATGATTAATCATTTAACATTAATTCTATATTATTTATTTTTTGATTATATAGATTAGATCTTTATTTTAATATTGTGTTATATAAATTATTATTGGTATCATCTTCTTTTAAAACTGGGTATTGTGTGATAAATTTAAATTTCTTTATTTCTCTATGATTTGGCTTTGTTGTTTATATCTTTTTCAATAGTGACTCCAAATCTGCATAAATTGTAAACAATATTCTTGTTGTTTGTTTATAATTTTTTAATATAATTTGTTTGCATTTTTTTGCTAATTAAATCTTTATTGCTTTGTGTCTACAATAATCTTCTGTATGTTTATCTAATACTAAAAAATGTTTAAAACACATATCGCAAGGAAAATTTTTACTTTTATTATTATAATATTGTGATAAAAATTTTCTTGATAAATTTTTTAGCCAACAATAATGAGTTTTATTTTGATGTGTACATTATAATAAATTACTATTTGTGATTCTTAATCGATATGTATAATTTTTATCATCAAAAGAATAAAACTTTATAGAAAAATGAACCTTCTTCTCGAATTTAGTTATATATTATCAATTTTCATTGGAATTTCTAAATTTTCTAAACCTTTATTGATTTCTAAACCAATATATTTATATTTAGAAACTCTGCGAGCACTACCTGTTACTGGATATAAAGCTGATTTTATGAAATAAAGAAAACATTTTTTAATGATTATTTTTTACATTAATACATGCTTTTTTTTTAAATTTTATATGGTAATTTTAAGTATAATCTATCTCTTAATGGATTATATTTATTAATAAATAGCTGCAAACCAATAATATTAGTTAATGTCCAACCAGATGCTCTTTTTTGAAACCCAGAAATTTGTGTTAGTAATTCTGTTTTTGCATTTTTGTTTATAATTTTTCTTTCTTTTGGTATAGTATAGTTAACTTATTAAAATGAAAACTCTTGTGTTTGATTATTAGTTGGTAAGTGATAATGAGCAATGATTTTAATATTGGCCTTAAGTCCCTCGTGCTCTTTAATTGCATGATTTATTAATTTAAACACCTTAGATTTTAATGAACTAATAAAATTATTGGCCTCTTATAAACTAATATTATTTTATATATTACGTGCCTGTAGTCTATTATTAAAGGTTTTTTTAAATTATATTAGTTTTGTTATTTTTCTATTTCTAGAATTATCATATTTATTATTAGAAAATGGAAATATAGTCTTTAGAAATTTTCATCTTGTTTATATTTTTCATGAATACTGGCATTACCGCAAGGTAAATAATTAATATTTTTATGACTGTTTTTTTTTCCCTTTGTAGCATTAATGAGAGCTTTCTTCTTTAACTTGTGTGTATTATTATTATTTAAAGATTTAGCTGTTGTATACAATTCTTTAATTTTCAACTCAATAAGGTTATTTTTTTTCATTTTATTTTCTTTTATCTCACTCCTCTTCTATATTGCAACTTTCATCTCACTTACTTTATTATAATGTGTGTTTATGGCTTTAATTAGACCATCCTTCTTTAACTTGTGTACATTTTTAATATTTAAATTTTTAGGCATATCTTTTAGCTTTCTCACTTTCATTTCACTCAGTTGTGGTACATCTATTTTTTATCTATATATTTTTTAATAGTAAGTTTTAATAAGAAAATTAATTTAAAATTTTTGAAAAAAATTATTTATTTTTGAGTAATAGTTGTAATAATTTCATCGCTAATTTTATCTGATTCATTTGGTATTATAATATTTTCTTCATTTTGCTTTTTCTTATGATATATCTTTCTCATATACTCGTTCATACATATTCTACAGATATGTTTCTCCTGTTTGTGGATGTGGAGTAAATAAATTTATATCTTTAGTTTCTTGACAGTGTTTACATGTTTTTGTTGTATATTCGTTATGCGTGTTAGAATGTGATTTTGTTTGTTTATGTTTTTCAAGATAAGATTTACAAACATATTTTTGTCACATTCATCACAAAGAATTTCTAACTTTTTTTGTGTACTTGTTGATTGAAACATTTTTTAGAAGTATTACTATGCTTATCTTTTAATTTTTTATGTCAGTGAAAAGAATTTATAAATTTTTTTACCACACTGTTTACACTTTTTCATTATGATGTTTTCCATTTATATGANGAAACATTTTTTAGAAGTATTACTATGCTTATCTTTTAATTTTTTATGTCAGTGAAAAGAATTTATAAATTTTTTTTACCACACTGTTTACACTTTTTCATTATGATGTTTTCCATTTATATAAACTGATTTAATGCTCAGGAAGTTTAACAACTAAATTGAGTTTATAAAACTATGTGAGATGGAAGTAAATAAAAATATAAAACAATCCAATTTTCAAATTATAGATACAAATTTTGGTAAAAAAAATTCTTGTGTTTTAGATCATAGTTTTGAACTTATTTTGCCTGATAGATATGTTAAAATTATTAAAAATAAAGACTTAAAAATGATATTACCTTTGTTATAAAGGTTTAAAGGAAATAAAAAATGGACAATCAATGCATGAAATTGAATTTTCGTTAGCGTAATGATAGTTTATTTTTTATTCATTATAGAATTTCATAAAATCTGTAGAAAAACACGGAAGACAAATAATAAACTGGAGTGGAGTATAACAGATGTATTTGGATATAACACGACATCACTACAACCGACCGACATGCTGTGAGAGCGCCATCATGAACTAGACTGAACAACTGCATGGCCTCGGACAATAGCCGCGACTCTCCGTATAGCCAGGATTAACCTTAAATATAGCAGAGGCTATTATTCAACACTCCCCCTTAATCCAGGCATACATACATCAACACTCCCCCTTAAACCAGGGATACATACATACTTAACCATAAGTACAAATGAAAAGACAATGCAAAGAGAAGAAAAAACTTAACACATATTAATGCCCTTAACACAAAAAATTATGCTTAACAGGAGGTAGGGCTTTAGTTAGAATATCCGCAATCATTCTATCAAAAGGCAGATATTCAACATTCAAATGATTTGCGTCAACATTCTCTCTAATATAATGGTATTTCACATCAATATGTCTCGTCCTGTTGTGAGACATGGGGTTATACACTAGCTTCTGAGCACTTTGGTTGTCATTGTATAACAAAACAGGCTTGTCAACACTTTCACTGCACCGCACAGCTTCACCATATGAAGGTGGCTCACTGACACATAAATAAGAAACATGATCAGGATATATCTTCGGTTTGCGCTGTCGCTCTGGATACCTTCGTTGAAAGTTGTCCTGGAGTCCTCTCTCAGCATTCTCCGGCGTATGAACAACCTCTGCGTTGCCATCCTCAATGCTGTCCAAGGAGTTCCCCACTCTGCTGTCAGCTGGGGGAAGGTCCTCAAATCCATGGAAGTCCGAGGACTCAGATGAGGGCAAGGACTCATCATCCACTATAACACCCTCCACTGGTAGTACAGGAGGCTTCTCAATGTTGTGTGTTTTATCATCAGCAGATGCTGGGCCCCTTGATCCGCCCTTTGGAATGTCAGATTCCATAAACTCTACATCTGTAGCAATAGTTACCCTTCCAGGTCTTCTCGGGTCATAGAGACGATAACCCTTTGTTCCCTCTGGATAGCCAACCAAGATGTACTCCTGAGCTCTGGCCTCCCATTTTCTTCTGTTATGCTTGGGAGTAGGTGCGTAAGTCTTTGACCCAAAGGTTCTGAGGTGTGTCAGGTCAACTCTTGACCCAGTCCAAGCCTCTTCGGGAGTTGCTCCAACAACCGCTGCAGTCGGTGATCTATTTTTCAAGTAGATTGCCGTCATGACTGCTTCGCCCCAGAATTTCTTTTGAAGTCCGGAATCCAAGAGCATGCAACGTGCCTTCTCGACCACAGTGCGATTCATCCGCTCCGAGACTCCCCCCTGTTCTGGTGTGTAAGGCACGGTTTTTTGGTGCTCAATCCCCGACCTTCTTAAAGTGTTCTCGAACTGATGAGATGTATATTCAGTGCCATTGTCAGTACGGATCTTCTTTATTTTTAGACCAGTCTGGTTCTCGACAAACGTTTTAAACTCACAAAACTTGTCCAAGGTTTCACTTTTTGCTTTGAGTAAGTAACCAAACGTCTTTCTGCTGAAATCATCAGTAAACATGAGTAAATACCGGGCACCACTCATTGTTGGTTCACTCATGGGCCCACATACGTCTGTGTGTATAAGTTCCAACTTTTCTGCGGCCCTCTTTCCTTTGTTCTTTTTCCTTGTTGCGGGTTTGTGCGTCTGTTTCCCCTGCAAACAAATTTCACATTTCTTGAAATCGCTTTCTGGAAACACTATACCACCAGACATTTCTTTCAGCTTTTTGAGTCCATTTAAGTTTAAATGTCCCAACTGTCTGTGCCAGGTGTCTTGATCAGTTGTGAAACAAGCAGTTTCCTTCTTTATTGGTTTTGCTTCCATCACATAAGTACCAAATTTACGAGGTGCAACAATGTGTGGAGAACCACTCACCTTTACTTCTTCCTCTCTGAAGATCTTGCAGCAGTTCTTTTCGAAGACAATGACGAAACCCTTTCCAGTCATCCTGCTAACAGAAAGCAAATTTGCTGCAAGTCCGGGTACTCTGAGTGCGTCGGTGATTACGTACTTGCCCGTTGGCATATTTACCCACACATCTCCCTTGCCAATACTTTCAATGGTTGTCTCATTAGCTAAATTTACCTTAGTCTTGAAGGTAGCGTCAAAGTTTACGAGATGATCGTCAAACTTTGTCATATGAGAGCTGGCCCCTGAGTCAATGACCCACTTGTAAGCATTGTTATCACTGTTTCGCTGATTTAAACTGTTCACTGCGATTTAAACTGGGACAGTTGAACTTAAAATGTCCCTCCTTTTTGCAATTGAATCAAATCACCGATTTCTTCTTACTCTCAGGTTTCTTCGTTCCTGAAGATGACGGTGTTGTCTTGAACTTCATGAGTAACGCTGAATCTTGAGTTGAATCCCTTTCCTTAAGTCTCAACTTGACTGTACATAATCTTTCAGTCAGGTTTCTCACTGTTCGCTGTTCTTTCGGCATTGACAAATTCGAAATATTGAGAAGGAAGTGTATTTGAAATACGATTTATGAACAAGGCTTCTGGAAGCCTTACTTTGTCTTCCTTCCACGTTTCATCACAGAGTTCCATCCACAATTTCTCGAGACGAGCATTATGCTTTGCCACACTGTCAAAGTCCATTGATTTTATACTGAAAAAATCATTAAACAATCTGTCTTGCCGCTGTTCAGTTCGCTGTTTGTAGATACTCAGGAGCTTGGTCCACATCTCCTTGCTAGTACTACACATATTAACGAGTTGTCTCACTGCAGATGTCATATTATTGACGATGACTTGCTGAGCTCCAAATTCTATTCTGTCTAGAATTTGCTTCTTGGTCGTATAATCCAAATACTCCTTTGCTGTTGACTGCGTGTTCGGTTCTTTGGGATATTGCAGTTTCCCTTCTAGCGCATCCATAAGACCACTACTTCTGAGCAATATAATAATTTGGAATTTCCAATCGCTCCAGTTGGCTTGGCCTTCCAACTTGTCTATATTTGTTCGGGAGTGAGCTTCCATATTTGTCGCGGACGATAATTAAAACGAACGGACGGAAGACACGCGGCCGTTAACGAGACAGGTTAGGATTGCAGTCACGAAAAGAAAACATGCACGCTGTTCACTGTAAATACTTCATTCACTCGCAGTTAGGTGCCTGGGCCCATAACCTGTAGATAAAACACGGAAGACAAATAATAAACTGGAGTGGAGTATAACAGATGTATTTGGATATAACATGACATCACTACAACCGACAGACATGCTGTGAGAACGCCATCATGAACTAGACTGAACAACTGCATGGCCTCGGACAATAGCCGCGTCTCTCCGTATAGCCAGGATTAACCTTAAATATAGCAGAGGCTAATATTTTTCTTCTTTAATTGGTATATTCAATAACCCCTTAATATTTTTTATAAATAATTTTAGACCTGTCTACCAGAGAGGTCTAACTAAAAGATTTCATTATATTGTTTAGTCCCTACTGGATAAAACAGTATGAAAACTGTGCATGCTGTAATTGTGGACTACAGTATGAAATTGTTGAGCACATAGTATAATAAATCCATAAATTTACAGTAACATAACATTATGAAAATACTATAGAAATGGTATCTGATGAGTAAAACCAGTATTATAATTATAAGATATAGTATGGTATATTAGTATGGTAACCAGAATAAACAATGTAAGTATGAACTGTATGCAGACAATAATGAAGCAGTACAAAAAGAGTATGGCAGTTGTTCAAGGATTCTATGGAAGCTGTACACAGATGGTATGGAAACAGTAGAAAGCTAGCATAGAACATGTATTATGACCGTATTAAAACAGTTCAAGGATGGCTATAACAATGTACCAGGAGAGGATGGGAGCAGTAAGAAGACGTAATTGAAAGTATACCAAGACAGCATGGGAACAGTACGACGTCACATGGTACACTGCAAAGATGTTGCATGAAATATACTCTAGGACAATATTTAGCTGTAGCAGCATAAAATCAATATAGATGTATGATTATGGCAAAAACAAGTCTGAAATTAATAAGAGCTTACACAATTTCAGATAAAAATTTTGTTCCTCTGCAATATACTCACTATTGTAACAATTCAAATAAATTTCAGGCTCAGCATTTTGGTTAAAGTTTATTTTACACAAGTTTATGAGACCCAAAAAATCTTGGATATATGCATCACTTGCCACCCAGCCGATTTTCTTCAGTTTCCTTTTTTTATAGGTTCATCAACACATAGATATTTTTTGTATGTGTAACGTTAGTTATACCTATAGTTACATGTTATTTATCATCACATCAGTCCTGTAAAATATTATTTATGTTTAAAACAAACTACCATGTGAACCACTATAACATAGCAGTCACATTATGTAAAATACATTTGAGCCTTTGAGGCACAATTTACACATAACATAAATTTATATGAATGCCTGAAATATCATGATCCCATTACTTGCTTGATGGTATGGAAAAAACTACACGCAAAATCACATCTTGGTGCTTGAAAGTATGTCCCCTTCTATGAGGCAACAGAGTATAGTGACTGAGTGAAAAGATTTGGGTGGCTCTTAACATTGAGGTCTTGAGAGCCGATGAGGGTGAAGCAAGGTGAGTATGGAGCACCTCCAGAATGAAAGGGCAGGGGAAACGGGAGATCCCCGAGAAAATCCGTCGACCAGGGGCACCGTCTGGCACGATTCCCACATGCGAAAATCCAGAGTGACCCGTCCGAGGATTGAACCCAGTTTGCCTTGGTGGAAGGCGAGCAGGCCAAGTGCTCAGCCACCGCGTCCCCGCAAAAGAGTATAGATTTATTTACCCCTAAGTCAATTGCAGAATTATGTAAGGGAATGGTGGAGCTAGATAATATTTCGCATACCACAGATTTGTATGCAGAAGTTTGCTAAAAAAAATGGTACATAAAAGTTGTCCACGGGAAGTGCTAAAGAAAATTTTTTTAAGAACACAAGCAAATCTGATCTTCAAAATATTAAAAGGTTGTTAGTTTTAAATGTAGAAAGGAAGGACATTTTGCTTTCCAATGTAATTCTAATATTGGGTAAGTGCTAAAGAAAATTTTTTTAAGAACACAAGCAAATCTGATCTTCAAAATATTAAAAGGTTGTTAGTTTTAAATGTAGAAAGGAAGGACATTTTGCTTTCCAATGTAATTCTAATATTGGGTAAGTGCTAAAGAAAATTTTTTTAAGAACACAAGCAAATCTGATCTTCAAAATATTAAAAGGTTGTTAGTTTTAAATGTAGAAAGGAAGGACATTTTGCTTTCCAATGTAATTCTAATATTGGGGCTAGTATAAAGTATTTTAACTGTGGCAAGGTAGAGAATTTACAAAAAAACTGTTAATCAAAGGGAAACTGAAATGGAAATGGTAAAAATGGGAAGGGAGAAAAAGGGGTTGTCTGAAAAATTATAAGTTAAGGGGAATTCAGAAATTGTGGCAGTAATTGGGAGAAATAAAAGGGAACTGTGGTCATTTAACTATCGAGTAGATAACTGAAGAAAATATTGTTCAGGCAATGGTAGATATACAGGAACAAAAAATTATTTTATTTGTCAAGATTTTGCTGGTAGGTAAATAAATTCTGAGAGTAAAAGAACAAGTTAAAGGTCAATAAAGGGTTTAGCTTGGTGAGTGCCAATAAGCAAAGTGGTAATGTTAAGGTTAAGGTGGGACTCCATTTCAAATTTGGAAGGTAATGTAAATGTATGCCTAAAAATATCCACTTGCTGTTTTATTTTGTAATTTTGTCATTGTTATTAATTTTGGTAGGATTTTATCCTAGCTACATATTAGGTCTCACAAATACATTTAGATAATTTTTTAAATATTATATTTATGCTGTTATTCATACTCTTTATGTATAGAACATATTTTGTTAATGATACATGTGCAGACTTGCTTCATGCAAGCAGCTACAGTTCTGTCATCTTCACCATCTCTTTGATCTAAAGAAAAATGATATAAATTGCATATTTTTTTAATAATTGTGAAAGGCTAAAAAGCAATAGTGGAAAACAACAAATTGGGATACCAAATTTCTGTTGTGTTTGAGGACAATTTTACCAAATTTTGAGCAAAGAAATTTATCCCAGGAAGAAATTTGTACTCCTGTAAATTTAAAAATTATAAGTGAAAGTCCAACACTGCTATTTTTTAATGAGCAACCATGTAGCCCCTAAGACATCTGTATTCACATTACTATAATAAAATTATATAATAGTATGCTGTATTAAAATGTAAAGTGTAATTTAATAATTTTAGAAAGGGTGAATTTACTCATTGTAATATTTTCTGCCTATAAGAGCATGAAATTGAACAACTAATATCTGCATCAATCAGCAGACAGCTACATAGTGTAACACAAAATTATGTACACAGGTCAAGAAGAAAGCAAAACTAACAATACTATTTATAACTAATTATTTTTGGGTCAACTTTTATGTGGTGAGAAGTAACAGTAGGCTCACATTCAGGAGTCCTGAGTTTGATTCTCACTGCAATAACCCTGATTCCAGGCAAATGCTGGGATAGTTTCCTAATACAGTTCATGCTCATTTCCTCACCTATTCCCATTTAGTCAAAAGCCACTTGGTATGTCTATGCTGGCCCTGCTGTCGACTTGACTTTAAAGCCCTGCTTACCCTATCCAAGTAGTTTGTATAATTTAATTAATGAAGTATTATATTTACCTAAAGAGAGTCAAAGTTCAATTATAGAATAACCCCAACTTTTACAGGCCTACCACTAGAGAAGAAAAATTTTCCCATATTTACTTTATGTTTAAATGTTGGGCAAAATTATTCTTTATAATTTTTCAGTTGTAAATTATTTTAAAAATACTTTTTTTTTGCAATTGAATGACATGGGAACCAATGATGAAACTTGTAGTGCAATATATAAAAACTCTGTTGATAGAGTTAAGTCGTTGGTACCTTATTCCAACATACACATGACCAAAAATTATTTGACAGTGTCAAATTACCCATCTTAGGACCACCAAATATCTTTCTTTTACACCATTGTAGAACAGCTCTTTTGTAAATAATTTTAATGTCTCAGCAAAATGAATTACCCAAAGATCAAGGTTAGCATGAAAGGAATTCATTTCAGTACTTGATGAAACATTAGATTTGTTATATATTTATGTGCACAATCATTAAATTTTTTTAAAAAACAAGAAAATTGAAAATTTCCCTGTGTTTTTACTACAGATGTATGTCATCTTACAAGAAGAAATAGCAGATTGAATCAGCTAAGTATGGTAGAATGTTTATGGTGGGTCACATACAGATAGCACTGTTGTTGGTGAAACCTACAATATTGATTGCATGCATAAAGTGCAGCTGAAATGAATAAGTAATTTTTTGGTCCTTACATGTAATTAAAACTGCAATAGTTTCCAACCAAAATTTTATATGGTGCCTAAAATTACGTTCCCAAATAAAAAAAAATTAGGAATATGCACTGATTACATGTGTTGATAACTCTATATTTATAACAAAGCACTTTTTTACTTTGGTTTTTTCATTCATGTAAATGCTTTTTAATATTATTATATACTGGTACAGGTGTGAACTATGCATAAATTATGAATATACTCATTGCAAAATGTGACAATTATAATGCCTATTTACAAGTATTTTTAATGCACAGTTCTATGTTGAATGACCATTTTGGGTTTTACTTTTGTATCAAAAATCACCTGTCTATGTTCATATGAATAAAGTACATATTCAACAATTAGCATGAAGTATTAATGGTAAATAAATATTTATCCAAAAGTGCCTTACTAGTGATTATGTCTACTTTCATAGGCATCAACATTCTTTTGGGCTCTGCTTCTTTCTTGGCTCTGCATGGCTATTGAGAAACAGAGGCACCTCTGAGGATTCCAATTCCTAACAGCACAACTGCCAAATTTGAAAACTGAGAATCTCCTGCTAAACCAGCCTTCACTATGTTGGCTTGTAGACAGAATGGAAATATTTTCTGATAAGTTAATCATTTCTAAAATTATAAAAAGTACTGAGTACAAATATACTGGATTACATTACCAAATTAACTACTGTTACAGTAATCAATCACAATTATATTTTCTATTACATAGCAAAATTTTGTTGAAAATTTGATGTACAAACACATTATGAAATATAGTTGAATATATCCTTACAGGGGAGAGGGGAAGCAGAAGGAAAGGGTGGAGGAGGGATACAGAAAGAGAGAGAAAGAGGAAGAAGGGGGTGGGCTTGAGAGGTGCAATCACCCAGCGCTGGGACGTGAGAAGTGAAGAGGGGAAGGGAAGGAGAAATAGGGGCAGAAGGGAAGTAAGGCGGGGTTGGACAGAGGGTGGAGTGGAAAAGAAGGGGGAAAGAAGGGGAAAGGATGCCATGATGGTGCCTTTGTCAACTACTATCATTAAATTTTAAAATTCCTCTCAACTGCAAAACTAAAAATACTTCAACTGTACTAATTCTCCTACGGCAAAAATCTATCCTTACGGGGGCTTTCCACCACCAGACTGATTAGAGAGCATCCCGAAGCTCTTAATCCTGTTAGACTTGGTAGAGCAACAAAATTCAACTGAATAATCATTATCTCCTTGGGCATAGAAAAACAACACATGCGTAACCTAAAACAGGTATGCTACATCGGATCATATGGGACAACAGATAGGCACCTAACCCAGATGCGAGTTCAAATAAATAAATCCATGAATAAATAATTTAGCACACCTAAATTAGATCAGTTAAACATAAGAGAGACAGCAAAGGTTTACTACACCTATTAAATATAAAAACGTATCTTTGTTATAAGGACAATTTATTTTAACATTTCCTTTATGAAAGCAATTAACATACTTCTTGCTTCACATCATTACAAATGAGAACAAATAGCAGAATTCAACTAACGGAACATTCTGCTGAGACCTCACTGAATAAGAATGAGCCTTTACTCAATTTTAAAGATGCTACTACTTCTTACATTACTCCGGCCTTTTAATCTTATTCAACTTAAGCAAATTATCTGCACTGGGAAAAAGTCTTAAAGTTTCCAGTATCAATTTGCCTGCTCATCATTGGCTTCATCAATAATTTAAAATTTACTATTGGCTCATACTGGCCTAGCAAAACTTACAACTTTATACCAAATCCTTCAAATATCAGACTTAACAATACTGAATACTTAATTTAAATTACTGCACCTCTAGTTAATCATGGTAATTTATCATGTTGAAAACCTAATGTTGTTGAGTCCCCACGAACCAAAATGCCTAACTTCGTTAAGTCATACTTACCATGTGCAGCCTACATGCTGAAGTTATTGCAGGCTCCTCCGGCTTTTCGCTGCTACTTCATCGCCAACTCACCAACCAGCATTTGCAGACTCTTCACGCAGAACTCCACTCACTGACGCAGACTCCAAATGCTGACTGACTCATGCCAACACCCAACGCCGACTGCTCCACACTGCGTTGCGTCCTCCCAGGAACCACGCTCTGCTCGTCCCTGTTTCTAGACTAGCATCAACATTCTCACGCTTACGCCAGCCTCCACCTCACACCGTGGAAGTCCAGCTTTCCTACTCCTCACCCCTCGGAGTGCCCTAGTCTCATGCACAGTCGTCCGCCTTGTATGCTGTTCTCAGCGCATTGCACATCACACCAACACATCAGCATCCGCTTCATCAGTTTTCACATCCAGTCGGTCAAGAACCACGTGCGCATATCTGCCATCCTGGTTGCTCAGACAGAAGTCTGGGTAGCATAACCCACTACCATGCTGTGCGCTCACCAGAGCCCAGCCGACCAAATACTATTCTTCAGCCATAAGGCTATATCTGAGTGAGCCATTACTATTTTGGATAAATCTAAAATTAAAATTGAAAAACCAATATACCATTAAAAATTAAGAGCCAAAGAGTTAGAGCAAATGGAAAAACTAATAATCACCAAATGACTCAAAAATAAAATAAAACAACCATCGGCCTATTCATTACCTTCATCTTAATTAAAAAGGTTAACAAACACAATAACATGACAACAAAATGAGAAATTTGCAGTAAAATGCAGATCTGAAGAAAAAAACCCTAACTTTAAAACAAACTTCAAAAATGTACTTTGTAACATTTTTCACCTCGTGGGCAATTTGTGACCCCACAAATTAACTTTACAAAAAAAAAACATTGTTATCTAAAATCAAATCCATACACACAAAAAGTAAAAATTATTCTTGAACAAGGGGTCAATAAATTATCTAACCTCAAATGTGGAAGAAAAATTTAACCTAACCTGAAAAATTCTGAATGAACATGAAAAGGCCTCAAAATCTAAAGGATGTACTGTCTCAGCAAAACAAAACCACATACTCAAAATCTTTACAAAATTATAAACTTTGTTTTCTTTTTTTATAATTTACCGGTCACGTCTGTTGGTCTTGCCCATTAATCTTTTCAGTTGGTTGGTCTTGATGGTTGGTATGGCCAGTTGATTATATAGGTTAATTGGCTTTATCAGTTGATAAGGCCATTAGTATGGTCAGCCGTTATGGCCAATTTGTATGTTTGGTTAGCTGATATTTTCATTTGGTATGGTCAGTGTGTATAGTTGGTTGGCATGGATGGTTGGTTTTGTCAGGCAGTATGGTCGCCGTAGTTGGTTGGTCTTGATGATCAGTTTGACTGGTCGGTTGATATTGTTGGTCTTGCCCATATGTCTTGTTGGTTGGTCAGTTGGTCTGGTCGACTGATACGGTCAGTTATGTTGGTTGGTGTTGCCCATTGGTCTTGTCAGTTGGTCAATATTGTCAGTTGGTCTTTTCCATTGGTCTTTTTGGTATGTTTGGTCTAGTCAGCTGGTCTTGATGGTAGTTTGGCTGGTCGGCTCGTCTGATCAGTTCATCTGGTAGGTCAGCCTGGGTGGTTGGTTTGGTCAGTTCAGTCAATAGGTGTTGTTGCTTAGTTTGGCTATGTTTTTTGTTGGATTATCTGTAAGTTTTTATGTTGTTATGGTTTGTAATATGTGTGCTATTTTCCCATGGCAACTTTGGTAAATGAATTTAAAACATATTTTGTTGGGTGTGGGAATCAGACCAGCTTGGTGTTAGAGATGGGGACTGCCAGACCAATCAACTGAGTAAAAGGCAACGCTTTCTTAATTTAATTTCAGGTCCATCTGTTTTGGTGGTTAGGGTCTGTATGAGCTCGACTGTGAAGCTCATTTAGCATTAAAGGAAATGCACACAAGGAGGCGCCTTGATTGGTTTGAGGCTTGTTGGAAATATGTCTGAGTTTGGGTGCTGAGGCATGATTGAGGCCTTGTCAGTCATTCATTCAGTGTAAATGTATAAGCCAGAACATTTCCTCACTTTCATTTGGTTGCCAGACATTGGTCATGTGTGTGCATTTCACCACGCCAACAATTATGCCAGTGTCATGCCTGGTCTTTATATCATCAAATTCTGCTAATGGAATGCTGGTAAACTTATAAATGTACATGGAAAGTGGCAATGATACTTACACAAAGCTCTGGAGATTTTTGTAATTTTCCAGATCATATCAACCAAGGTAGCTGCTGTTAATGGTCTGATGCGAGCCTGGAAATGTGCTGTCTTTCACATGTGCCTGACAACAGTTTTCCTGCCAGCTATGAAGACATTGCGTATTTTTTTAGCATGAATTAACATCCTCATAATCAACTGCATGGAACAGACTTTGCTCTCTTTGGTATTTTGTGGGGACCGATTTAGTTGCAACCCTTCATAAGTGTGATTGCAAGTGACTACGTATGGTAGCCTGGTTATTGGTGATGATGCACATAAGTAGTGTGGTTGGCAAATGTTAACACGGTACTTTTCCATGCATGTACATGTGTTTGGAATGGCTACCCAACACTATGTAGTTGTGGCTCTGTGAAAATGCTAACACTCTATTTCAGCTAACATGTTCACCATGTCTAGAGAACTCGATCTCAGTGGTGGTTAGAAATTTCTTTGCTGATATGATATTAGTAATTTATATATATTTTTGTTATTTTTAGTCAATAGTAGCTAGAGATTTCACTGTTGATAGAGTAGTCGCATGGAAATTCAGCTGTTAAAAAAAAAAAAAAAAAGTACACATTTAAAAATTAAAAAAAAATTAATTTTACTTTTAAGTGAATTTTTTATTTCCTTCTGCTACCCGAGCAAGTTCTGAATGCCGGGTGTGAATGTAATGCCTAATCTTCTATTGGATTTTGTTCTCTCTCACGTAATTGCTTTTTTCAAGACTTATACTAATAGACACACAATCAAAGTTTCTATCATGGTTAATGTACCCTGGGTTATCGTAGCACCAGAATCTCAAAGCCTCTGTGTTGTATTGTGCATTAAAACTGCTCTTTCTTGCACTTGTAGAGTCTTCCTGCATAAATTTGATGAGTTGATGAAAGGGAGGGCAGGCACACTATTTTTGCAGGTCAATAATTGGCACACTGTTCAGACATGAGCTGCGCAAAATCACTTCTTCATATCTTCTGAATTTTACCCGTTTCCCAATACAGGCAGTGCATTTTGAATGTCTGTAGGCAGTACATCTGTTGGGAATTGCAGTCTAGGCACTGCCACAGATAGGGAGGAAAGAATGTTTAAACTTTGATTGCTTTGTCATTGCCACTGTAGGATATGGAAATTTGCTTGGAAATTAATGCGTCTTGTGAGAGTAATTCCTGGAAATTGCAAAAAATTTAAATCCACTCTCAAGGTCTTTTTGGCATACATGAATGCAGTGTATAAAATGGTTAGTTTATAGTGCTATTCACAAATATGTCCAGCAGCTCATCCGAGTCTTCACACATCTTATAGCAGAGCACCATTGGGTCTCTGGTGAACCATTTATGGCCTCTCTCACCTGTTAAGGTTAAATACTCTCTCTAGACAAGGATACCCTTTTCTGTTAATAACACGCAAAGCCAAACAGATTAAAGAAGAGAGAAGGTGTGTTCAGACGTTGATCCATGATTTCATTAGGTGCATTCATGAACACAGTTTTAAAAACATCCAGAGGAAGTAACAATTCCTTCTCCCTCAAAGATTGATTTTATTAATGTAATTCAAACCAAAGTGTGGCCAGGTTATACATAATCATTAAAAAAAAAACTTATTTGTTGATGAGTCCTTTTTATTTCAGGTTCATGGTATTGCAAAGAGGTAAGTTACACAATATATATTTGTTTACGAATTAAATAATAGCATGTAATAAATAATGAATACATTATTCAAGAATATCAGCAGTCTTTTTTTAATTTAATTACTTTGCCATTAACTGAAATAAAAAAAAAATTGAAAATATCTTTCCATAAAATTTTTTTTGTAGCTTTATTAAATTTTTTGATAGGATACCTGGGATACAAAGTAATAAACAAAAACGTGTTAATAACTGATAAAATAAATTTTGTGAGTTGATTTTGATAATGTTATCTGGTTTAAATATGGTTTTCAAGACTTCACATTGGTTCAGAAATGTATGCAATCATTGAACAAAAAAAATCTTTCAACTATTTGTGTTATTTAAAAAAATCATATTTATGTTTTTTTGAAATTCCAGGTGAACTGGGCACAAAATAGTTAGCATGGTTTTCTCTGCTACACATAGGCAGGTGCAATTTGCAGTGCCTGTGCTTGCCAACCGCCTCAAGCAGATACATACAATATTTTTACCCGCAGTGTTTTTTGAAGAACTGTAGAAATTAGTAACTCTGAGCATAACAGTTTTTTCAAGAATTTCAAGAGGTTTATCAAACACATTCCAATATTTGCTTGAAGATAAAAACTTACATGGTTACAATGAATGATCCACATATATAATTTGATATATAATACATTTGATAGTATTGTTACAAGATGCTGAGGGGCGTATCTGAGTTTGTGAGAGATGGAGGTCTTAGTAAATATAAAATAACTACATTTGATTTAAAATTTATTCACACAGCTATTATTTACTGCATTAAATTACCTATCTCCACTATGACTCTTTTAATTTCTCAGTGAGCGCGATATTTAATGTCTATTTGAACTCTAATTAATTACCTTCTTAATGTCTCTGTTTGGTTATAGTCAATTAACTCATACTCATCATTCATTTGTAATGTTTTTCACTCACGCATACAGTCCACCAGTCCAGCCTGCCAGTCAAACTATTTGCTGCGACAATGCTTGCAGTTGCAGATTTTTCCTCCCACTGGTCACTTTTCTCACAGCTCATTTCTCTTCTCGCTCATAGTCCTTCGCTTGATGCTCCAGCCACTCATTCACTCATAAACGCCCGGCCCGGGGGCCTGATGCACTTTTATATTAGTCACCCTGACCATCAGGAAGGTGTAACGCATCCCGAGTCACTCTGAGAGAAACGAGATCAGTAATCCAGATCCTTTCTTCAGATAAACACAAAAATTCTATCCGTCGAAGGTCAGGAGCATTGAGCCACCAAAGGGTTATCACGGCAGAATGCCTTCCTAACTCAAAACGCTGATAGGATTATTGCTCACTAGTCATTCAAAACATTCCATTGACCTGCCGCCTTGCTATCATATCTCTACTCTGTGTTCCTCTTCCACCCGCTCGCATGGGGTGGGCCCAGACCAGCGACACGTAGCAGTATTGAACAAACCAAAATTATACTTTGTTCACTAAGATAACTTTTTTTTATTAATTTTCACCAAATTGACAATAACTACAAAAATATATTAAATTTGTCATACAATAAAGTTCCATTGCAACTGTCACTAGTCCAGTGCCCTTGATGTAAACAGAATAAATGTCATGTATAATTTTTTATAAATTGCTTGCTGATATATGATATGACTTCATATTAAAATGTAATTGTACAATTATTTAAAGTATATAATTTTTCACAATTTAAATTTATAAATGCTGTAATCAAATAGAATGTTTGTGTACAACTGCCATGTTATTACATAAATAAGGATGCCAAAATAATAGGAGTCAGGACTGGCCAGCTCCATAAATACTATTTTGGTAAACAAAGGAAATTTAACATGTAATAAAGAGCAAAAAATAATATAAAGTGTATTTAAAATGGCACAGTGGTGAGGTCTGTTGTAACAGGGGCTGGCATCCGTGGTTTTATGAAATCCTTAGTGACTGTCTCCTCGGTCGACGAAGTGCCAAACTTTGAAGTGGAAATGATGCGCTGTTCACTAGCTATGGGTGATCAGAAGCTTGATGACGTTTGTGTTGGGGTTGTGGTGGCTGCTGTTGTTCATTGGTGTTCTTTACACCAGCCATGTGAATGTGGAATATCTGGAACACTGGTGCAGCCCTTTAAGCACTCCTTACAGGGAAGGCAGTCATAAATATCTTAATCTTGCTGCAAATAGGCCAGTTAAATGCTTGTACATGAACTGAACTTCGTGGCACACATACATTAGTAGAAACTCTTTGGGATGTTATAAAAACTTACCTTCCTTATTGAGGGCTTAGAGTGAGCGGAGTTTCCCATACATGATGATTACATATATTATTTTGTACCCATTGGAACAGTACATAAGCATCTGCTGCTTAGTGATGCTACTGATTCAAAACTACTAGATTAGAAATTATTTGTATAGTTGAGTGAGTGAGTGAAGAGATTTGGGCAGCTCTTAACAGTGAGGTCTTGAGAGCCAATTGTATAGTTGAGAGCAGGCTACTTGCATAGCAGAAGGTGGCGGGGGAAGCAGGCTGATGACTGGGTCTAGCAGCTTTTTATATGTTGGCATGTGCATGCAGTGGATGGTATTTGAGGGGTCTTGGCACTGTTTGGTGGGGGTGAAGCGAAGGCAACTGATTGGTGGAGGAAGCCGACTTAAAGCTAGGGTGTGAGGGAGAAGGAGGTTAGCGTAGATGTCTGGTTTAAAAATGGGCAACATGGGTGCACTCTGGTGGTAGATCTTGAAAACTTGAGTTAACAGTGTGCACTTTTGGGCAATGCTAACACAAGCATATGTGAGAAAATGGGCAGTAGTGTGGGTACAGGAGAGGGGGTGTTTGGGTTGGCCAGGTGTGATATAATGCCAATGATGTATTTGTGGGATTGGAGCGAAGGCAACTGATTAGTTGAGCTATCGTTAGTGAATGGAGGATTGGGGGGCTTCAAACTATAGTGAGTAATTGATGAAAGGGAACCAACAAATTGGCAGACTAAATAACAAATGATTAATTGCAGTGGAACAGTCGAATGCTGGTTGCCGTACCGGGAGGGGCTGGGTGTGTGTACTCTGCCATCTTTACAAGAATTGAACCTCAGAACGGAGCGCATGTGACAAACACTACATGTAAGTCTTTAAGAAATAATTTTGAAAAATTTTTAAATTTAGTTTATATATTAAAATTTATAATTTTATTTATTTTTAATTTTGGTATTTTTAAATTTTTTTAGATTTTTAGAAATTTCTTAGGATTTTTTCAATCTTTTTATAATTTGTTGCATTCAAGGTCACTTCTAGGTTGAAAGTCAAACATGGGTACCATGGAGTGACATCATTCAATATGGCGATTGGGTCAATAATGTAAACAAATTTGGTAGCTTTCCCATTTTATCCTCAGGGCTTGACTCACGTATCAAGGAGTCTTGAATCCACCTTAGTGCTTTGTGGACTGTTTTTGGCTCACACATCAAGGAGTCTTTGTTTCACCTTACTGATTAGTCGATTGTGCAGAAAATAAAAATATGTAAATCATTTAAACCAAAAACTTTATAATTTTTTGGAAATTTTGTGAGGAAAAAGTGTGATTTTGCATTTAAAAAATTGATTTCTTAAATTATTTTGGGTTAAAATGGAAATTTTTAGCATTTGAGATGTCACTAGATGGCAGTTGAGCATGACCTTAATGTCAGTCTGCTGTGATGTCATCCAATGTGGCGGATGAGTCTGGAATCCAACACCCGATGACCTTTTCCCCATTCACTCATTGTTGTACCTACTGTTACACAAAAAGTCAAATTAAGTGTTTGAACAAAATTGATTATTTGCAACATAAGTATTTGTATTGTTTGTAATAATAACCATGAAGGTTTTCAGAGGTTTGTTGGGAAATTTGGTGCTAGTTGCCTGTTACAGAAGATTAGGAGAGACAAGCAGGCCCAGTTTAAGGTAAAATAGTCCCATGTGCAAAACATTCTGTAGATTCTTTCCACCCAGAAAGGAATGAGGAGAGGGGTGGGGAATATATCTAAGCTCAACGAAGTGTCAATGGGACATATTGTTATTTTTTGATTGTGATTAAATCTATTGTTACTTATCAATTATATTTTTATCTTGAGTGTTCAATATTCCAAGTTTTTCTGTGATGTCATACCCAATGCCAACAATCGTTATGACCATCATTTCATAAAGATATTTTCTAGAGCTGTTAAAACACGTACATATAGTGGAAACAGTGTGCAAAATTGGCAACATGTTAACACAGTTTTTGCTTCACATCGGTTATGCAGCCAAAAAAATTTGCTGATATATATACAATGTTATTTATATGATGCAAAACATGTACATTGATTGCACAATGACTCTTTCTTCTGTGTATATATAATTATTAACACATTAGTCTAAAATCCTCCGTAAAATGATCTACCAGCTTGTGCATTTGTATTTAAACTTTTTCAATATGAAAACCAAGAAATGTTTCTAGAGTACTGAGTATTACATACAATGCATTTGTGTTTTTTCTTAAAAAAACACATTGTTTAGGTAATAGATCATAAATTACATTTAAGAACATTATATACCAAATTATTTGCAATAAAAAATAACCAAAACCATTTATTACAGCCATGTAATTAATTTGGATTATTGCATTTCCATGGATAGGTATTAAAAATTAACATATGTTTTAAAATGTGAAAGTTTTATAATGCAGAAATTGGTAATAAAATAGGACCAAAAATTGTTTTATCGACAGGGTTTTGAACTTACAAAATTCTTCCACCTGTTTTTCACCATACACATAAAGCCACTCACCTAACCTATATACAGCAATAACTGCAACAATATGGGTTATTCAATTTGTATTACCTCTGTGTAGTATTTTATTTATAATTTATTTCTTGTTTAAAATGCATTCTAATTATTTATTGTGTTTGAGTTTAATTTGCTGCTGATACATCTATCTCCAAATACATAATTTTCTCTAGCAAAATTATTTGTAGGTTTTAATTGATACTCCAATGTCTGTCTTTCAATAAATACACTTAGGCAGTGTTGCCATGATTGTAATAATAAAATTCTATTATGTGAACTTTAGTTTTTACTATAATTTTGAATTGAATAATATAAAAAACTTGCAGCCAAATGATTTTATGTTTCTACAAATTATTTCTTATTTTCACACAGCTCACTGTAGTTATAAATAATTCATTTATTTCCAAAATGTAAACACAGTTATAGCAGTAATTTTTGTTCCATGTTGCCATTTTGAAGTCACGTGGAAGGGAGTGACTGAAGAGAAGGAAAGTAATGGAAAAAGCCAAAGATGCCTAAGAAACTATTGTTCTGTAATGATTCCATGCTTAAAATATGCTTGTTTGTCATTCAATAATTTCTGTTATTATGTACACATTCAAAAGAACATGACGTTGACATGCCTTGATAGATGTAACAATAACCATAGAATAAGCTCCCAGATCCTGGAAGAATGAACAAAAGGAAGCAGTTGAAAACAAATTTTAAGACTATTAAAATAATAGAGGATGGAAAACCATAATACATGAAATGTGTTATTTAAATACATGTTGTATCTCCCTGAGCCCCTCTCTTAGATTGGTGAGAACTCTTCTTTGAGCTGTGCCCTGAAACCATCACTAAAGTAAGTGTGCACATGACAGTGTGGGACTGCATGATCATGGCAGTCAAGTATCATGACTATTGGTTACAGTGTTCCAAGTAATAAATGTAATGTATTTAAATAAAGTGAACAATAATGTTCACACTGCTAGATAGTGTGATTAATATATACTTATTAAAAGTATTTTGGCATTTGTTTTGCCACTTTGTATTTCTATTTTCTACAGACAGATGACTATTACAGCCAACAGTCTGTGATGCAGAACAAGCAACCAGATTAGGATCATGATGTCATATTTACGTATTCTTCATCCCTCTGAGCACTTGTAATATTTTGTTCAGTAAAGGATATCATAGCTAAATGATGATGGGGCTATGGTGTACTGGTTAGATCACTCGCCTCCCACCTAGGCAAACCGGGTTTGATTCCTGGCAAGGTCGCTCCTGGATTTTTGCATGTGGGAAACTTGCCAGACGATGCTGCTGGTTGACAGGTTTTCTCAGGGATGTCCAATTTCTCCCACCCTTTAATTCCAGCGCTACTCTATACTCACCTCACTTCACCCTCATCGGCTCTCAAGACCTCGCTGTTAAGAGCCGCTCAAATCCCTTCCCTCAATCATAGCTATATGATACTTCTAGAACAGAAATCGACATAACTAATTTTTGGGAGACCTTTTTATAGTTTGATATTCTAAGAGATTATCCATGCACATGCTGCCAAAAGGGACCATTCATGGTGCCTCCCTCCCTGCATCATGTTCTGGATGTAACAGCTATAATCATTGCAGTCATAGAGTCACTTGCATTGGAAACATCTTTGTAATTTTTAATGAGTACACTTCCAGGACTATATGCAGCAAAGTGTTTGTTTCTCGGTGTAATTTGTATGATCCACAGCATGCTCAAGTATAAGTGGTGCCATGTGGATGTTAAAAACCTTTAAAAGCCCAACAGTGTCTGGGAGACATTATTTTGTTTGTTATTTTGCCCCATGTTATGGTTTTATGGTGTGAAAGGGGGCCGGAACAGCACTGAGATACATTAGTGCATAGAACACTAAACACTATGTGGTCAGATCTCAGAAACCAGCATCGGTTTGGCCACTTGGGCCACACATACAATGACTGTGTAACTACTTTTGCTATCATTTGTTATCTTCTAAAATTAACTGGCACCCAGGGTACCGTTTTCAACATAATATATGCACCTTTCTCATGACAGAGATGTTGTGCAGTGGAGACAAAATCCACCAATGGCAATCTCAATTTCCTTTGTTTTATCACAGCATGTGTAAATGAACCAGAGAAACTAATGGTGCATGTTACACTTACCAGCACTGTCAGTTGTGCTAATTTTTGGTCTTGTCCTGCTGTGGTGACAACTGGTGTAGCGTCATCACTGCTCAAATAGTAGAGCTAGCATCAATCAGTTGATGTGAGCTGCATCCTCTTCCTTAGTGCCATTTCATCCTTCTGCCATCTTCACAGTGGTATGTTCCCTCCATTGGGGTATGCCATTCACCGAACAGCAAGCAATGACTCACTGACTCCGCAGCCAGCACTGTAGTGTGGGAACGTACCTCACTTGCCTGCCTTCCACCCTTGGGGGGTCAAGAAACTGTCCCCCCTTCATGTACCCATAATTAAACTTTTGGGGGTATACATTTTGGGTCAGCCAATACCATTAAACATCTTCCCTAGCCTAGAAACCACTGGGCAAATAAGGCCACACTGGGGCCGCAATAGTTCCCTGAAACTACATACCTCTCGTGTGTACCCTTTATCCTATATATACAGCCATTGTGTGCCAAAATTAGTGAAGTGAGTGTGAGTGCAGTGTTTTTAGTATTTTTGCCTAACTTTCAAAAGAGTAAATCATATAATTCCAAAAGGGAGACATTTAAACTCATTATTTCTGGGCTATTCGGGCATGTATACCCAAGCTCTCTTCTCCAACTTGGATTCATCCGATGATGAAGGTACAAACATGCTAAACTGGAAATACAGTTCTATTTTATTTTTTGTTTGTGTAAGTTAAATAAGTTTTAATTGTATTTGTTTAGTAATTCTACAAAAAATTGGGAAAGATAGCCTCTCACACAATAAATATTAAGTAAATAAATGTATTCAGTGCCAACTTACATATTTATCAAGGGTGAAATTGTTACGTATGTTTATTTTGAAGTGCTATGCGTGATCATGTTTTGAATTTTTAGTGTTCTGTGATTTTGTTTGACTTTAAAGTTATATCAGTGGCGGTGCGTGAGGCTGTGCTCTCGTGCTCTAGCGCTGACCAAATATTCACACATTTTGCAGAATATTTTATTTAATCAGAGTGTTAAATGTGAAGTATTATTGACTCAAAACTTATACTATTTTCCTTTAACAATGTAATATTACTTGGTTAGAGCTAAATTTTGTTGCCAGAAATAATTATTTCCCAATTTTTAGCCTTGCGTATACCGCCTCAGTGCTCTAATATGGCTGAGCATGGCTACCGCTCCTCCAGCCAGTTCCTCGTGCTGGCCAGAGCTGCAGAGAAACACTGGAATATCGCCCTTATCTGTGCCTTCTCTGTGCTCACACATCCTCTGTATGTGGGCAGGAATGCTTGACGGTTTAGTGCACCGACTAATGCAGCCAATAATTATTCAAACTAAACTTGTTATCAATCAAAAATTATCCACTCAAATAATTTGAAAATTTCAATGGCAAATCACTGATGTTTTCTAACCATGATGCAACCATAATCTTTTTCTTTGCTCAAAATATTTTCAATGTAAAAAAATGTGGTAAAACTGTGGTCTGTTAATAATTTTCTGGACGTAGACAAGGAAAAAAAGTAGTAAGCAAGAGACTTTTTTGTGTTGAGAAATATATAGGTGATATGCGTATTGAATGAAGAACACCAAAATGTATTTATATGCACCTCTTACACCATTACAACTTGTGATTTCCTTGTTACAGTGTATAGAACTTCGAAAATATTTCAGCAGTATAGAAGTGTGGCGGTTACAAACTTTCTGCTTTCAGTTATCTTCATTACTCTTTTTAATCTTGTAACTGCAAACAGTTAAAATATTATTGCTAACTATCAGGTAATTGATGTTTATCCTGTAGCACACATTATTATTAAATGCAAGAACCACTAGTAAGACAGAGTAAATATATTTCATTGCTGTAGTTTACAAGTTACATTTGATTTCAAATTACACTTACCTCCCACAATTAAATTCACAATTCACAGTTTAGAAAGTTTGGGGAAGTCATAGATTGTTATAATGGTTATTTTACAAACATTCATACAATGCATATATTTATTCCTCATTAATCACTACATAGTATAAAAGGAAGTCTGTCTGTATGACTGCTATAATCTCGAGAACCACTGAACAGATTTGGATGTGGTTTTTAATATTATGATCTGCATTTATCGAGGAAGGTTTGTGTGTATTAAAAATTGCCATAGCACTTATAGAAGTTGAGCATTAATGGTATTAGTGAATCAAGTTGGGAAAAATGTTTGCCGCCAGCGCACTCTTATGGAATACGCTGCCTAATCCTTTAGAGATATAACCAAATCATGTAGAAAAGTATTGTGTAAAACTAAATTATCTACAAAAAGTCAGTGGTAGCATATATCTATCTTTAATAGATAAGTAGTAAGAAGCATTTTTACAATTTAAATTACGCAGTAAAAGCAAACGTGAAATTCACAGTCTTTCTGCCAAATCACTGACCTGTTGAGTCTTTGGAATAATTATTGAGAATGTATGTCTGAAAATATGTTACTTCGACTATGGAGGGCATCAGGATTAGAAGATTTAAATTATAACCAGAACGTATTTGACAAAGCATTAATTGAAGTAAACAAAATAGTAGAATCTCTAGCAGGCAAATCCATCACAGATTTTGGTCTTTCTTTGCCAGTTAATGCTAATTCAGACCTTAACATTGAGGGAGACATCATATGATCAATCTCGGCTTTTACCAACCCTCAGACAGAAAGAACCAAGTCTGATCCCTGATCAGAGAGCCGTTTATGATACCCTGCTCTTATCCATAACAAACAAAGAAGGCAAGATGTTTTTCCTCAATGCTCTGGGCAGCACAGGTAAAACTTTGTTAATTAATTTGCTTCTCACTAAAGTTAGATCTAGCGGTAATGTTGCCCTTGCCGTAGCATCATCTGCCATCACAGCCACTCTTTTAGAAGGAGAAAGAGTGGCACATGCGACATTTAAACTTCCCTTGAGCGTTTGTGATGATTGTACAAGTGTATGACACATTTCAAAACAAAGTAACACGTCTAAACTAAAACAGAACTCTTTGTTGATAGCTTTGGATGAGACTACTATGTCGCATAAAACTTCCGTCGAAGCTCTGGATAGAATCATGCGTGACTTAAGAAATACAAATACACCTATGGGTGGTTGCACAGTTTTATTCTCAGGAGATTTTCGTCAAATATTGCCGGTGGTGGCAACATAACAAAACTAGCACTCAAAACAAACATGAGAGTACTTACGTCTTCACAATATAACAGCATGTTTGCTGACATGCTACTGAAAGTCAGAAATGGAGAGCTTCCATTGGATTGTGGAAAAATTTCTCTCAATAGTGATATAGGGGTTTTAGTCACCGACCACCAACAACTGATATATAACGTATACCCTTAAATACACGACCTTTCAAATAAGACACTATTGTGGTTCAAAGAAAGAGCGATATTATCGCCTACTAATGAACAAGCCGAAAAAATTAATGAATTAGTACTCGCAAAATGCAATGCACAAACACAAGTCTATTACTCAGTAGATGCAATACTCGACAATGAAAAAGCTGTGCACTATCCCACAGAATTTCTTAATTCATTGAATCCTTCTGGCATGCCACCACACAAACTGATTTTAAAAGTTGGAGCTCCCATAATTTTATTGCAAAATATAAATCCACCAAAATTATGCAACGGGAATCAATTACAAGTAAAAAGTTTAAAAAGTTACCTCATTGGAGATACTATTCTAACTGGCTGCGGTACTGGAGAAACTGTTTTAATATCTAGAATACCAATGACCCCCTCGGATTGGATTTTCCTTTTAATTTTAAAAGAGTCCTATTTCCAATAAGAGTTTGTTTTGGTATGACTATAAATAAGGCACAGGATCAAACACTTAATGGGGCTGGAGTGAATTTGAGTGGAGCATGTTTTTCACACGGACAACTATATAGCCCTTTTGCGTGTCACGTCAAACAGAAATCTTTTTGTGCTGGCAGTCAGGGGCAAAACAATTAATATTGTATACAAAGAAATTTTCTAAACCACTATCATATAATATTGTTGTATTAGAGATGTGTGAATGTGGATAAAGCAAAGGAGGTAGGTATCTCAGGATTGTGGTAAATGGAGGTCTATAATCTCTGCCTACCCCTCTGGGAGACAGGTGTGATGTGTATGTATGTATGTTATATATGATAGTAGTTTACTAATTTACTATCATATAATATTATAATTGCCTTTTCCCAATTTATTTATTAGTATATCGCTGTAAAAACTAAATTATACCCGAGGGAAGCCAGGCCAGGTTGCTAGTTCTTGCATATAAAATATAGATAACAGAACTATTTTCTAGATTTTGAGGTTTTAATCCATTACTGGTTATAATAAAAATGTTATCCATTTGCATTTAGAAATTGGGGAACTTAAACCAATTTATAAAATAATAAGTGATGAAATAAGTCCACGTACTACGGTTTTGCATCTATCCATGACTTTGACCCATTCACACCCGGCATCCACAATTGTTTACATAACACACAGTGAAGTTATTTTTGTCTGGCACTGTACACAGCACAGCTCAGTGCCCAAGGATCGTCCATGTGCATAAATTATTTGTAAACAGTGTAGTGTGCTACTAGTCTTGGTAATAGTAGTTCATGTTGCTATAGCCAAACACAAAGTCTATAGTTCATTAGTTGTGACAACTAAACAAGTGTTGTGTAGACTACAAAAATCATAAAATATATTTTTTTTTATTTGTAACACCTGAAATTGGGAATTTATGTGGATCCTTGAAAGTTCCCATTTCTGTTACATAAACATGAGGTGTAAGGGAGGGGGGAGGGGGGGGGAGAAAAAAACATTTCTTAAATTTTTTATACAACCCCAACAAATTCAGTAGATATTGATATTGCTACCATTCAGACTTAAGTTCATAAATCTCAAACCCAAGCTATATCTTATGTTCTGGAATGAATTAGTTGAGCTGTTTTTCAGTATTTAATTATCAGTACAGTGTTTGTAGTTTTATATTTACTTTTAAGTTACATGACTATTTGTATTTGTAAAAACATTTATTGAAAAGTACCTCATATAAAATGTTAAACCGTAGAGTTTATAAACCCTAAAAGATAAGTTTGTTTAATATGTAAAGAATATCATATACAAATACAAAGAATTACATAAATGCCTACAAACAAATTATTCATTGATCACTGCTGCTAGGTGTCTCAAGAAAGCACTGAAGAGTAATTGTCAATGTTACACAAATGTATTTTTTTATAGCGCTTAGAAGGCTACTGTTGTTAATAATAATGCTTGAATTCTGGTTTGCATTTAAAATTCACTTATTTCTATTGCATATCAAATAATAAACTTTGATTATCCTGTATACTCTTACTTCTTTGGAAGAGAAACAGTTTAAACACATTTGTTTTAATCATAATAATTAGCAGTGTATAATTTGCAAACAGAACATCACAAAGTAGTATTTTTTAATAGCTTATGCGCAAATATTTAACTTTGTTTAGATAATTATTAACACTTTCATTAATATATACTCAAAAAACATCTAAACATCATAATCACATGTAAAAAATGGCGTATGGATGTTGTTAAAATACAAGAATATTGTGATCTTCAACTTTATAGCAAAGGCCCACCAAATTCTGTGTAAAGTATAGAGGCTCGACTTTTCTGCATTTTGAATTGACATTAGATAAACAAATTTTGTCCTGAATTTGTGTTGAAACAAAACATAAACTTTCATCGCCACCCTGACAAAGTGACACAATTTTTTCAGGAACAGAAGCATATAAGAAAAATTTAGCGAACCATTTTTGAAAAAGGGATAATTTGTAAATTGCAAGTATTAAAAATTTTAAACTGATTATTATTATTATTATTATTATTATTATTTGAGAGCATGTGCTGTGGTTAATTGATTTAAAATGTGTGGCATGAGTTCTGATCATTTTCATTTTCACTACATCTTCCATGTGTAAACAAGTTTTGAAATTAATAGAAGTGTATATGAAAGTTGCTCTTATCAGTGCTGACATATACATACTGTCCCAAATACATTTTCCAGCTTCTCATTAACAAGTACATTTTTTGAATAATACTGGGCATTATCTGTCTGACTACCCTGTCAGTTTTTTCATCTTATCTCAATGACACAAGAGATCAATTTTAATGTGGTATGGGCAAAAATGTGTTGCATGGTAGTTTTTTTTAGAAGAATAACATTGAATAGCAGTAAATTTGCAAAATGAAACCAGTTATGAGATCAGACATTCATTAAAAAAATATGGTTTTGGTAAAGGTAAAACTAGCGGACATACTGTAAAGTTTATGACATCAATTTGTGGTAGATAAGTGTAGTTTTACTAAGAAGGCAGCTGTATATGCCCCCCTCCCCCACAAATTCTATCAATTGGCTGTGCACATAACATGTGCGTCTTCCTGCTTATGTCCGGAAAACACTGATGGTGATTGAAATTGCACAGGTGTTCTGTTTTTATTGCAGTGGAATGACTGATGAAAGTCCCTCACCCAGGTCCCTGTTTTCTATATTATACTGTGTAATCTGTGTGACTTTGGTTTTTGGCTAAGCTGGCGTTGCCCCTCTGGGAACACACTGGTTGCAGTCATAGATACCCTCATGGTGTGTTTGTCATTCCCTCATGTTAGGCAGCAGAGATGACAGATTTGATTGCACTGGTGGTATGTTGTGATCTGTTTCCCCTTCCCATCCCAGTCCTCAATTACACACTCTACTGCTGATTCTGGTTTTTCCTGTCCATGATCTAGTTCTGTGATACATAAAATTTCTAACATGCATGTGGTACATTAGTATTGTTCTATATTTTGTGTATATTCCATTCATTCATGGCGATGCATTGGCTATGGTAGATCTTGGAGCATGTGCGACACTGTAATATATCTGTCATGAAACTGTCATACCTCACACCTGTGCACTTGGTGTTAAATCACACATTATTAGTTTCTTGCGGTATTCTCCTGCTCAGATCATATTGTTCGGACAATGGCAAGGGTTGGTCTTCCCCTGTGGGGTGGATTTCACTGTTGCCCATGGATGCACATATCATTGGTACAGATGTTTGGCCAGTCCTTGGGATGCACTACTGAACTCCATATTGCAAGTTGTATTATGCAACTGCTGGACATACTTTGCGAGGGCTACTGCCCTCTCCACTTGTGAGATGTTGTGTGAACCACCCAGAGATATTTTCCAGGGCGTTTGCCCTCTCCATTCTTCTATCCCATGCTTGTGGATAGCTGCTCATCTGATTTTACCATGATGTGCATTTGAGTCGACCGCAGTGGTTATACTTGATGATGCATAGCACAGTTAAGCAATATTTAAAATATTATTTCTGCCTCACGGTTGGGCGCCATGTTGTAATGTTCCGCCCGGGAATTCTCGTTAAGCTAATATTTAGAATAATGCAGCCTCACAGGTGGGCGCCATCTTGTAACGTTCGGCACTTGATACTGCAGAATGTTTACGTTGCCACGGCTTGCCCTCGACTAGATCAGAAGGTAGAAACACGAGACTCAGTTAATTGAACGCTAGTTACTTAAGAAAGAAGTTCCAGATAAGTTTGATATATATTTATTTAATGTTCAGCAACACAGTTCACAGATGGAGTTTCAGTATGCAGAGTACGAACCTCTCTTGAGATAAATATAAAAGTACAGACACAGCGCCACAGTAGTTTACAGGTTATTGTCTCAAAACTTGCTTAAAAATAAATATCATATGCGGCTACCTCCCACACCGGCAGAGAAATAAAATAATAAAGTCTAGTGGCCGATGTGGGGGTTATTCGCACACACGACGTGACCTAGACTATCATTGTACTACGACGACTACTGTTCTGACCTGCCCTCACGGGCGACTGCCCCGAAGTACCTTCTTCCGACGACTGACTTGAAAAAGACTGCTGCTAGGGCGACAGACAGACGCCTCTTTTGTGCTGCCTATCACCCCCCTCTCCTGAGATAAGCGCCTGGCATCTGCCAGCAGCGTCATCTAAAACTGCACGTGTCCCGCTCTCAACACGTTATCGACTGCTGCGCCGACAACAGAAACTAACCTCTAGTACAACAAAAACTTGTTGATGTTGCCTGATCTAGATAAACTAACCTCTCGTTTCGTATAACATTTGTTGATGCATTAAACTGCGCCAAAGGAACTAAAACCTGTCGACGTTGCCCGATCCACAGAAACGAACTAATCTAATTAATGCTGACGCATTTCAAAACACTGAAAACAACTGACGTTCCAAACGAAATGGTAACTGTCCTCCTGATAACCTAAAAATGGCAAACATCTGCTCGATAAACAAACTATAGCACACGTGTGCTCGACAAACAAACACGGGAAACTAGCCACCACGGCTTTAAACTTGAACCCGATAAAAATATTACGACGCTTTCCAAAGCTTCATACACACAAAAGAATTTTACACCCGTGTCCCAAAAAATTATGAATATTGCGTCATTACAACATGAATCATAGAAAGAAAGTCCAATTCTAGATAAAGTTGTTTAATGCCATTGTCAGTTTGGACATTACACACACACTATCCCTCATGGTGGAGAACTGAAGTGGATCCATTGCTAAGCCCAGTTGGTAGGTAATGCTAAAACAAAGCGATGTCCCTGCAGATTGCAATGTGTAAAATAATTAGATTAAATCCTACTTAACAGCTGGGGCTGCGGTTTTCTACATGTGGTCAGCAGTTATGTTAAAATTCAGTCATGTAAAGAACTATTGTAGCTGAAATGGAAAACAAAGCGGTGAAGAACCCCACGTGGTCATAGCAGAACTTAACTCAAGAACCATGTGACCAGAGCTGCCATAGTGTCATCAGTTTGCTGAGCTCACCATTCTCAGTTCATACTTAGCATCATGTAAACATAATAGACCCTAAAATTATTAAAAGTAAAGAAACAACACTTTACAAAATTATAAATTATAATTCCCTTCTTTTCCAGGTGGCTCCTTGCTGTTCTTTAATTTACGTGAAATATTAGGGTAGTTGGTTTCTGTGGAATTTTACTTGCACTTGACATGCTTAGTCTGTAGTGGGTTTCGTAACTGTTTGAGTCTATTAAAGCTATGTTTTGGGTGGATTAGTGTTGATTTAATTAATGTTGTGTAAGTAATTTGAGAGTGTCCGTGGTTGACATCATGGGTCAGAGAGTTTGCTACCATGACGGCACGCCTGGCTTGGAGGTTACTACTTTGAAGTCAGATCATTATAAAACACTGATAAATTTAATTAACCCAAACATGTTGCTGCTTTGAGAAAATTCACTTTAATTATCTACAAGAATGATAATCTACTTAATTTGTTTATTACTTGTCATTTGTCTACTCGTGTACAAACACATGTTATGTTAAGCATGGTACCTTATTTCTATTAGTGTGTTAATTTGTTAACCACTAAAATCCAGGTGGCGACAATTTGCAAGCTACTCAGGGATATATTCAAATTATTGATATGTGTCTATTTGATTGAATAGGCCCTTTTACTGAGTTAATTTTGATCATTTGGAAGTTTTTTGTTTTTATTCTGTTTGTTACACATTCTGACTGTGTTCTATTTTTGCTAGATGGCTGTCGGTCAGTCATGTAGAACAATATAGTCACCTTTGCCCTTGCGAGTATGTGCATGATGTGACAGTTGGCCTGGAGTTGTGAGTGGTGAACGAGGGACCCAGTCTTTACATAGTTTCTAAGCTTAGTTTAGTGAACAACTGTTGTTTTGGAATTTTAGCTTCTCTTATTACAGTCTTTTTTCCTTCCAAGTCATCATTAAATGTCCTCAACAACTCGTGTAATGATATCAGATACATTATTACATAATTGAAATTTTTTTTTCTTTATATTTTCATAAATCATTGTTTAAAGTCCAAATTTCAGAGTGAAGAAATTTGGTTTTTTCACCAAGTAATTGACAAACTGATGTAAAAACCGTGAGTGTCATGGAAACTGAGGTAGGAGCAAGCGACGCTCAGTAGGCTTCACCAGAGGTTATCTTTTATGATCAAACCATTGAGGTTTGTCTCAGGCTGGCAGTTGTTAAAATTTTATATGATGGAGACCTTAAATTTTTTCCAAAAATTCATTGGTTGATGCAGTGAGTGGTGACACAGCTTAAGTACTGCCCTGGACAGACAGTAGAGGTGAGGATGATACTTTGGGAAGATCATGTGACATGCATTACATGTGCAGAGGATTGGAGAGCAAGTTGTGCCTAGTTTTAGGTGACTGAGACTGGGGCATTTGAGCAAGTAAATTGAGTTTATAGGCAACAGCTCTTTGGAAGTATGAGACCGGTTAGTTATGGGTTGTGTGACTGATGGTCCATGGTTGCCCTCTGCAATGCTATATTGATGCAAATTTAAGCAGGTTGTTGGTGTGATACATGACATGCACAAAGTTCCAAAGAGTCACCAAACACTTATAAACTACAGTGATAGGTGCAAGTTGATGAAGTGCCCGAAGAAGGCCAACACAGCACTGCTACCCCCTTTATGCCTGGATAGATACTGCTTGTCATGGTGCATACTCCCTTTCACCCGGATGGAGAGCATGTCAAGACAGCAAAATTATATAAAAATTAATGAATGCTATTTAGAAGAATCACAAACATGACAAAATAATGCAGTAAACCCTCTATTTAGAGAATTTCTTTATAACAAAATTTGTGACCGGTCCGCTCAAAACTGTATATAACATACTGTATTATCTACTCTTTATAGTAAATTATTTTTCCTCTTCTGAATGAAACCCCTTTATAACAAAGACTGAAAAGTCTAATTATATTTCATTTCACCTTTTATTGCTCTCCCTTTTTTTTTTTACAAAACTTTATTTTTAACTGTAAAATAAGCATAATTTTTTTTCATATATTTCAGAGAAAAAAAAAGAAAATTTACTAAAGCCATAATGTTATTTTAATTGCTGTAGTAGCTGTTATAATTGTCTTACTTCCTTTGTACTGTTTTTTTTGCCATAAGAGTTTTTATTACTCAAGTGCTCAAAAGAAAATCAATTTAATAGTTTTCTTATAGATAAATACAAAAGAACCAATGCAATAAAATTTCAACAACAATTTTATACAAAGTTGTCAACATAATGAAAAAAAGAAACACATTGTAAATCACCTATTTATAAAGAACCCCTGTATAACAAAAATCAATTCCCTTAAATCTTGTTATACATAGGATTTACAGAAAAACATGGTTCTAATAATTGATACACCCCTTATGGCCTTTAAAAACACTTCAAAATAATATTATAAGTGGCAACACAGATTTTAATAGAACAAATAGAAATTTTTGTAATATATGTTGGTGGCAGTATTTTAGTTTCCACTGCATGAAAACATTCCAAAAGTTTTGTCTTTTATGATATATAATTTACATATTAAAATATTTTATTTGAGTAGAGTTGGTGTTATCACCAAATACAAGTCCATTTCACTTGAGGGAGTGTATGGTTGTCATGTTCAATTGCAAATGAACAAAGGCTAGTTACGTGGCATTATTTATTGTGAGAGTTCACTATTACCACAAACAAACTTTAAATTTTGGGAACTCTGCACTGCCATACTCCACTCTCACTTCACTATTTTCATCGTAGTGCTCCAAAATAGATGGCACTTCGAGTGATACAGTTCATTGCCGCAGTATCTTCAGCATATGCCCTGTTACTAGACTTTATGACATTTTCACAATTTACAATCCTGAAAGTTAACTCTTTGGAGCACAAATGCTGGACAGTCATTTGATGTTGGCGGTGGTCAGCAGGCATGTTCCCATGTCTTGCTGCTGGCTGACTGTCACCATTTGGGTCACAGCACCGTCCCTTAGGGCACGTGCAGGAGTCTGTTCCGGCAGCAGGATGGATGGATGGATGGATGGATGTGAGGAGAGTAGCACAGTATTTGTCTTATGCTCCAACCTTTGGGGGCTGTTTGTCTGCTGCAAGCCAGCAGTTCCTTACCATCTTAGGTGCAGCAGGATGGTGGTGGTCGCAACACTCTCCAAGGCCACAGATTGTACAGGCCTCAGATGTGGTGAAGCAGGGAGTGGACAGAAGCGCAGGTGACACACCTTAGGGGTAGCGGCTCTGGGAGGTTGGATGCATTCCACAAACTGTACAGGGAGTATACTGTATGTGGCAAAGCCTTTCGGACTGACGGAGGGAAGAGGCATTGCTCTCCACAGCAGACCCATTATAGCTGCTGTTCAGTGGTAAATGAGGGTGGCATCAGTGTCATAAGTAATGAGAGGCAAAGAAGGCATTCCTGGCAATCAGTCTGATGTAGCTTGAGGCATCCCCCACATCATCTGAGTGAGCCTCCTATGACTAGATGTGTGCATAGTGGTGCCTCAAGAATATTTTGGTGTTGTGGAATGAGTTGTCATAATGCCACAGGTGGCATATGCTGGTTGTGCAGTAGCATAAATAAGGGTGTCAGTAGCTGCAGGTGATGTATACTTCTGTGCTGACTCCCTCTTCACTGTATCCCTTGTGGGTGCTGAGACAATTGGGCATTTTTGCTGGAAACATGCTGGAGGGTGCTGCTGTCAGATGACTCGCAGCAGTGTTGGAGCTTTCTGTGGTGTATTCACAGGTACATTGTTGTTGGTGGCAGGTGTGTCTTCTAAGATGTCCGGCGTCTCAGTGCTGACATCATCAATGGCAAGTTGCAGGTTGTCACTGTGCACAGATATGCAGCAGCACTTGTGTTACCGAAGTTGACGCGGACAATGGGATGGGCCCCATTCCACTTCAGGGCAAAACCTGTTTTCCCACAGCAAGTAAAAGTTGGGATAAGCAGGAAAAGTCAGGATTTATGTAATTGGTCAGTAAAAGTCAGTAATTTTGTGACTACTATGACTTTAGTCAGATATTTCTTTTGAAAAAAAAATGGTTTTTGTCAGGAAAAACAAGTCCAGTACAGGAAAACCATATTTATCTCATCATATATACATGTTATAAAAGTTGACTCTGACAAGTTTGAAGGTAGATAGTGGAGATGTTGGCTTAGATGAGATTTCTTCTCAAATTATGAATGGAAAAACAACTATGAACAGCTATAGAAGGTTGTTAAACTCTGTCTAATCCTTTTGTATGGCAGTACCTCTGTTAAACATGGATTTTCAATAAATAAATCACTGTTTGTGGAAAACCTACATGGAGTCGCTTAATGTCCAAAGGACAATCTACATTGTAATTAAATACAACAGTGGGATAATTCATATACCTGCTTAAGAGAATTTAGGTTGAATATGTTAAGGAAGATACAGAAAGGAAAATTTGTTGGTTTGGAAAATAGGAAGGAAAATCTATAACCCATAAGGTTATCATGAACAAAATTAAGAATTGCTTAATTTTTGTGCAACAAATCTTTGTAATTAAGTAATCAGTGGAAATGTTTATATAACTACGCACAAAATATTTCACAATATAAGTTAAATGTTATGTTAACGGAAGCTGCATGACTGCACAAAGTGGGAAGGGTACATCACACCACAGGAAAGTGCCACCAGCATACCAACTTTGGTTTAACAATCTTGTGTAATGACATGTTCAGTGAACATTTTTATGTAACTGCACAGAAGATGATGACAATGTGTTTTTAAAATTGATGAAACAATTCTTGGTGAGTTTTTTTGTACAAAGATATTTGTTTCTTATTTTAAAATTTTCTAGTGTAATTTTTGTTGCTTCAGTACAGTTAGTAAGAATATTTTTGTTTTTACTTTTTGGGCAGGGAAAAATAAGAATTTGTGATGATGAAGTTTTCTGTGAGAACCTGGAAACTGACACAGAAATTTTTCTTCTTGGTTGACTGCGTGTGCTCTCGCACATAAACTAGGGGACCAGGGCAGAGACTATGTGGTGGCTGTGTTGTCATAGGAACCAACATTCATATGTAGCATGTCTAATTCCCTCAAGCATCTCTTAGTGCAAACTCGTGATGCTTTTGTTGGTAGGTGCTATCTTCTAAGCTGTTAGCACCACCTACTCATGGGAAAGTAAACTCACAGGAGATGAAAAGCTCACGCCCTTGGAGTACCTTGACCAGCGACTTGCCAGTAACAAGATTCTTATGGTGATGCAACTTGAAATGAGATGCTGGTAGGTGTTTAGCCCAAGATGCATGTTCTTTCCAACACAGGATTTTAAATCTTGATTCTTGTGCTTAGTAGGGTTTGCACGTTGGTGGTACTTTTCTGTGGTGTGTTGTACTACTTTCCACTTTGTGCACAGTTATGCAGCTTCTGTCCCATAAACTATGTCCCATGGTCAGTTAAGAGGGTACCAGGGTACTCCCATTGGAGAAAGAACCCTTTTAGAAGGGGGCCTGGGCAATTTTATGCATACATGCACCCAATATGGTATAAGCCTCAGTCTAGCACAATAACAGGTCAGCTGCCACCACAGTTTCCATTAAGTTTAAAGCAACAATTTTAAAATGTTCTTTATACAGGCATGGAGGTTGTTGTTGAGTCTAGAGTTGCAGATTTTGAAGTAATTACACCATATACACTCACATTCAAATTTCAGTGTTTCATGGGAAATGCCTGACTAGTGACAATTTCTCTTATATTAAGGCATGTCTGTGTAGCACCAGGGTTTCTGGCAGAGTTGCGTGAATGGGTATGTCTCAATATGAAATCATGCATAATGCAGCACACATCACAGAGTATCAGGTTGGGTGGGTATGAGTCTCAAGACAGTTGTCAACTACTGTCCACCACTCTTCTACTCCTTTTGTGAAGTAGGCAGAATGGAGACAACTAACGCCACATTCTGCTGACAAAGATGGTGCTGTCATTATACTTTAACGTTCATACTACAGCACCACCAGTGTATATCAACTGTTGGAAGCACGTGTGAATAATGGGCTATTCTGACATCATGGCAAGTAGGTGTATGATTGCAGGTATAATTTTGTGGCAGGTGGAGCCAGCAGAATAGTGATTAATACCAGTGGCGGCAGCTCTGTGGAGTGTGTCAATGTCAATGCTTAGTCTAGGAAGAGGTTGGTGATGCTGAAGCGGTTGGTGATGCTGACAGGTATGTTGTGCAATGTAAACAGCATAAAAACCCCTCGTGAAGTTCCTGCCACCCCTCTGCTGGCACACACTGCCAATGAGACTGGTTGCAGCTGTTGTGTACAGCATGCACATATGAAATATCTGTTTGGTTGTGTGGTCTCTCATTCTTGCTGCAAAATACACTATTAATGAAACACACTAAAGCATTGAGTGCATACAAATGACACTTGACTAATTTCGTCACACCAGCTTGTGTATGTGCATTTACAGAACTTTCGTAGAAGTTTAGCCAAAAAGAGGGTGTGTGGTGTTTTAATTGTCTTGGCATTTACACACACGTCTCATGTAAACAGGATTAATGGTACCCAAGACACATTTGGGTCTCATACAGTCATGGAAATTGTTTGCCTGCTTGCTGTAGGTGGTGCGCACAAGTATACTTTTGTTTACAACATTATTGAAGTAGGCAATGTCGTTACGCAGATGCTGCATGCATTTTGAGTCTATGCACTGATACTGATCTTGTTGACTAGATGTGAATGGGTGAAGTGATGATCCAGGGCATACACAACGTAAAAATAGTTTGGAGTTTCTTGTTGATTTTACATATGTGCACAAGACTACAGTCATGGAATGGAAGCCACAAAATGTTAATTGTCATCCAGTAAGCAGATGTTTTCGCCAGGGCAAACAAACTATGCAACCCATTGCAGTCCTTCTCTACACAGACATGTGGGAGGGGTTAACTGGCCCTGAGGAGCTGGAAGACATGCCTGCTTCTCTGCTCCCAATCATTAACTACCCTTTCTAGAAGGGTGGTGTAGGATTGGTAGCTATGCATACACACTACACATTACCATGGTGCTTCCCTGTGGGAGGGGTGGTTGGTGGTTTGCTGGGCGGACATAAATTGCCAAGCGGACAAAATGGTGGTGCTGTGTTGCAATCCCCCATGAGCAGGCAGGCACTGGTGATGCGGTGACATCACACCATACTTATAGACACGTTGTTTCACACTGGTGACGACTGGCATAGAAGAAGGATAGAAATGTGATGCAGGTAAAGTTAGTTTTAGGAACTGTGATACAAGAAAGTCAATAAATTTATAGCAATTGATAGAGATCACATTATATAAAATAAAGATGACGAGATAGGGAAATTTTGTTTAAGGTCATCATGTGCCAGGTTTTGTGACAAAAAATTTTACCAGTTAGAGCCCCTTATGATATGTACTGCATTTGCTGAGGTTTAGAGAACAGATTTTTTCTTAGTCTAGGCGAGTGAGACTAGAATATTTGAGCAAGGAAATTCAGGTGAATAGGAAAATTTTCCAGGTTGTGGCTGCCAGCTCCTTAGAAGTATGAGACTTATTGAGTGTGTTAGTTTATGACTGATGGCCCATGGTTGCCCTTTGCAATGCTGGCTCAATAAAAATTCAAGTGAGTTGTTGATGCAGAAGCCAAGATGTAGGCATCTGACGTTATTAATGCTAAATGGAATTGTCCAGACAACTCCATATGACTTTTAATTTATTACAACAAAGCCGGAATAATTAACTTATACAAGCAACAAGTTGGGTATGAGACCCAACATCTCTATGCTACTATGAAATGGCTGAAGTCCTAAATAAATACACATTTATACACAGCCCTGTTGTGCACAACCTATCGCAACAATACCTGTGAAGGAGGCCACAGGCAAGTTTACAAAACAGAATAATCTTAACAGCAAGCCATAATGGAATCTCTAAACATCAATAATAAAATACAGAGAACAACAGAAAATGTGGGTCCAGTAGACATCAGGACATTCCAGACTAAATTCAACAAACAATAAGCAGACTATGTCTCCAGTGCACAGTGGGAGCCAATCAGAAATAATTACAACATACTCACATGGAGGGGCGTGAAGTGTGGACTGGACTGCAAATGAGGAGATTGTTGCAGTTGGCGATTGTCCAGAGGCTTGAACGGCAAAACGGAGACCAGACGAGGAGCCGGTGATGATCTGGGTATAGAGTCTGGAGTGTGAGACATGGGTGAGTCCCTCACTAAGTCATGGTCACTCTACTTTAAAATAACATTTCCTTTCTTCCCTTCTTTCGTTGGCCTCATAGCTTGAACTCCTATAATACTTAATACTTCTGTTACAACTGTTAAATAAATACCTTACTTAACCCTTTTATATTAACTTCTTCACTTGTCTTAATTTTCCTTACTACTGCTATGGATCCCCTTCTTTGTTCTTATTCCAGCATGAGTTATAGCATAACAACATGTATATAGTCATCACATGAAAGTTTTTTTATGCAAAGCTGCAAATGAGCAAAGACACCAACACAGATGCAGCACTAAGGCTCATTATTAGCTTATGCTGCAGTGTAGGAACTGGCCTATGTCAACAAAGAAATTATACTCCCAAGGCAGTACATAGGAGTGGGGGGAGCAATCTGTCCAGGCAGAAAGTTACACATGAGTTTCCAAACATTTACAGAACTATTGTAAACTAAAGTGATTGGTGCAAAAAGATGAAATGCCCAGAGAGGGCCGATGTGAAACTGCTACCTCCTAGATACCCAGATCTAGGCTGTTTGTCATGGCACGTTCTCCCTCCAACCCATGTAAAATCATGCTGATACAGTAGCAAAATAATGTAAAAAGTAATGAATGCTGTTTAGAAGACTATCAAACATGACAAAACAGTAAACACATGTTTCTAATAACTAATATACAGGCCATTTAAAAGCACTTTATAGTAATATTACAAATGGCAATGTAGATTTGAATAGAAAAAATATATATTTTGTTATTATCTGCTGTTATCAGTCATACAATTTCGCAGTTATTAAAATATTCCAAAATACTTTGTTTTTTATGATTTCAAAGTTACACGTGAAAAAGTTTTAGCTGAGTAAAGTTTGTAGTGTTTCAAACATGTAATAGTCCTTGTGCTAGATACTTAATTAGGTGAAAATGGGGGGAATTAGTGATACTTCTAGAAGATTATCATCGGGTCCCATGGGACACAAAATAAGTGATAGTCATCTGGGAGGTGTAGCTACTCAATATGGCGACCATTCAAATGGTGATCAGAGTGCTATATTTAAATCTTAACATTTTGATAACAGTTTGTTCGATTTTCATGTAATTTTTTTCAATTGATAAATACTTGCAACATTTAACATTTCTGTAATGATAATTTTTACATGTCTTTTTTTTTCTCTCAATAATTGATAAACATCCACTTTTATTTGGCAATGTCCTCTCAAATATTTTGGCCTCTAGCTCGAAAATTGCTCAAAATATGACACTTTTGTCCCATAATGAAATACACCTTGTTTTATAAGCTTTCTTACAGTATTATATAAAATCCATTTACAATTAAGGACAACCAGATAGCTACCATAAAAGCTCACTGGATTGCAGGTAGTCCAGTTCTTAAAATTTAATGGAAATAAATAATGTGCTATCAATATTAAAAAAAAACATGTGCTGGCTATGTAGAAATATTTGCTACATAATGTAAGGGAGATAAAATTTAGCAGGCATAGCAAAATGTTAAGGCTTAATCAAATAGGCCTATTATTTCTCGAGTTTCAGTTAATTATATTTAGTGTATGAAATTGATAATTTATATGAAGCTAGTGAAAGTATAAAATGTAAATGTATAAGAAAATTACTATATTTAACATCAAATGTCTGACAACTCTGTAATTACATCTACTTATACCAATATCATAAATATCTTGTCATATATAACTAACATCAGAAGAGTCACTATCATATTAATAATCACCACTTTGTTCAAAATTATAATTCTTTACTGTATTTGTTACTTCCCAGCACCCTTTGCATTTATTAATTGTAGGTCATTTGTGTTGGTTCACTATGCTAGAGAGTAGCAAGTTCACATTTCCTTTTTGAACAATTACAGTTTAAAAGCATTAGTATAATGTTAGGTGTAGCAGCTCCTGTCATCCATTGGATGCATATTTATCCCTCATTTTTTTATTTAGCCATGTTGTTCAAGATCTGGTAAATTCTGTTAGTTTTCAAGGCTACATATCTTAAATGCTTCCTGATACCTAGCATGGGCTGTGTGTTCATACCAAAAATGTTCATGCATGGTGATAAAAGACAACTATCAACTTGATATTTCTTGGCACAAAATAGCTGGAACTGCATTTCATTCACATTTTCAGTCTTTCTGTGTTTGCAGTACATGTCACATGTAAAATGCTCATTACTCTCAAATACTTCATCTTATAGAACCCAGTCACAGCCTAACGTATTGAAATCAGCCACAAACACGTTTTATAGCAGTCTATTAAAATAGTTTGTTGTTACTTGTCCAAAAATGCAGACTGTGTCACACCCAACCAACTATGGTAACTTGTAATAACTGAAGAAATTTCTAAACTTAAGGTAGTGGCAATCTTAGCAACATGAACAATTCTAATGTTGCTCTTAACCCCTTTGACAATGTGCAATATGTCTTTGATAAAGTTAAATAACCAAAATTAGTACATCTGTAACATTAGTAACATAAAAAACTGCTGGACAGCAAGAAATAGTATGCTTTGAATGAAATTAAATGTGTGTGTCTGCTTTTTCCTGTGACAAATTTACACTGACAGAAAGATTTGTTCCAGCCAACAAAATATTTTCTTGAGTAAACAAAACTTGAAAAGCAACATAGTTGATTTTGTTCATCTGATGAAATACAAACTTAAATAAACAAAACCTCTGTGTTGGGCTAAAAAATAAAACTGTCAACAAAATATTTATATTTAGTTTAATCAACTGTATCCTTGCGGTATATTTGCTTAGCCACTCATTTGACAGTTTGACAGTCTTCATTAAAAAATACAGCTCAAGGAATTATTTGTAATTTTTGTGATGATTAGGATACTAACATTGTGTTAGTGTAATTATTAATGCCTAATAAAATGAGTTCAACAGGAAATTAAAAAAGAATGCTGTAAAATCTGAAATATTTATTTATGTATGTTGTCCTGTTCTCAAGTTGTATGCATTTAAGAACATTCCCATTTGATCAGTAATTAGTTGACATTGCTGGCGCGTATCATTCAGGTACAAATGGTCTGAGTGTGAAACTCAGTCATGTTTTCACACTTTTTTTATAGTAACTAAAAAGTATTTAATGTACGTAGACTCATGCAAATATTTAGTTGCTCCAACCAAATCTTACAATTTGAAGCAACTAAATAACAACAAAACAATTTGTTTCCAGCAACAAAATAGTTAATTGCCCATATAAAAAATTAATTTGGTTGTGCCAAACAAACTTTGTTTTATTTAACAAAACCTATTTCTCAGGGTAAGTATTCAATAGGTTGCATGCCCTCAGATGTGATCTTAAGACATTTGTCTTAAAATGTACCAAACATTTCCTTGTTACTGATAAGTTTTCTCTTATATACCTCATTCAAACTTTCTGCAAAAAAGTTTGTGAGTTTAGTCTCTCTTCACTGCCCCTCAGGAGCCTCCTCCAGTTAATGATCTTATTACCACCTTACACATATATTACTGAAATTTATCCCTTCTTCTGATCCTCTCTTTAAGTGCTGAGATGATTTAAGAATTTTTTTTCAATATGCATCAAATATTAGGTTTGTTCTTTCACTGTTTTGCTATAGTTCAAAGCGAGAAAGAGAAAAGAGTAGGGCAGTTCATCAAATATCTTGTATTTTCCCTGTAACTTTTGGAGCAGTTCCATCACATCTATGGTAGTAGTATCACGGACATCTTCCCCTTTTTATAAACGAAGCAACTGGAAGTTTATGTATACTTCATGACCATATCTTGCATTCAATAAATCAATAGCCACACTTTGCAGATAATGCCATTCTCATTGATAAATTAACTTATGGATTGCTGTCGAAAGTGATTTGAAAAGGACAAGATATTACAAAGATTCTGCATTGACATAGGAATATGACACTGCACCTCTCTTGATGCACAAGTCACTCCTGCCGTTTATATCCTTATTAACCATAACTTCAAGGGTTTTTTCAACAGATGTATTTTGATCCTGTAGCTGAATGGAGACTCCACCATTCATAAAGTGTTCATAAATATTGGGACATCTGGTTTTCAGTGTAGTCATTTTCATGTGAGTGAAAAGTGAGTGAAGAGATTTGGGCGGCTCTTAACATTGAGGTCTTGAGAGCCGATGAGGATGAAGTAAGGTGAGTATGGAGCAGCGATGGAATGTAGGGGCAGGGAAACAGGAGACCCACAAGAAAACCCGCTGACCAGCATTATCGTCTGCCACGATTCCCACTTGTGAAAATCCAAGAGCGACCCTGCTGGGAATCAAACTCCGTTCACCTAGATGGTAGGCAGTCATTTTCATGAATTTAAACAGAAGGTAATAAGCATAATTCCCTTTACTGAGAACAAAACACGAAGGAATAATAATTTCAATATAGTTCAGATATAGCAACCAGTGACCTTTTCTATTAGCCCTAATTAACCCTAGCATGAGTTCTATATGATAAATGTACACATTCAAAAATTACAAGAGTGGTACATTTTCTCTCAGAAGGTATCACAAATACTTTTCAAAGTTTTCTAAAACATTTATGCCACAGGATTTTCAACTACATTTCTGAAACTTAGTAAGTGATTTTCTTGTAATAAAATTATTACATCTTTAAAATCAGCAATGCCGAATTTGTGTTATTGTGTGCTGCCTATTCTTGGAAATCATATCATATTACAGGCATGCAAGCTTAATACATTACTTTGTGGCAGCAAAAATCTCAAGTATAATGTTTATCCTCAAACATTTTTATAATGGAATCTTCAGCAATAACTCGTCTCTCAACTGCTTTAACTCTCAAACCACACACTACTACCAAATATTTCACCAAAAACTGACAACAGTACAAAAATTTCATGGAAGGATATTTATGATGTGAGTTTAATTGAATGTAATTTCCATGTTAACAGACTTTTATGTTAAATATAACTTTCTTTTACATAAATGTATGTTTAAAACATGTCTACATTTTATTGCTTTCACTAGCGTCATGTAAATTATCAATTTTACATTCTAAGTATACGATCCTAAAATTAAAGAATTATTATTCATTTCCGGCTTAAAATTTTGCAATACCTGGTAATTTGTATTGCCCTCACATTATGTAACAGACATTTATACATAGTTATCACATGTTTTCTTAACATCAATAACACATTATTTCTCTCTCAGAGTGTAATTTAATCCGGCATAAAATCATCACACATGCCCAGAAAATGTATGAGGCAAAGGAAGTTTCCTTTTTCTCCAGATAGAAAAAAACATTGTTACTTGTACGTATAAATTCAATACTGCATTAGAAGCAAAGTTATTGTCAGTAACTTCTCCGGAATGTTATTTTTACTGTTTTTTATCTCTTGATTGTTAACTGCTGGTGGAGCTGCTTTGAAAATGGTGTCAGTCTTCAACATCACCTTGTCTTCAGCCTAGTTACATTAAACTTTATTCCCCTTATATCCATTTTTTACTCTGTCATCTGAACCACCCAATCATTGCCTCCATTTTCTATATTTGCTTGAAGTAAGCTGAATTTTGTTGTTAATGCAAAAAATACTAACCGAAATCATGTAGTAAATAAGCCATACTCTATTACAGGGTAAGTAATTACATTTTTTTTTGATCCAGACAAAATATGTTATTTCTAAGGACACAACACTCAAAGGATTGAACTGATGTAGCAAATTACTATGGTGTGGTGGTTGAAAACTGAGTAGGAACTTGATCGTTATCCTTGTCTGACAGGATATTAATATTTTATTTTGTTTAAAATGATGTAGATTTTTTTATTTTATTGCCTTTCTTTTCTTTTTCTCCTAATTCTTGTCTTGGTTTTCATCTTTTATGAGAGGACCACCGTGTAAGAAACATTTATCTTCCTCTTCTTCAACATCCAAGTAAACATCATGACAATCTTCCTTACCTCAGGATCACGGTGGCTGAGCCGTTAGCCTGTTCGCCTCCCACCAAAGCAAACTGGGTTCAATCCTTTGCCGGGTCACTCCTGCATTTTTGTATGTTGGAATTGTGCCAGACGATGCCACTGGTTGGGGGTTTTCTCCAGGATCTCCCATTTCCCCTGCCCTTTCATTCTGGTGCTGCTCCATACTCACCTCAATCTATCTCATCGGCTCTCAAGACCTTACTGTTAAGAACTGCCCAAATCTCTTCACTCACTCACTCACTTCCTTGCCTCCTTTTTTCTTATATATTTTCATTGTAGTTAAGAGGCCAGTTGTTTTGCAGTCACTAATGATTATATTTCAATACATACATATTCACCTTCCTGAGTAATGTGATGGTTTGCTATATAAGCTTTGTCACTTTTTGGACTTACCTTACTGCCTTGGCTAGTGCAATGTATCAACAGAACATCTGACCCCACTCCTCCCCTGGCTTAATCTCTACAGTGAATTTGGTGCTGTAGATGCTGATGACTCCTCTAAGTGCTACTTATAATGATTGACCAATGACCACAACTACACTTGCATAGTTAGAGGCATCTGGGAACTCATCTACTGTTGGTGATATCTCATGCAACTGCATGTTCTTGATGGTGCTATGATGATAGTCCAGGAGTCCAAATTCACTTTCATGCCACCCCTAGATATCTGTGCCATAGGTATGGAGGAGCACAAAGAGTTGAATTACAGGAGATTCCAGGGCAAAGCTCCACTCAGTTCAGTCACTTTGTATGTCCTATCCCTTAAATAAATAACTTTTAATTTCGGCATGGGGCATGCCTAGGAACAATATGTATTCCCTTTCCCTGAAAAGATTGTTGCACTAGTACACAAATCATCTACTACCATTTGCGAGTAATGGTGTCAGGTGCATACCCCACATCTGGACTGCCTCTTCCCCAAAACCTCCAGGGGAAGAGAGGTACAGCATATGAGTCAGTGAACTCAAACCAATTCCAATCAGGTGTTAAGGTGGCACATCATTGGGCATGCAATGATTGCAAGATAGTAAGTACTGCCTACTGCTTGTTCTCCTTCACGATCCACCACCATACTCTCCCAAATTCAGGGAACCCTCTGCTTACGTGGCTACCACTAAGAGAATGCACCACCGCCTGGTTGGAACCAGAAAGCTTATGTTCGTCTGTTCATTTGCATATGAACCAGCAACCTCATCATGCAAAATTTGCTTTTGCTATGGTGGAACACTGTTCATACCTTTATATATGAGACTCTTATATAAACTGTTTCTCATCTAGTTGCGTGTACCCAGATTGGAACTTTTGCATACAAATGATAATAAAACTAAAATTTGTGGAGCAAATAATAGACAACTGGCTTCTGTTGAAAGTTCTCAGCAACTTAGAAAACATGGTGACGTGAACCGCACGTTCACGAGTCCTTCTTGCCCACTGTGACTGCCACAGTATGTCCACACCAGGCAACCGAGGGGAGAGCGACATTATTTATCGGGAATCGTAAAGTGCATTTTGAGTTTCACATTATAAGACCACGTGGTCGCTCGTAGTTCCGGGCCATTCAGGCCACGTGTCTTGTGGATAGTTATGTGTACAATAACGGAGTAATAAATATATTATCACGCACCACTCTATTTAATTCATAATTAAGTCAGGCGTGCAAGGTGGCCCACAGCCTCGGCATCGTGTGTATGACAAAGTGTTTACCAGAGCCCCTAGACCGTTGACGAACGACCCTACATCTCATCAGCTCACCGCAGAGCTGTGGCACCGGGCACATACATATCACTTCACAACTCTGGGAACACAGCGGATCAAGTTGGCTTTTTCGCCGTAGCCAAGCTTGGTCACGTCAATGGAAATATTTTTGATTCGTCAGAGGCAAACCATTGGAGAGCATATCCATCCTTTCAATCTGGGCGATCAGAAGTTAATAAACATTTTTCCGCCTTGACAAAAATTCTGGAAGAGTGAACTTGTAATGAAGCCATCCAATGCATCTGTGCTCTCATGTGAAATAAAGGTATGTCAAATATTTGTTTAGAATAGTTTTTAATTTATAATTCTGAGGTTTTACATATGACAGTTGTGTGTTTTTTTCCATTTTTTCATTGCTCACCTTTGTCCCGAAACATTAGAGACAGATTAGCTTCAAAAATTTAAAATCTACACATGTAAACCCAAACTATATTAATTATTTTAATCTATATAATATACCACAGAAGTCAGACTTGAGCAAAGTTATTTTTGTGTATAGCTCTGTCTTCTCTCTGTCACGCCAATAAATTTACTGTATACATTTTCTTTGCCAAAATTACAAATGTGTTTACTTTTGTGGGCGTATATGCTGAAGTTAAAGTTAACATTTCTTTTAATGAGCCACAACTGTTAATCTCCAATTTCGGTATTAAAATAAATAAGCCATTATGTATCTACATTGGATTTACATGTGGGATTGAATACATGGTAGAAAAAGCTAACAAATATTACAGACAGATTTCCAGTGAGGCAAAGGTGAAGATATTGTTAGTAGCACATTTGCTGTTAAGCACTGTCGGTGAAATGGAATGGAAAGAAGTGTAGAGAAAAAACATGCCTTGATAGATTAATTATAAAACAGAAAAAAATTATATTTTTTATTTCAGTTACTCAGTGTTGATTGGCTTATAAATAAAATATACAGCACTTTAATAACAAATTCATATATGCCACTAATTGCCTGCCTATGTAAGTAACTGTAACTCATTTGTAGACCAGGTGTGTAGAGCATAAAATGGACAAATGTGAAGCAAATTAATTTCTTTTAGGAATGCATATTTAAATTTCTGTCTTGTTTACTGTATGAATAGAATAAAAACATTCTGGTGGAACAAGGAACAAAACTACCTTATTCTTAAACTATGCAAGAACCTGTTTACATACATTATGCAAAAATTTCAATTTATGCAGTCAAGCAAATTAAATGTTACTATAGTTTTTCTGCTGCTGCAAGCATAAACCCTTCTCTACAAATTATACTGTAAATTTATTGATATAACCCATGGTAACCTGGCATGTATTTAATGCTCAAACTAGAGACAAACCTAATGCTGTGGGATATGTAAAGGTTTTAAACACGTTATTAGTAGCAAAGCACTGTTGTGTTACTAAATCCAGAGTTGGTTTTCATCAGTGTTGTTAAAAGTACTGGGAAAACATAATTGGGTTCATTTACAATTACGCTGGTGACAATGTAATTAATTACAAGTAAAAATTACTTTTGATAAAAGTAATCTGTAAAATTACAATTACTTGCCGCTACCATTTTAAAACTGACTTATGATGAAGATTTTTTACATGCTATTAAGAAAAGTACATACATATTTGTTTTAAAAAAATATTTGTATTCAATGATTATGATATTTATTATTTTTAAATAATTGAATGATTTTTGTAGACACGCTTGCTTGACTAACATCAAAAACATACATGCATATAAAATAATTAACAATGACTTTTCCAATTCATGCCCATTTAATGACAATACATCTTAACATATTAACTTATTTAACACTGTCAAACAAGACCTCATACCAATCACACTGTCAAAAAATTCCTCATACCAATCACACACTATAATGAAAAACTTTACATTTTTGAATAAACCTTACAAAACAATTGCATTTTAAAGTTCTCATTGGATAGATTCCCTTTATTGATTGCAAAAACATCTTTACCGACACTAAAAAAATGTTCAACGGGAGCACTAGAAGGCAGTTAGGCTAGGATAATGTTAGAGACACTGCAGGCCACTCCGGCTGTTCATCAAGTAGGAATTTACTTCCTCCAAAACAGGTGAAACTGGTGTGGTCAAAATGTTGAGAAAAATTTCTTCCTCGTCCCTGTTTGCGTTTTCTTTTGTCACGACAGAACCTACGAGGATACTGCTTTCCCTTTCTGTTGTTCTTCCAACCATGAAAATTTCAAGGGTAGGATGAGTCCAGCAGCTGTGGTAAGTTTTGTATCTTCCAAAATTGAACCAAAACGCTTCTCTACACCCTCATACAATGCTTTGGCCAAAGGTCTATAGTAAACAACAGTGCTGTCATTTTTGCCAAGTTTCCTTAAAATTCTTCTTATTGTTGGCTGCAGGTAACCAGCAAACATGTTTTTGTCTGCTTGAAAAATGTTTAAGGTATTTGCCAGTGGTTTCATTATATGTAATAATATTCAAAACATAAGATACTGCAAGCAACACAAGTCAGCATATGTCATATGAAAGGAAAAAAATTCGAAATAGTGAAATTTAGAAATCAACAATTATGTCAGAACACATAAATCAGCACTGTTGAATAAAAAGGTTTAAAGAATGTTAAATATTAAGAAAATAAGTATAATAAATTAGCAATGCATACTAGTATGGATAGTTTGCAAGTACAAAATTTTCTCTTTGTTAATGCAGTAACTTTTCATGTATAAAGAGAAAACTGCATGCACAAAAGTAGCACATAATGATGTCTTGAGATTTGAGGTTTTCAAATGCTCTAGGAGGGTAATACTAGCAGAATTTGCTAACTGATACTGAAACAAAACTACAGAAGTTAAACTCTCCCAACAGAGTCAAATTATAAGGTAAGAAAATAACACAGATTTATAATTTGCAAATAAAAGTCTTACCGTAGCATACTTTGTTAAAAAAGCCAATTCTGCAGGCCAAAATCGTGGCAATCCTAAACCATCTACAGGCTTGTCGAGCATGTCTTCTCCATGTTGCTGAACTGCAGACAAGAAACACTTCATACTGTCATACAAACTATTCCATCTAGTAGCACATGGTGTAGAAAGCAATTTTTCAAATATTTCCTTGACTGAATCATCTGCAACTGTACTTCTTTGTTTATTCCATAGGTCCTGACAGCGAGCAAATTAAGACCTCACCACTTTTTGAATGCTTGATCACTTTTTGAATTTTGGTTATCCTAAAAAATAATAGAAATGCAATTTTGTAAAAAGAAAATAATTAAAAAAACATATATAAAACTGTTAACATAAACTAGGAATTAAAATTTAAATTTATTAATACTGAATAAAGTGTTACCTTTACAGTGACTAACTTCAAGGTGTGTGCTGCACAACATTGATGCGGAGGTAGAACGTAATGGAACTCACTTTGTCCTTCATCAAAAATTGTTACCACATCAATAATCTCTAACGCATCATCATTATCTTCTTCAACATCTGTCTGTGAGTGTAAGCCAAACATGCTAGAAAGAAATTAAACCATCCCATTAATTAATATGAAGTAATCATAATTTTAAATAAGTCATAATAAATTAATGCAAATAACACTTACTTGAAAGCTTTTAAAAGTTGTAGCCATTATCAGTGACACAAGCCACCACTTTGTTGTGTATATGGAATTCTTTCAGTGTCTTGTCAAAGGCGGCAGCCAAGACGTTATAGGTGTGTTTCCCAACCAGTCTTTCCATAGTTAATATCGCTGATTTGCGTTTAAGAGTTTCCTTGTCTATCCAGTGGACTGTTTTTCCAAGATGTGCTCAGCTAAAATGACTCCAGCAATCTGCTGTAATTGCTACACCAGAAATTACAGCCAGTTCCACACCATTAGCTTCTTCTTTAGCATTTTGTAACAGTGTTTTAGGGATACAGCCACTGTCTGCTTACGCATTGCAGACCGAACTGGTACTAAACCTTGCACAAGATTAACAAATGACTTATCTTCTAAAACAGAAAATGGTTGAAGAGTGCTGCATACAAAGTTCAAAATCAGCCTGTCCACAGTTGCCTGACTTGCACCAATACCTTTTTGTGAAAATGTCAACAAGATTGGTTTCTTAGAGTAAGACAAATTTGATGCCTCATTGATGGCCTTTCTTTTCTTGGTTGCTTCCGGAAAGTTCTCCATTTCACCAATTTTTGCAGGGTGAATTTTCTGTGAATTCACAGTGAAACAAACCAATTTCAAAATTATTTTCCCGTGATAAAAAAATATCAGGTGATTNATGTCAACAAGATTGGTTTCTTAGAGTAAGACAAATTTGATGCCTCATTGATGGCCTTTCTTTTCTTGGTTGCTTCTGGAAAGTTCTCCATTTCACCAATTTTTGCAGGGTGAATTTTCTGTGAATTCACAGTGAAACAAACCAATTTCAAAATTATTTTCCCGTGATAAAAAAATATCAGGTGATTATTATCAATGCAATACTTGAGCAAATGTAAAGTAAATGTGCACCTTGGCCTACTAAATGATTTAAACTAATCCAACTGCACAATGTTAGAAATGTTATAACAATTAAAACTTACACGGTAGGTATATTTCCTTGGTCTCATAAACTGACAGGCACTGAAATAACAAAAAAAATAATAAATCAGTATTTTGATTCAATTATTGAATGTTTACATTTTACCCCACATTTTCCCTGTCTTCATGATGCTCCTTAATATGGCACTATTATGAATAGTCATAATTAAGACATGCAATTTTGATATTTGTAATACTTATAAAAAGTTGTCTAGTGCTGTATAATATCATTGGTTTGTCTCCCGGTTAAACTTTTAACTGAAATCCCTAAACTCTAATTTTACCTTTTTAGACTTGTTTATTATGTATTTACATTATTTAAACCAACATTATTCTCTGGTCTTTGTAGTCCTCCCCACTAAAGTGATGCAAGTCCAATCAATATGCTACAGAGATATTTCACACTCAAAGTGGTACTTATGCATTACAACATTGGTATGGCTTGTTGGTAGCTTCTTGAAAAATGCCCCAAACTTAAATATTTAAATTGGGCCGGTCTGATTTTGAAAGTATAGTATCAATTGCACATCTCTTCATTAACAATATCAAATTAACTTTATAAATTGATACATTTTTTGCAAGAAAAAATATAGGCTACATAAAGGTGTTGTCACAAACTGTAAATGTAGGTATTTATATATACTACAGTATGTACAAAGCGAGCCCATTGTCTGGAAATATTACATGAGTCTTGAGTAACTAATGTAAATTAATGTTATAAAAAACCAAACTGCATCACTTGACAAAGAAACAACAAAGTTAAACACATCTAATTTATTAAATTCAGTATCTAGTTTGCTTACCGTGATATGTTTCCTTAAATTCATGGCAGTGCTCCATTCTGATCTGAGTAACTTGTTTCCAGACATAATTTACACCTCACAGATATATTCTCCTTGCTCTTCTTCCCAGATAACTCAAAATATTTTTCAAGGTAAGGAAACGAAAAACTTCTATCTTCATTGTCTTTATCAGCATCTGAATTTGTCATATTTTGGCTTTGGTCACCTTCCGTGCTTGCGAGTAGTGGACACAAGTAAACAAAGTACACCAAAACAAATGTGCGGAAAGTGGAAGCAAGAAGGCAAAGATTACTAGAACCTGACAAGTCACTTCTGTGTTTTGTCCATAGATGTTGTGCATATGATTGTAGCGCTATGAGCATAAGATTAACATCGCTAATACATACATTGTGGTACTTCTTCTTGTTCTAAATTTTATTTTGAAATACATTGGGAGGATAAAAAGTGACTGTGAATAAGTGCAATGTAACGATTACCTAATTGTAGCAATTACATTTAATGTTTTGTATTCCAATTACCAGTAATAATTACTTGTTTTGAAATTTAATTTGTTACATGTAGAAATTACTGGAATAGTAATTGTTACAAGTAATCAGATTACTTGTAATTCGTTACTTAACAACACTGGTTTTCATATATGTTAAAATGGATGTGACACACACTGTGAGTGCTGTGTATCTGTGACTATGATTAGTGAAGTTGTACTTAATGCTTGTGGTAATTTGTAATGGATAAATAACACAGCCTAAATGTTTAGGTGCTGACCACACATTAAGATTCATCATGGCATGTGGTTCGTAACAGACATTTTTTTTCCAGGAAGTCAACATTTGTATGGAACAGTGAGTAGGGTCATCATAGAAGTGTCAGAGGCTGTCAATGTCCATCTGTTTCATCAGTGGGTAAAATTTGTCCTAATCACAGAATTTTCGGAAAACTGGAGATAATTGTATTAATTAAATATTGTTATTTTTTTACTGAAATGTTTTCCAAAAATAACAGTGAAACTCAGGTTATTACATTCATCTTTTATAGATTTTACCAAGTCACTCTGGTTATAGGGGTGGTTATAGGGGTTATTGTTTCCATTTATAGCACACGTGCTCCAATTACTGCCCCACCTCTTGATGGTACAATTTATCAAGATACTGATTATTTTAACCTTAAATGTTTCCATTAAAGATATGTTTAGTTGATGTCTCTTCATACAGATGCGTATTATCTGCAGTGCAGTAATTTTTTATCTTAAGGGGCCCACCTACCTGGTGCTTGAACTGTGTTGCAAAGTTTTTTGAAATACAAGTTTTTCCATGAAAATATTATATGTGTGTGCCTGTTCACTGCTTTAAAAACGTCACAGACATTAGAAACACCATTTCATAGCACTCAACATAGCTAAAAACAGCTTTTTCAAAGTGCTGTATCTAAAAATGTATACCTCAGATATATACAAAAATATTCAAGAGTCCTGCGTTGAACCTTGCCACAGACTTTCAACCAATCAAATTATAGGGTCACTGCTTATAGTATCCTAGATAAATGCAGCATCATCAGAACACTGCATGCTAGTTCAGAGTCTTGCACTTAGTGGCGATGGCACACTTGTTACGAGTGGCAGTGTTACCTTACTTCCTCGGGAGCACACTTTTACTATTGGTAACCTGAGAAAATCAAGGAGAATTATGAAGGTGGCCACCGCACCACTCAAGAATGTGCCACAATAAGCCTCTCGGGACTCGTGCTTCTTCCATCCTTGGAGTATTGAATGTCTTGGGTTATAGTTGCAAGAATATTCTGGTCATCACCCTTGCCCTCCCTTATTGTGACTCTGAGTGTGGGGAACATTCTGGACCAGGTCAGCTGATTTGCATAAGGTGCTGCATGCCTCCAAGTCAGGAGTCTGGAGCATTGTATGACCTTCAGTTCCAAGTGTGTAGAGCCAGTGAAGCAATGAGTGACAGGGACTAGTGAGAGTAAGTCTGTAAGCATTGGTACTGTGAAGAGTGAGACTGACCTGCAGGACTATGGAACTGGATGAGTAAGTGACAGACTTTTGCAAGTATGGCAGTATACAGATTTATTATATATGTGTAAATAATAAATGTGTTTTGTGTGACTAGGAAGTATAAAGATAATGACAAGGACTTTAATTAGAATTGAGATTGGCATTATATATTGCACTCACTGAAAATTATAAATGTTAATAGTAGAGGTAAGTGTTTTAAAGTTGTAAATAATAGTGTATTTTATATAATTAAAAACTAATAAAGAAATTAAATTTAACCCTTTTATTTTTATTAAGACCTCCACCCCTTATGAACTTTGATTCATCCTTAGCAATTTGTGACACTGGTGTCAGAAATGGGCTGGAAACATTTGCTGGTAATTGAAGTTATGCATTAGGTTAGTATTTAATGATACTAAAAAAAATATAAAAATTATAACAGTTGTAGGCTGCTAAATTAAAACTGTTTTGTGCAAGCATCGCAGTGAATGCTAACAAAAAAATTCAACAGAACTTGAAGCACTGCTAGCATTAATTGAGGAGGCTAAGTTGCCAAGTGAGAGCAAATGCATATAGCTTGAGAGGAGATGTAAACAACAGATTGGTAATCATGATGGGATAGTCAAATGATGCAATTTCAGGAACATTGAGCCAACAGCAAATGAAAGTACGGATGAAGGGCAAATTATTTCGGCCAATACAGCAACCTCAAAGGATGACTAGCAGCTCTGCAGTGTTGGTGTCACACAGCTATAAGTGGGGAAGGTGGTAACAACTAAGCCTGCCCCTTATGATAGTCAAACTCCATGGCAAGAGTATCAGCATCATTTTGAATTATTCACCATTCTGAATGGTTGGTCAGACGAGCAGTGAACTTATTATGTCATGGCTGTACTGAGAGGGCCCTCACTGAGTATACTTCGGTCTCTGCAAGAGCAACATTGACTTAAGTACCTATACAGGTTTCAGCCTTGGAACTAAATTGTGATGACCAATACCTACGACATTCCAAGCATGCCCAACTGCAAAGCTGCACCCAGTGACCAGGGAAGCCATTACAGGAGCTATGGAAAGACATGATGCGGTTGTCCCACCTTTCTGTGGAAGGGTGCCATGAAGAGGCATGCAACATCATCACAGTTGGCTTCTTCATTGATGCCATCACCAACACAGGGATACGGCAAGTGGTACACCTGGCTGCACCCCACACTATGCAGGATTCCCTGCCCTGGGCACTGGAGGTGGAGTCAGCAAGACAGGTGTCAGCACCTCGACATCTGGTTTGGGTAGTAATGCAGAGCGAAGGTGACAGTAACACTGTCAAGAAGGCACTGAAGAAGATGTAGACAACCATGATGGACATCGCTCCAGTGTCCGCACTACAGAGCTTTGCTGCTCCCACCCAAACTGTCTGAGTTTTGATCATGTGGAGATTCAGGGAACCTGAGAACCTACTATGCAAAACGGCAACAGCATCAGCAGCAGAAGAAGCAGCAGAAAAGTATTCAGCAAGATAAAGATGAGAGTACAACACATTCCGAAAACTTGTAAATACCGTTGTTGGGGGAGTGAAGGTTGGTGACTACTGGAGGGAGGGCCCTAATGTTCTTACATGTACATTTGGTGAAACAGGATTTTGATGCCATATTGGTGTAGGGGAGCCTCAATGATGTTCCTTGTCAGATGGTCATCAACACTGGGGCAACTACGACAGGAATAAGACCAGAAAACCTTTGTCCCCCTCTATTGGGGGGGCATCCCAGCAATTGCCCTATAAAATTATGAATCTTTGCTATTTGACTATAGTAACAGGTGAGACCACACCAAATATAGCAAAGAAAAAGGTGAACTTGAAGCTTTGTGACATAGACTCAAATGTTATATGTACATAGCAGAAATAGAGGAAGAATGTATTTCAGGGCTTGATGTACTATACAGATGACGTGAACCGCACGTTCACGAGTCCTTTTGCCCACTGACTGCCGCAGTATGTCCACACCAGATGCACCACACCGACAGGCTTGTGGGCACGAGTGCATTAGTGTTTATTATTTATTCAGTTTATTTCGTCAGTGTATTTGTTAATAGCGTCAGTGTATAGTTAATTAATAATTTGTTTTGTCATCGGAGACAATCTGCCCAGCCACAGCCAGAGACATGTGACATTCTACATTTGGCAATGCTGTGGCTGGTGCAATGAAAACATTTAGAATAAGTATTATCATTTTTATTATGTATTTGTGTAAGGGTAATTATGTTTTCTTGTGTTAATTTAGTTCATATCATTTTCCATCCCATAATCATCTTTCAGTGTATATTGTGTTTCACCGTTTCACCGCATGGCGTCAGCTGCGCCTAGGTAGCGGAAGCCGGCGGACATTTCCGCCAGTATTCGCCAGCACTTGGACGAGCTCGGACGTTACGCTCTCCCACTCCGCAGAAGCCCTAGCAAGGACATTATCTGTCGAATAGTATCCAGTTGCATCCATAACATTGTAAATCATTATCATCATCTCTTTCATTATTTAACTTGCATAGCGCCGAGGGGAGAGCGACGTTATTATTTATCGGGAATCGTAAAGTGCATTTCGAGCTTCACATTATAAGACCACGTGGTCGCTTGTAGTTCCGGGTCATTCAGGCCATGTGTCTTCTTTATAGTTGTGTGTACACAACGGGGTAATAAATACCTTAACAACCAGCACCATTTTTTTTATTGATAATTAAGTACGGCATGCGAGGTGGCCGACACCCTCGGCAACGTGTGTATGACGGAGTGTTTACCAGAGTCCCTAGGCTGTCGACCGAACGACCCTACATCTCATCAGATCACCGCAGAGCTGTGGCGCCGAGCACACACATATTACTTCACAACTCTGGGAACACCGCAGATCAAGTTGGCTTTATCGCCGTAGCCAAGCTTGGTCACGTCACAGACTAGGGTGCTCCATCAATATTTGACTTGGTATGCTATTGGTAGGCAGTTCCGAGTTGGTGGTGTTAAACTGGCAGGTTTTGTTGTTACCAATGGGCTGCCCAGTAGTCTGTTGTCATCCCACTGTGCTACCAGCTTCTAGTGAAATTGTCATTACAGGCAGATGTCCAGCCAAAGTTTTTAGATGTTTGGGTATAATTGCACCAGCAGAGAAAGACGGCATCATGCCAGGTAGTGTTATTGTAGCAAGGACTTAGGTCTCGTCAAACCCTGACAGTTTGCCAGTTAAAATGATCATTTTGTCAGACAGCGCTGATTTTCTTTAGGAGGGGATCATGACAGGTTTGCAAGCAGGTCACACAGGTTCTTCCAAATGTTCAAAAAGTTTCTATGGTTGTAGTTTGCATGTGTGCCCGAGGCATGCTACAATGAGAAATATGAGTGAATATTTGTATTACCTTTTACTGTTAGTCTTTGCACTACTCTGATATCCACAACATTGTTAATGACAAAAGCTCAGATTGTCACAACAAAGCTATAAATAATGATATTTCTTTACATGATGTGACAAACAGTATATAAAAGAGATTCTGCACAAACCTAAAAAAATATGCCCTACCTTGACAATAAATAAGATATTTGAAGTACAAAAAAGTAATGTGTTTCAAATTTATCAAAGTGATCAGAACTGTCATGTTAAGCATTAAATTTTGTCTATAATGTATTCACGGTAACTTCAAGATTTTCTGAAGCCCTGCTAAAGATCTACTTTCAGGGAGCCGATTATGTATCATTCCGCAGTATGTATACAAAACATTGCCATGTGACACCTGTCAAATGTTTTGTAAACAAACAGTGCCATGTGGGAACTGTCAAATATTTTGTTAACAGTGTCCATGTGGGAACTACCAAAATTTATTTTTGAAGAGAAACAATGCCATGCAAATCTTAACTGTCATATACTTTAATAAAATTCTCCAAATGTCTAAAAAATGCTAATCAATTTAGCAAAATATTGTAATACATACAAAAAGGTAGATTGAAGTATATATCGGAACTGTTAATTATATAATTTAATTAAAGTTTACTTATTATATTAAGATTTATTTACATAATTGGTATAAGGAAAAAGTTAAATTTTACATAATAAACTTTTGGAAGTAGCACTCAGGTTAAAGATTTCACTGTGATAAATGGGTACCATTTATTCTATTTTATCGCATATAAGTCGCACATTTTATTAAAAAAATTTTATTGAAAACTCGGGGGCGACTTATAAGTGAGAAAAATTCCTCCAGCCCCGCACTAGCGTTTCATTTACTACGAATTCACGGCCCGCGGCTCAATTTCCAAACTCTCCAGCGAACAAAATCACTTTCATTTTTAAACCTGCGGTGTATGTACATCGCTTTTCCGTCAAGAAACTGTCTCACTTCACTGCCACAACATCAAAACACTACGTGCGATGCAAAGACGATATAAGAGAAATACGTGTAAGCCAACGCTAATGTGCTGCTATCTCTTACNCATAATTGGTATAAGGAAGAAGTTAAATTTTACATAATAAACTTTTGGAAGTAGCACTCAGGTTAAAGATTTCACAGTGATAAATGGGTACCATGTATTCTATTTTATCGCATATAAGTCGCACATTTTATT